>CM053143.1:25759707-26297207 GCA_028571685.1 Heterohyrax brucei
GGCTACAAGGGTGGGGAGGGCGGGAGGGCGGGAAGACAAGGGGTGAGGGTTTAAATTAGATAGCTGTTAGAAATTTAGTTGGGTGAAATTGGTGACAATGGGACTTTGACACAGCTTATGTTCTCCTTCTCTCTTAACCCATTATTTAAACACAGAGTGTATACACTTTCATTTTTTATTTAATAATAAAAAAAAAGAAAAGATAAAAGGAAAGGGAAGCAGGTAGAGAATTAGGAACCTCGTATCATCAAGAAAGCAGCACCAGGAAAAGAGTGTGTTCTTCAGACCTGAGGTTTCTGCCCCAAGATGCTCCCTGGACAAAGACTGATACAATACCAGACTTTCCTCAGAGCTGACAAGGGGGAAAGCCTTCCCCTAGAGCAGACATCCAGAATTTGGACTTGTAGCCTACCAGACTGTGGAACAATAAACCTTCCTTTGTTAAAGCCATCCGCTTTGTGGTATTTCTGATAGAGGCACTAGCTGACTAAAACACATACTTATATTGAAGACACTAGGTTCATTTTTTAGTTATCTGGTACTGGTTTAACATAAATACCGCACGTGGAAGGCCGTAACAGAGAAAAGTTTATTCTCCCACTGTCCAGTAGGGTGCCAGCTCCAGAGGAACACACCGTCTCTCTGGAGGAAATTCCTCATGTTGTATCAGTCTGTCTTCTGTCTGAGAGCATCTTGGTTCAGGAACCCCAGGTCTGAAGGACACATTCTGCTCTCAGCTCTGCTTTTTTGGTGGTATGAGGTCCCTATTCTTTGCTAGCTTCTCTTTCTTTTATCTTGTAGGATAGAAGTTGGTGCAAACCACACTCTAGGGAAACTCCTTTTACACTGGGGAGGGTGGTGACCTTAGGAAGGGTGTTACAGTGCTACCCTAATCCTCTTTAACATAAATCCAGTCTGTTAACCACAGGCAGAGATTAGAATTTACAGCATAGGAAAATAGCAAAATGGAGGGCAGTCACACAATACTGGCAATCATGGCTCAGACAAAATACCACACACATCTTGGGGAGATGCAACTCAGCCCATGACAGTTCATAAAAGAGTTTTTTTTTTTTTTTAGTTGCATTAATTTGATCAATATTTGTTGATTGGATGTGCTAAGGATGGCAATAACACTGAAAATATGGAGATGAACAAGATGCAGTCCAAACTTTCACAGAGATTCTTCGTAGTTGGTGTGAAAAATGAGTGGACAATTATGATACACCATTGTAAGGACTATCACAATCTTGAGCACTGAATAAGAAATGCATGTGAGAGACACAAGAATTAGTAAATGTTTTTTGGTTAAGTCTAAGCTGAAAACTGAGAATGAAAGAGACGTGAGGAGGTGAAAGGAAAAAGTGTTGTAGCCAGAATTTAGTGCATGTACAACGGCCCTGATGAATAGTCAAGGAGATTAATGCAGCTCTGTCTCTCTGAAAAATAGAATAAGTTGTTTGTAGTGGTGAGATAGAACAAACAAACAAATGATAACAAACCCAGGAAAACAATTTTAACTGAAAGGATGCTGTTGACTTTGGTGAAAACAGAAGGCAAATGAAACTCTGTAACAGGATGTCATGGACGAGGGAGTTTACGCATCTTTAGAAAAAGAAGTAAGATGATAGTGGTGGCAGAGTTTTTGAATCTACCTGAATCCCCCTGGAAGCTCTGGCAGCACAGTGATTAGGAGCTACAGCTGCTAACCTGAAGCTGGCAATTTGAATCTACCAGGTGCTCCTTGGAAACTTTATGGTGCAGTTTGTTCTGTCCTATAGGGTCATTATGAGTCAAAATTGACTCAGCAGCAGTGCATTTTGATTTTGAATCCCCCCACCAAAAATAAAAATAAAAAAAGATATAGAAACTGGGATAACCAGACTAAAATTCCTTGGGCAACATATTTAACAAGACCAGGTAGTGCCACAAACTCCAAAATACAGCAAGACATCCCCAGGATTTAAATTACTTGTAAAGAAACTGAAAACTACAGAATTCAGAAATTGTTAACAAATACTAATTTTCAAGTAAAAAGGACTCAAGAGTGGAACTTCAGTCAGCCAATCTGGAGAAAAAAATAGCTCAAGCTGGGAAGCATCTTTATAGACCTCAGTGTGTGTGAGGAGATTTGGTAAACTGAACAGTGCTGGACCAGTCTTGGCCCTTCAACCAATTAGTTGAAGTTCTTTTCTGGGGTGAAACTCTGTATTGAGAAGAGACTGCAAGGAGTAGAATCCAAATTGATAGTAGCACAAAGGTACTATGGACAAAGGAAAACAAAGATTTAAGCAGAGTGATAGAAGAGAAGGGAAAGCAGATTTCAGATAGAACTGTATGACGATATCTTCAATTTCTCATTATTAACAACAGACCTGTATGCCCTATGATCAAGAAACTAAGAAAGTTGTCCTAGTTCATCCTGCTCACCTAAGAAGAATATTCTTCCTAGGAGTGTAGTGAAATGTATCGTGTTTAAACAGGAACAACAGACAAAAAAAAACCAGTTTAAATTCTTAACAAAGTTACAAGAAAAAGAACAATGACAAAATGTTCTCAAAGACACTGAACATAAAAATCATATCTGTAATATTTAAAATAAATGTAAAAGACCCTCACTTCTGTATGTACTTTTTCCTATTTCTCCTGCTAAGAACAGTTAAAAACCTTGACCTTTTATATACATATATAAAAAACAACAACAACAACAAAAAAGAGAAATGTGAAGAGAAGAACATAAAATAGCTAGGGACTTTGGGACCTGAAAAATGACACAGTGAAAAGTTTCTGGTTTGTTTTTTTTTTTTTCCATTATATATCTCAACAGCACTTGGCTGGCTGGCTCTATATCTCAGATTTGGAGATGAGTAAGCTAGCAATTCAGAAATGCCAACAGATACAGGAAAAACCAAACATGAAAGCTGCTGTCTCCAGTAAAAGGACCAGGAAAGGAGAAGCCAAACAAGACACAAAACATTTAGAACACAACTGCTGTACTTCACTTAAACAAAAAACTGTAGATCTAGAGTCACCTATGCTAGAAAAGGTTGAGTAGGGGCCTAGATGTCCACACTTGCAAGCCTGTAACAGGATGACCTCACACCTCTATTAGAGTGGTATTAGAGAAAATCAGATAGGGAGCAAGACTTTTGTCCTTGTCATCTGGCAATAACCCCCTCTCCTCATGGTATCAGTGGATAACATAGGGGGACAAAAACTTCCATCCCTACAAAGTGGTAATGAGAAGCACCCCTACTGGGGAAAGTAGTCTTCTGTACTACCTAAAAGCCTTCCTCTTCTCCTGTCTGAATAGTGTCAGAAAACTCCAGGAAAAATACAAGGTTTAATAACATACAGTCTCATAATAGGAAAACGCTAGGTTTTAACCCCAAATCCCGTTATACCAAGAATCAGACAGATCTCAAAATAAGTTTAAAAAAAAATGAGTATAAATACATGCCAAGACCAATGTGACAGAGGTATTAGAAGGACCTGACAAAGATTTTAAAGAAACTATGAGAAAAATATTACAGCAAGCACCGGTGAACACAACTGGAACAAATAATAATCATAAATAGAAATATTGAGAAATAGTCTCAACAAAGAAATATATAGAAAAAATGAAAGAAATTTTTAGAGTTGAAAAATACAGTAACTCAAATAAAAAGCTCAGTGTTGTTACAAGGTGCAGTCGAGTCAGTTCTAACTCAGCATCCCTATGAAAAACAAAACAAAACACTTTCCTGTCCTGCCCCATCTTCAGCATCAATGTCATATTTGAGCACAGTGTTGGAGCCACTAAGTCAATACATCTTGTTGAGAGTCTTCCTCTTCTTTGCTGTGAGATGTGATCCCACCATCTTTGTTTTTAAGGAGCATTCTGTTTGTACTTCTAAGACAGACCTGTTCATTCTTTTGGTAATTGACAGCATATTCAATATTGCTTGCCAACACTGAACATTTGAGGGCATCAATTCTTTGGACTTCGTTATTCGTTGTTAAGCTCTCCCATGCATATGAAGTGATTGAAAATATCATGGCTTGGATCAGTCATATCTTAGTCTTCAAGACGATATCTTTTTTTTTTTTTTTAAAGAGGTCTTTTGCAGCAGATTTGCCCAATGCCATGTCTCATTTCAGTTCTTGACTAGTGTTAACAGGGGTGTTGATTGTGGATACAAACAACTTCAATCTTTTCTCTGTTTATCATGATGTCTTTTATTGGTCTAGCTGTGAAGACTTTTGTTTTCTTTATGCTGAGGTATAATCCTTACTGAAAGCTGTGGTCTTTGATCTTCATCAGTAAGTGCTTCAAGTCTTCTTGACTTTCAGCAAGCAAGGTTGTGTCATCTGAATAACAGCAGGTTGTTAATGAGTCTTCCTCCAATCCTGACTCCTTCTTCTTCTTCATATAGTCCAGCTTCTCAGACTGTTTTCTCAGCATACAAATTAAATAAGTTTGGTGAAAAAATACCACTCTGACCAACACTTTTCCTTTCTTTGAACCAAGTAGTATCACCTTGTTTTGTTTGAATGACTTCCTCTTAATCTATGTGCAGGTTCCTCATGAGCTTGATTAGGTGTTCTGAAATTTTCATTCATCATAATAATTTGTTATGATCCACACAGTCAAATGCTTTTGCATATTCAGTAAAATGCAGGTAAATATCCTTCCAGTATTCTCTGCTTTGGGCTAGGATCCATCTGACATCAACAATGATACCCCTGGTTCCAAGCCCTTTTCTGAATCTAGCTTGTGTCTCTGGCAGTTCCCTGAGGATGTGCCACTGCAGCTGCTTTTAAACTATGTTCAGAAAAATTTTACTTCCCTGTAACATTAATGATAGTGTTTGATAATTTCCATTTTTGGTTGGATCATTTTTATTTGGGTTAGGCATGAATGTGAACCTCTTCCAGTTGGCCAGGTAGCTGCCTTCCAAATTTTTTGGCTTAGATGAGTAAGCACTTCCAGCACTGCATCCATTTGTTGAAATGTCTCAATTGATATTCCATCAATTCCTGGGACCCTGTTTTTTGCCTATACCTTCAGTACAGACTGTACCTCTTCCTTCAGTACTGTTGGTTTCTGATCATATGCCACCTCCTAAAATCATTGAATGTCCACTAATTCTTTGTGGAATAGTGACTCTGTGTATTTCTTTTATTTTCTTGCATCACTTAACATTTTTCCCATAGAATCCTTCAATAATGCAACTTGAAGCTCTGTGGATGGGCTTAATAGCAGCATGCAGAGAACTGAGAAAACAATCAGTGAAATAGAAGATAGAACAACAGAGATTACCTAATATGAACAGCTGAGGAAAATGACATAAACAGAAAGAATATAGCTTCCAATGCCTGTGTAGCTATAATAAAGAATCTAGCATTGGGGGGGCGGAGTCAAGATGGCGGACTAAGCCCACGTCTCTTTCTATCCCTCTGGAAACCAAGACCCGAATTGACAATCAAACAGAGCCTTCTGAGCACCTAATCAGCCTCAGGACACGGCACAGAGCTGTTAATTGGGACTTTATACCATTCAGCGAAAAATCTCCTCTCTTTCGTTGACTCCCGCTCCTGGCTAGCCCCGGCTCTCACTGACGGAAGGTAAACGCACCGTTTTGACTTTTTTTTTCTCGGTCTCGGCTGGCGGGCGGAGCTGGGCCTTGCCCGGCGGCTGGACTCAGACGCGCTACTGGGGGGATAGGCAGGCGAAATTCCCATGTTCTGAGAGCCAGGCTCGGGACTCTGTTAATCTAGACACTTTGAGCCTTTCGTTTTGTAGCCGCCTCAGTGGGGTTTGTGTGGAACTCCGTGGTCAGGGTGCGGGACGCCATGTTGGTACCGAGATTTTAGCGGGACCTCGTTCTCAGCCTGGGAGCCAGCGCCTGCAAACGGGACAGCGCTTCTCCATCAGAAAAGTAGTGATTTTGCATAGTGCTGCCTACATTGGGGGCCCTGCCACAGAACCAGAGGAATCACTGCCTCTGGGCACCTTTAGCCCCCCTGTCTGCTGCCTGTCTGGAGGACGCCATCTTGGGTACGGTGGCCGCAGCTGGACCTAATTCTTAGCTTGGAAGCCAGAGCCTGCCCACAAGAGAGCGCTTTTCTATCACAAAACCAGTACTCGACGCAGTGTTGGATAAGGCTAGGCCCTGTCAGCAGAGGCCACCAGGGCACTAGCAGTGCTGTATTCTGAACTACTTTGTTATCATCTGGGGTTGGATACAGTGGCGCTTACTTTGTCAGATGGGAAGAGGGACCTCTACACCTGAAAACCTAACTGACTTGTGAACTGGTCAGATACCTTTTGCTTTATATTTGAAGACAGCCTAGAGAAGCATTTGCAATCCATCCTCACAGTACCTCTTTCAACCTCTATATACTCACATGGGACCCAAAAGCAACAGACAATTGTGGCATACAAGCAATCACTCATGGCTTCAGAAGGCTCCCAAACAAAGCAACCAAGGAGTTTTCCAGATGAAGAAACTTTTATGAAAGCATCAGGAAGTGAATACAAATTGATTATATACAGAGCCCTTCTAGACTTTATACAAAACGCAACTGAACAAAATGAAAAATTAAGCAAGTTGTTCGATCTGATGGAGCACCAGTACTGTGAAATCCAACAGATCAAGAAGAAAATCAAAGACATAGAAACTTCCATGCAAAGCCAAGAAAACAGAATGGAACAAATGGAAAAAAGAATTTCTGACTTGGAAGACAGAGCTACTGATGCCAGTGTCTATGATCAGAAATCAGAAAAAAGAAACAAGAAAAATGAAGAAACATTAAGAAGCATGTGGGACTCTATTCAGAGGGACAACCTTCGATGAATTGGAGTCCCTGAACAGGGTGAGACATCTGAGAACACAGAGAGTATTGTTGCTGAGCTGCTCAAAGAAAACTTCCCAGAAATCATGAAGGAAGAGAAAATAGACATCTCAGATGCATATTGTGCTCCACCCAATATAGATCTCAAAAGAAAGACTCCAAGACATATTATAATCAAGCTTAACAAAATGAAACACAAGCAGTAACTCTTAAAGGCAGCAAGACTCAAGGCAAAGCTAACATTCAGAGGGAAACCCTGTAGGCTCTCGTCAGATTTCTCATCAGAAACCATGCTGGCACGGAGACAGTGGCATGACACATTCAAAGACTTGAAGGAGAAGAACTTCCAACCAAGAATTATATATCCTGCAAAACTGTCTTTCAAACATGAAAATGAAATTAAGACATTTCCAGATAAACAGAAACTCAGAGACTTTGTAAAAACCAAACCCAAACTACAAGAAATACTGAAAGAAGTTCTTGGCTTTGGCTTAGAAGAACGAAACCACTAACTTTATATTTTAGAACGACACACTACTCAATACTCATTTAGGGAAGGCTCCAAAGTAAATCACTGCTTTGATTGGGAAAGAAGCAATCCAGTGATCATCATGAAAACTATGGTGTCATCATAATAAAAGAGGGATGTACTACAGTCGTTATAGTCCTTCCAGATGGAGAGGAAGATGACCAGACTGGTTGTAATTAAAACTGGGTTTATAAATAGTTTATTAAGGGGGTTCATAGGGACAGCTGTAAAGCACAACAAAGATGTATCATACCATTTCAAGAAGTCTAACACACGAGTCTGAACAACTATAAAACCAGTTCTGAAAAAGGTGAAAAATCAACTCACAAAAAAGAGTGTCTCAGAACAGACTAATAAGAACAACAGAGAAAACATCAACATAAAAATAAACATATCACAATGGCAGCAGTGAACACATACCTATCAATAATTACATTGAATGTGAATGGACTGAATGCTCCAGTAAAGAGACACCGAGTGTCATCTTGGATCAAAAGACATGACCCATCGATACGTTGTCTACAAGAAACTCACTTGAGACCTAAAGACAGGAACAAACTGAAAATTAAAGGATGGAAGAATATATATCAAGCTAACAATGAACAAAGAAGAGCAGGCGTGGCAATTCTAATCTCAGACAAAATCAACTTTAAAGTCAAATCCACCATCGTGGACAAAGATGGACACTATTTATTGCTGAAAGGTTCAGTACACAAGCAAGACTTAACTATATTAAACATTTATGCACCTAATGCCAGAGCACCTAAATATGTTGAAGAAACACTGACTATGCTCAAAAGAGAGTTAGATGACTCCACAATAATAGTGGGAGACTTTAACACTCCACTCTCATTACTAGACAGATCATCCAGAAAAAAGCTCAGTAAAGATACAGAAG
Source organism: Heterohyrax brucei (assembly GCA_028571685.1). Classification (NCBI taxonomy): domain Eukaryota; kingdom Metazoa; phylum Chordata; class Mammalia; order Hyracoidea; family Procaviidae; genus Heterohyrax; species Heterohyrax brucei. The sequence continues at coordinate 25,767,972 of CM053143.1, forward strand.
ACCTCATTGACACAATTAACCAACTAAACCTCATTGATATATACAGAACTTTCCACCCATCAGCAGACAACTACACCTTCTTCTCCAGTGCACATGGAACATTCTCCAGAATTGACCACGTGATAGGCCATAATGCAATGCTCAACAAAATCCATACCATTGAATTATTGCAAAGCATCTTCTCAGATCATAAAGCCATAAAAGTTGAAATCAATAGCAGAAAAAACAGAGATAGAAAGTGGAACTCTTGGAAACTGAACAACATCTTGCTCAAAAAAACATGGGTTATAGAGGAAATCAGGGATCAACTAAAGAAATTCATGGATTCCAATGAGAACTAAAACACTTCCTACCAGAACCTATGGAATACAGCCAAAGCAGTGCTCAGAGGTCTGTTTATCTCCATAAATGCACACGTCGGGAAGGAAGAAAGAAATCAAATCAAGGAACTAACTCTACAGCCTGAACAAGTAGAAAGAGAACAACAGAGGAACCCCTCGGGCACCAGAAGAAAGGAGATCATAAAGATTAGAGCAGAGCTAAATGAATTAGAGAATAGAAAAACAATTGAAAAAATTGAAAAGACCAAAAGCTGCTTTTTTGAAAAGATCAACAAAATTGATAAACCACTGGCTAAACTTACTAAAGAAAAGCAGGAAAGGAAACAAATAACGCAAATTAGAAATGAGAAGGGAGTTGTCACCACAGATGCAACAGAAATCAAAAACATCATAACAGAACACTATGAAAGACTGTACTCTAACAAATTTGAAAACCTAGGGGAAATGGACCAATTCCTTGACTCATACCACCTACCCAAATTATCACAACGTGAAGCAAAACAATTAATAAACCCATCACAAAGGAAGAGATTGAAAAGGTCATCAAAACACTGCCAACCCAAAAAAGTCCAGGCCCAGATGGCTTCACGGCAGAATTCTACCAAGCATTTAGAGGAGAATTATCCCCAATACTATTGAAACTATTTCACAGTATAGAAAGGGATGCAGTACTCCCAAACTCATTCTATGAAGCCAGCATAACACTGATACCTAAGCCCGGGAAAGATCCAACAAAGACAGAGAACTACAGACCGATATCACTCATGAACTTAGATGCTAAAATCTTCAACAAAATTCTTGCCAACAGAATACAACAACATATCAAGAAAATAATCCATCATGACCAAGTGGGATTCATACCAGGTATGCAAGGCTGGTTCAACATCAGGAAAACAATTAATGTGATTGACCACATAAATAACACAAAAGACAAAGATCTCCTGATTTTGTCCATTGATGCCGAAAAGGCATTTGGTAAAGTCCAACACCCATTCATGCTAAAAACTCTTAGCAAAATGGGCATAGACGGCAAATTCCTCAACACAATAAGGGCCATTTATACAAAGCCAATTGCCCACATCATCCTGAATGGAGAGAGACTGAAAGACTTTCCCTTGAGATCAGGAACTAGACAAGGATGCGCACTGTCACCTCTCCTATTCAACATTGTGCTAGAAGTTCTAACCAGAGCAATTAGACAAGACGAACAAATAAAGGGCATCTGCATCGGCAAAGAGGAAGTTAAAATCTCCCTGTTCGCAGATGATATGATTGTATATGCAGAGAACCCCAAGGAATCTATAAGTAAGTTACTCAAACTGATAGAAGAGTTCAGCAAAGTCTCAGGATACAAGATAAACATAAGTAAATCAGTAGGATTCCTTTATACCAACAATGAGACTGTTAAGGAGGAAATTATCAAATCTATACCGTTTGTGATAGCCCCAAAGAAGATAAAGTACCTAGGAATTAATCTAACCAGAGAAACAACAGACCTTGACAAAGAGAACTACAAGCCCTTACTACAAGAAACTAAGAGAGACTTAGGTAAATGGAAAAACCTACCCTGCTCATGGGTAGGAAGAATTAACATTGTGAAAATGTCTATTTTACCCGAAGCAATTTGTTTATATAATGCAATCCCAATACAAGTTCCAGCATCATTTTTTAATGAGATGGAGAAACAAATCACCAATTTTGTTTGGAAAGGGAAGAAGCCCCGGATAAGTAAGGTGCTACTAAAGAAGAAGAACACACTGGGAGGGCTCTCATTACCCGACCTTAGAACATACTACACTGCCACAGTGGTCAAAACAGCCGGGTACTGGGACAAGAACAGACAGACTGATCAATGGAACAGAATTGAGACCCCAGAGATGACACCATCTGCCTATGAACAGTTGATATTTGACAAAGGCCCTAAGACATTAAACCGGGGTAAAAACAGTATCTTCAACAAATGGTGCTGGCAAAATTGGTTATCCATCTGAAATAAACTGAGTCAAGATCCATATCTTACACTTTATACAAAAACCAACTCCAACTGGATAAAAGACCTAAATATCAAACCTAAAATGATAAAGCTCATCCAAGAAAAGGTAGGAACAACAATGGAAGTTTTAATACACAATGAGGACAGACTCCAAAATCTGTCTAAGAAACCTCAATCAACAGAAGAGAAAATAGATAAATGGGAATTATTAAGAATCAAACACTTTTGCTCATCCAAAGACTTTATTAATAGAATTAAAAGAACACCCACAGAGTGGGAAAAAATATTTGGCAACTCTATGTCAGATCGACGCCTGATCTCCATAATCTATAAGATACTACAAAATATCAATAACAAGAAGATAAGCCATCCAATTAAGCGATGGGCAAAGGAGATGGACAGATATTTCACTAAAGAGGACATACAGGCAGCCAAAAAACACATGCGGACATGTTCACGATCTTTAGCTATTAAAGAAATTCAAATCAAGACAACAATGAGATACCATCTCACCCCAACAAGATTGGCCATGATCCAGAAAACACAAAACAACAAATGCTGGAGAGGCTGTGGAGAAAGTGGAACCTTCCTACACTGTTGGTGGGGTTGCAAAATGGTCCAGCCTCTTTGGAAGGCAATCTGGCACTTCCTTAAAAAAATCGATATCGATATACCATTTGACCCAGTAATTCCACTACTTGGAATATATCCTACAGATTCAAGGCCTTTCACACCGACGGACACATGCACCAGAATGTTTATTGCGGCACAGTCCACAATAGCAAAAAGGTGGAATCAACCCAGATGCCCAACAATAGAAGAATGGATAGGTAAACTGTGGTACATATACTCAATGGAGCACTACGCAATGATAAAGAATAACGAGGATTCCAGGAAACATCTCCTAACCTGGTTTCAACTGGAAGACATTATGTTGAGTGAGAGTAGTCAGCGACAAAAGGACAAATACTGTATGAGACCTCTACGATAACATCTGAAAAACAGACTCGTGTATAGAAGACAAGACTCTTTGACAGCTGCAAGGGAGGAGAGAGAGGGAGGGAGGGCGAGGGGGGGAGGGTTTAGTTTAGGTTGTTACTAGAAATCTAGTTGGGAGAAAGCGGTGACAGCACACATTAGGAACAAGAACAACATTAAGTGGACTTCAGCATAACTTGAGTACTCCTTCCATCTTGACTCAATACTGCAAGGATAGAGTAGCTGGGGTGGGGGGCGGGGGACCATGCTCTTAGGCGAATTCCAGGCCAATTGGCACAACTAGCGTTTTGCTAAGAGAGCTCTCTGCACCCCACATTGGTGAGTGGCGTCTGGGGTCTTAAAAGCTGCCAAGCTGCCATCCGAGGAGACAGCAAATGGTCCCAACTCAGCAGGAACGGATGCTCACCGAGGGCCAAAATGGCATGCGGTAAAGACAACTGAGAAGACAGAGAGACCCACAAGGGTGGGTACCTACATCGACCTGGGACTGGAAGAACCGGATGGTGCCCGGCCACGACCAGTGATAGCCATGATGGAGCTCACAGAGAGGAGCCTCACCGGCAACACAAGAATAAAAAGAGGTGCATCATGAGATCTCCACTAAAAGACCTCAATTGATGGTCCAGCGGTTTGGGGGTTCCTCTGAGAGCATGGCCCCCGGCCCTGATGCTGCCAGTTCCCATAAATTATAACAAAGGTCTACTCTTTGGACAGGAATGAATGGACTTGGCAATGCAGAGTAACCTTATGTTGGAAGCACTTTATGGTTCTATACATCTATAGGATATCATCTTGCTGACCTCTGGCTGGAGGAAGGGGAGTGGAAGGAGAGGAGGGGAAAGGAGACTGTTGGGAGGATGAGACATGTATGGAGCAGAGAGGAATAGTGTGCAGTCACCGGACAGGGAGAGCTTCGGAAGCTGCACATAGGGGGGCATGTAAATTTACATGTGAATGTACATTTTCACTCAGTTATGTCAAATAAAAAAAAAAAAAAAAAAACAAGAATCTAGTATTGGGTTCATGTCATCAGAGTCCCAGAAGAAAGGACGAAGAGGATAGACCTAAAAAAGTACTCAAAGAAATAATGCCTGAAAGTTTCCCAAATATGGAAAGAGATACAAATTTACATATTCAGGAAGATGATCATATCCAGGTAGCATAAACTCAAAGAAATCAATGCCACGACACATCATAATTAAACTTCTGAAATCTAAAGACAAACATGAAATCTCAAAAGTGCCAGAGACAAATGTGACCTTACATCTAGGGTAAAAACAATTTAAAGAACAACAGATTTCTCTTCAAACACTGTTGTGCCCAGATGGAAGTGGCATAATAATTTTAAGTGTTGAGAGTATAGAAGCATGAACTCAGAATTCTATATCCCATGAAAATATTTTTCAGAAATGAGGGGGAAATCAAGACACTCACAAGTGAAAATAAGAACTTGTCAATATCAGATCATCCCTAAAAGAATAAAAATTACCTAAACAAAAAGGACATGATAAAAGAAGTAATACCAGAATTGTAAGGGAGGAACAGCACAATAAACAAAAGTACAGGTAAACACGTTAATCTTTGTGTTCTTGAATTTTCTAAACTCTGACAGCTACAACAAACGTTACAACACTGGTGTGATTCTCAGTATGTGCAAAGCAAATATTTAAACCAATTATGTTGCTAATAGGAATTGGTAATACCCAAGATCACCCTCAAGTTCAAATATTTTTTAGAAGGACACCATCGGACTCAGTCAAGCTTTTATACTTTAGTGCAAGCTTTTATAGTTTAGTGCAACAAACAGATGTAAATTAAAATCAGCAAGTTAAACAGCTCATGGTGAAAATTTCTGAAGATACAAGCTTCGAGGTGCTCTCTCCCAGTGGATAGGCATGGGCATGCTTAGTTCTTTCAGCAATAGTGTGTGACAACTCATATGAAGTGCTGCCAACCAGAGAAAATACCCTTAGCTTTGGTGGTCAGGGTTTATATTGGGGACTAGTTACTCAGACATCACCTCTTAGAACAAAAAAATTTTCCAAAAGTCACATTTTTAGCATAAACTATCTGATCAAAGGGGTACTGTCTCACCCAAGACCTCAGCCATAAACACATTGTTAACATAAACTGATCTAGGTGATCAAACTGGCCCATGATCTCAAGCACACAAAAACACTTACCTGACAGAATATCACAAAGGTTTAGAGGTCTTAGATAACCTCTGAATCTTTGGAATTTTCTAGGTCAGTCCTAAGACAAACCTTTCTTAGGTATGTACAGAGTTTGGTCAATCTAGGTCTGTTGAGTTAATCTCTTTCCAAATAATGGGGAGCAGGAAGAAATGTAAAGGGTGGTAAGGTTTCTCTACTTTAACTGGTAAACTGATGATACAAGTAGACTGCGATAATTCATTATCTATAAAAGTTATATAACATAACACCTAGAGCAAACAATAAAAATTCTATACAAAGAGAGAGACTCAAATACAATAAAGATAAATCAAAATGCATTTAAAAAAATGTTCCAGTAGTTCAGAGGAAGACAGAAAGAAAACAGAAACAAGAAACTGAGAGAATAAACAAAAGAAAAAATGGAATATCAGATTTAAGCCCTATCAGTACTCACACTGTATATAAACTATCTAATTATATCAATTAGAAGACAGAGATTGGCTACTGGAAAAGCCAGCACAACTTGTTCAAAGCAAGGCCATGGAAGCTCCATAAATACATCCAAACTCCCTGAGGGACCAAATTGCTAGGCTCAAGGGTGTGGGGATCATGGTCTCGGGGAACATTTAGCTCAGCTGCAATAAAATAGTTTATAAAGAAAAAGTGCTGCATTCTACTTTGCTGAATAACATAAGGAATTGTAAAAGCCTGTGAGTGGCCATCTAAGATACTCAACTGGTCTCACCCCTTCGGGAGCAACAGAAAATGAAGAAAACTAAAGATACAAGAGAAAGATTAGTTCAAAGGACGAATGGACCACAACTACCATGACCTCTATCAGAATGAGTCCAGTACAACTAGAAGATTGATGTCTGTCTGCCACTATTGACTATTATGACAAGGATCACAATAAAAGGTTCTGGAGAGATCTGGAGAAAAATGTAGAACAGAATTCTTACTCACAAAAAAAGACTAGACTTACTGGCCTGCCAGACTGGGGGAACTCGAAGAGCATGGCCCCCAAACACTTTTTCAGTTCAGTAATACAGTGACTGCTGAGGTTCACCCTTCAGACAAAAATTAGACAGGCTCATGAAACAAAATGAGACTGAAAGGAAACACCAGACCAGGGACAAGGAATAGCAGGCAAAAGAAAACAGGGAAGCTGGTAACAGGGAGCCCAAGGTTAAAAAGGGAGAGTGCTGACATAGTGTGAGGTTGTTAACCAATGTCATACGTGTGGTAACTGTTTAATGACAAGCTAGTTCTGTGAACTTTCATCTAAATTACAATTAAAAAAAACTCTTTCAACTTGTTATGCAGTACATTGTTTTGATCTGTAAGTAAAAGAGAAGGGAAAATTAATAATAAAGACTGAGATTGGCAGGGATTAAAAAAGATGACCCAACTGTATGCTGTGTATGAGAAACTCACTTCAAATACAATGATATAGGCAGGTATATTGTAAAAAAGTGAGAAAATATGTATCACAAAAGCATTAAGCCAAGGCAAACAAGAAGAGTGACAGTAATATCAGAAAAAATTGATTCAAAACAAAGAAAACAGAAAAGGATATTACACAATGATAAAATGGTTAACTCACCGTGAAGGTATTAATAATCTTAAGTGCATATGCACTTATCAACAGAGCTACATCATGTGTGAAACAAAAAGTAGTAAAACTGAAAGGAAGAGTAGAAAAACCTACAATTATAGTTGAAGACTTTGAGAACTCTCTCCCAATAACTGCGAGAACAAGTCAGAAAATTAACAACTGTAGAAGCACTTGGAGACCCTGGTGGCATAGTGATTAAATGCTATTGCTGCTAAACAAAACATTGCCAGTTTGAATCCAACAGGTGCTCCTTGGAAACTCTGTGGGGGCACTTTTACTCTGCCCTAGAAGGTGGGTATGAGTTGGAATCAACTTGATGGCAACAAGTGTGGTTTTCTTTCATTACCCCCCATTAGGGTAACTTACAAACACCATTAACCGATAGAAACTTACTGATTTACAGAACACCCTCTCCAACATATGTTATGCTCCAATGTTCCTAGAAATTATATGAAGATAGAACATATTCTAAACCATAAAACAAACTTCGATGCATTCAAAAGTACCAAAATCATACAAAATGTGTTCTCTGACCATAAAGAGTCAAACTAGAAATCAGTAACAACACTTGGAAACAAAGCAACACACTTATAAATTAGTCATGGATCAAGAAGAAAGTCATAAGGGAAATAAAAATACATTCAACTGAATGAAAATGAAAATACAACATATTAAAAATAGTGAGAAAGTGCTAAGGAGGTACACAGAAACAAATTTATAGTGTTACATGCATTATTAAAAAAAAAGTCTCGAATCAATAATATAAACTCCTACCACAAGAAGCTGAATAAAAAGAGCAGAATAAACCCCAAACCCCAAACAAGTAGAAGGAAGGAAATGATAGATATAAGACCAGAAATTAAAATTAAAACCATAAAAAAGGTAAAGAAAATCAATATAATGAAGTCTGTTATTCAAAACAAATCAATAAAATTAGCAAACCTGTAGCAATACTAACAAAGAAAAAAAAAGATAGTACAAATTACTAATACCAGGAGTGAAACAAGGGATGTCACTAACATCTCCAAAGACATCAAAAACCTAACGAGAGAACACTATTACCAATTCTACTCACATACATTTGACAATTTAAATGAAATGGATCAATTCCTCAAAAAACAAAATCTACCAAAACTCATCAAGTAGGAAATAGATAATTTGAATAGGAGTACAAATATTAAGAAAATTAAATTCACAATTAAACATTGTCCAAAAGAGAAATCTCCAGGTTCATTGGAGAATGCTACGAAGTGCTTAAAGAAAAATTAACACAAATTCAATGCAACCTCTTCCAGAAAATAAAAAAGAAGAAACACTTTCCAATTCATTTTGTGAAATTACTATTACCTGGCACCAAAACTGGGTGGAGACTGTACAGAAAAACATAACTACAAACCAATGTTTCTAATAAATAAAGACCCAAAAATATTTCACAAAGTATTAGAAAATAAAATTCAGTTGTATATAAAAAGGAGGTCTGGTGGCACGGTGGGCAATAGCTTGAATCTACCAGCCAATCCTTGAAAATCCTGTGGGACAATTCTACTCTGGCCTATAGGGTTGCTACTAGTCAGAATTGACTCAACGGCAATGAGTTTTGTTTTATTTTAACATCATAATGTATAAAAATAATTACACATTATAACTAAGTGGGGTTTATTCCAGGCATGCAAGACCATTTCAGTTTGAGAAAATCAGTTGATATAGCCTACCAAATTAACTGATTGAAGAAAAAGTGCTTATGATCATATCAATTGATGAAGAAAAATGTTTGACAGAAGTCAAAGATCTATATAGATGAAGACACATACCATGTCCATAGACTGGGAGATCCTACCTGGTAAAGAAAGTTGTCACTTTGCCCCAAATACAGGTTTAATGCAATTCCTATAAAAATCTCAGTAAGGTTTTTGGACATGAAGATAAGATTATGATAATATTTATAAGGAAAGGCAAAACAATTAGAATAAATTGTTCGTGTTAATCTAGGTTCTCTAGAAAAGCAAAACCAGTGAGATGTGTATGTGTGTGTAGATATTTACAGAGACAGAGAGAGAGACATAGTGAGAAAGAAAGATTTACTTTGAATCAATGTCTCATACTGTTATGGGACTGGTGAACCGCAAGTTTAAATGTCACACAACAGCTGGGAGAACTTTGCTGGCTCACTTGATTGTTGTTGTTGTTGTTAGGTGCCATCAAGTTGGTTCCGACTCATAGAGACCCTATGAGCAACAGAACAAAACACTGGCCAATCTTGCACCATGTCCACAATCATTTTCATGATTAAACTCATTGTTGCAGCCACTGTGTCAATCCATCTCATTGAGGGTCCTCCTCTTTTCACTCACCCTCCATTCTATCAAGCATGATGTCCTTCTCCAGTGACTGATCTTTCGTGACAACATGTCCAAAGTATGGAAGACACAGTCTTGCCATCTTTGCTTCCACGGAGCACTCTGTTTGTACTTCTTCCGGGACAGATCTGTTTGTTTGTTGGCGGTCTATGGTACATTCAACATTCATCTCCAATGCCACAATTCAAAAGCATCAATTCTTCTTCTGTCTTCTTTATTCATAGTCCAGCTTTCACATGTGTGTGATGCAATTGAAAATACCATGGCTTGAGTCAGGAATATTTTAGTCTTTGATGCGATATCCTTACTTTTGAATACTTAGAAGAGGTCTTTGCCAGCAGATTTTCCCAGTGCAATGCGTCTTTTGATTTCTTTACTGCTGCTTGTAAGGGCATTGATTGTGGACCCAAGTAAATGAAATCCTTGATCACCTCAATGCTTTCTCCCTTTATGATAATGTTGCTTACTGGTCCAGCTGTGAGGATTTTTGCTTTCCTGATGTTGAGGTGCAATCCATACTGAAGGCTATGGTCCTCATCTTCATCAGTAGGTGTCTCAAATCTTCTGCATTTCCAGCAAGTAAGGTGTTCTCATTTGCGTAACACAGCTTATTAATGAGTCGTCCTCCAATCCTGATGCCTCGTTCTTCTTCATATAATCCAGCTTCTTGGATTATTTGCTCAACATACAGATTAAAAACATATGGTAAAAGGATGCAAATCTGATGCACACCTTTCCTGACTTCAAACCATGTGGTGGCACCTTGTCCTATTCACACGACTGCCTCTTGATCCATATACAGATTATACAGATTCCTGAAGAGCGCAATTAGGTGTTCTGTAATTCCCATTCTCTGCAACGTTAGCCATACTTAAGTCTGATCCACACAGTTGAATGCTTTTGCATAGTCATTGAAACGCAAGCACACATCTTGCTGGTGTTCTTTGCTTTCAGCCGAGACCCATCTGACATCAGTGATGATATCCCTGGTTCCACATCCTCTTCTGTAGTCAGCTTGAACTGTACACCCATTTTTGTCATGCTGTGTCAGGAACTCAATGTTGTGTTCACTGTCAGGGCATTCATTAATGGTGGCCTGGCAATGTCTAGTTCTGGTCTAATGCTGATGAAGTCCTTGGATCATATGCTCCCGGTGGGATGGGGAAATCAAATGAAAATCACAGTGAGACATGAAGTATCTTGCTTATACTAGATGTATAAATAAAACAATAAAATGAATAATTTTAATTCACTTATTAAAATAAAAGTTTTCATATAGACTAACCAAGATCCATCACCATGACCTATCAAAAAACATACCTTAAATAAAGATATTCAGAAAGGCTAAAAATAAAATAATAGCAAAAATACATCAGGCAGTCAAATGGAAAGAAAAATGCCATCAAGTGTATTTGGACTCACAGCAATGCTACAGGTCAGAGTAGAACTGGCCCATAGAGTTTCCAAGGAGCACCTGGAGGATCTGAACTGCCAACCTTTGGGTTAGCAGCTGTAGCACTTAGATACTACACCACCAGGGTTTCCTTGGTTAGCAATAGAGGAACAAAAATACGTAAGATGTAGAAAACAAATAGCTGCTATGAATATAATCAATCCATAAATGGAATATTACCTGTCATGGATTGAATTGTGAGCTCTCAAAAATGTGTGTAGCCATTTGGCTAGGCCATGATTCTCAGTGTTGTGTGATGTCCTTATGTGTTGGAAACCCTGCTCCTATTATGTTAATGAGGGAGGATGGGTAACCCTTGTGTTGTTTGGGCATGGCTCAATTTGTAGGACTGAACTGCTCCTGAGGCAATCTCTTGGGATATAAAGGAACAGGAAGCAAGTGAAGAGCTGAGGACCTCCTAACCAGGAAAGTAGTGCTGGGAGCAGAAGCTGTACTTTGGAGCCAGGGTCCTCGTACCTCAGAAGCTCCCAGTCCATGAGAAGACTGACAGCAAGGATCTTCCTCCAGAGCCAGTAGAAGAAGCCTTCCCCTGGAGCTGATGCCCCAGATTTTAGCTTACTTTGCCATGAGAAAAGACATTTAGTTTTGTTAATGCCATCCACTTGCGGTGTTTCTGTTACAGCAGCACTAGATGACTAAGACGATTACTGAGCCATAAAATATAATGAAATACTGGTTCACACTAAAACATGGATGCACCTTGAAAACATTACCCTGTGTAAAGGAAGCAAGAGACAAAAGATCATGTATTTTATGACTGCATTTATATGAAATATCGATGTCATGGATTGAATTGTGTCCCCCCCAAAATATGTGAAGCCATGTGACTGGGCTGTGATTCCCAATATTTTGTGATTGTCCTCTATTTTGTGATTTTCCTGTGCTGTGTGTTAAAGGATCAGGGTGGGACTATAAATCCCTTTGTAAGATCACTTCCCTGCTCCACTGTAAAGGGAGTTTCCCTGGAGTAAGGCTTGCCCCACCCTTAATCCTTTCATCGTACAAGAGATAAAAGGAAAGAGAAGCAGGCAGAGAATGGGGAACCTCACGCCATCCAGAAAGCAGCACCGGGAGAAGGGTGGTCCTTCAGACCTGAGGTTCCTGTGCCATGGCACTCCCTGGACAAAGACACATGCTGCTAAATACTGTAATTCAAAAGGAGAATGTGACATTTATATTTATGTATCCCAAAATACGCAACAACTTTCATGAATTACAAGCCATAAGGGACACAAAATAACAGGACCATGTAGCATATCTTAGTCAAAGTGAGGCAAAATTTAGTATGGATATGACAGACTTAAATAAGGTAAATCTTATAGATGTTTACCAAACTCTGAACTTCAGTAATCAAAAACACTTTTTATGAAGTACACACTAAACATTTATAAAAATTGGTTGTGTGTTAGTCCCCAACGTTAACACCAACCAACTCCAAAGAACAGAAAAAAGAAAAATATTTTATAACCACAATGTGACAAAATTAGAAATCATACACAAAATAAAAATAAGAAACTTGTGCCTTTATCTTGACAGTTAAAAGAAATTTTAGTAAATACTTCTTGATTCTGAGTGAAAATATAAACTGCACAACTTTTGAAAAGTAGCAGTAATGAAAGCAGTACATATTAGAATCTATCAAATGAAGGTAAAATAATTAGTAGAATTAAATTTTTGTTATTAAATACTTTTGTGGATAAACGTGAAGAAAGTGAATTACACTCAGCTCAAAATGCTGGAGAAAGAACAACTGGAAGACTGCAGTATTTTAGTATTATTTTGAGTCACACAGTGTTGTTAAGAAATGGTCTCATGAAGACCTGATTTTCTCTTTTTAAAGCTATTTGCCTGAGTGCCCAAAAGATGTACTTGTTTTTTTTTTAATTTTAAAATTTGATCATTTTACTAGCATATATCATAGTGTTGATTGTTTTGTGCCAGCCAAAGCCAAGTGCCGTCGAGCTGGATCTGACTCATGGCTACCCTAGGGGCCAGGGTAGAACTGACCCCCAGGGTTTTTTTGTGCAGTGAGCCCTTTTAACATATATATGTATTTGTATATATATTTAATATATAAATTTGGTTTCAAATATTTTTCCCTTCAATTTCAGAACACTTCTCTTTGCTCACAGTTTTTGTATGCAATGTGCTTTTTCACTTGTTTTTTCTTAATTTCAGAAAATTGTTCTTGAATTAAAAAACTTCTATTTAAATGTCTTGGTTTCTTTATGTATGTTTGATTTTCTTTGTCTTTGTTTTGTTCTGGACAGGTACTGATACTGGTTAAATTTTAGAGTTTAAAAGGCTTAGATTATTCCATCTCCTTCAGATGACACGTAAAATCACCCGTAAGTGTGAAAAAATCTTCCAGTTTATCTATTTCTCCTGACCCCAAACTGACCCATCATGCTCTCCAGTGGACGTCTGTTTTCTATTTTCCTGTTCTGAGGTTTAACAGATGTTTTGTTCCCCCCTCTCCTTGCCTCAACTCAGTTGTTCACGTATTGTGTGGGCTGTATAGATGAGGATATGTCTCCATCTACTAGTGTTTTGTGTCTTGTACAATACTTTGTTACTGAGTTTTGTTTTAGACGCTGTACATCCAGTTTCAATATCTAGTAACTTGTATCTTTTCATGGGTGCAATTTACGGAAAATAATAGATCATGCTTCTAATGTCACTGCTATCTTGCCAGAATCTTCTCAAAATGTAATTATTGGTTGTTCATTCCAAATCTGTTTTTACAAATTTTCTTCATGTCAGTAAACAGCATTATATATAAATCATTCACTTGGCCAAGTGAAAAACCTGGGTGTCATCCTTGATCCTCTTCTTTCATCCTCTAATTCTCATCTGCAACAAATCCCATTTGATGTATTCCTAGGTCATAAGTCATATTTATCCATTTCTGTTCATCTGTATTATCATCACCTCAATCAAGATGGAAACCCTAGTGGTACAGTGGTGAAGAGAGCTATAGCTGCTAACTAAAAAGGCAGTAGTTTGAATCTACCAGGCACTCCACAGAAACCCAAAGGGGCAGTTCTACTTTGTCCTACAGGGTTGCTGTGAGTCAGAATTGACTTGACAGCAATGGATTTGGTTTAGTTTTATTTTTTAAATCTGAAATGTTACTATCCCCTCCCTGAATTTCTATCATAATCTCTCTAGTGGCCTCCCTCTTTGCACTCTCCTCCTCTTAACAAAAGCTAAAACAATCTTTTAAAATTATAAATCAGATGGTCACTTCTCTCTTTATTAGGGCTTTCAATAAAATTTCACTAAATACATTCTTTTTCCAGAGGAATAAAATCCCAACTCCTTTCCAGTTTCAATAATTTTCGATGAAATTGGACTGCTACCTGACTTTCAGCCTCTTCACTTACTCTCTCCTACTTTCTCACTACTGTCTAGCCTCTAGTCGTCTCTTTTTTTATGCTAAATAAGTGGTTAGTAAATTGGGAGAGATTATAGAAGTAAAAACCTTGTGACCTCAGAGAAGCAGAAGAACAAAGCGACTATGCAGAAAAAGAAAACAGGAACATTAGGAGATTGTGGTTGGAAGAGATGTTTATAATTAAAATTTCTGTTGGGAGGCAGCTGTGGGTGAAAATAAGTTTCAGGGTGTTCCCTGAATGTGGGTGGCTCATGTCGAATGCTATTTGAAGGTTACTGGAGTTGGGGCTTGAGCATGGGATGGGCTACTATGTCAGCATTGCTTTTACCCTGTATAATAGAAGGAAATGGAATAACAAGAAAATAGTGATAGATACCGATAAAAGTCAATTTATGATTGATATCTCTGCTTTAGAGGCTTTTCTGTCTACAGAATTAAGAAACACTGTTAGAGAACTTCTTTCCTGAAGTAAAGACCCCGTCTGAATTTCCAGCTCTCATTTTTTTTTCTAGGTTTGGTACAACCACATTCTACTGTTAGTATTGTCCTAAAATTGTCTTGTGACAATTACTCATTGAGTGTATCCTGTTATATGTGTTGTGGAGGATGCTAGGGAGGTCCCTGACTCCAAGATTTATTTTTTAAATGAAGACATAATTTACGTACCGGAGCTATCCTTTTACAAAAGTAGAATCCAGTGGTTTGTAGTGTACTCACAAGGTTGTACAATCATTATGACTGTCTAATTCCCAAATGTATTCATTACCCCTGAAAATGAACCCTGATACACTAGCAGTCTTTTATGCAATTGAACTGTGTCTCCCCAAAAATGTATGTAGCAATTTGGCTGGGTCACGATTCCCAATGTTATGTGGTTGTCCTCTACTTTTGTGATTGTTATTTTTGTATATGTTATAAGTTCTATCTCTGCCTGTGGTTAATAGGGCAAGATAGGATCATCTTACAGAGGATTAGCGTGAGACTATAAAACCCTTAGGAAGGTCACCTCCCTGATCTAAGGTAAAGGGAGTTTCCTTGGGTTGTGGTTTGCACTACCTTTTATCCTATAACAGAGAAAGAGAAAGAAAAACAAGTAGTAGAAAGTTGGGAACCTCACACCAGCAAAAAAGTAGTGCTGGGAACAAAGCCTGTCCTTTGGACCTGAGGTTCCTGTGCTGAGATGTCTTCAGATCAACAGAAGACTGATGATGACGATCTTCCTCCAGAGTTGACAGAGATAGAAAGCCTTCCTCTGGAGCTGGCTCCCTGAATTCAGACTTGTAGCCTACCATGCTGTGACAGAATAAATTCTTTGTTAAAATCATCCACTTGTGGTATTTCTGTTATAGCAGCACTGTATAACTAAGTGCAGTCACTCTCCATTTCTCGACCCTTAGCCTCTGACAACCTCGAATCTACTTTCTAGCACCACGTATTTGTATATTCTAGACGTCTTAGTCAACTAGTGCTACTCTAACAAAAATACCGCAGAGTGGATGGCCTTAACAAAGGAAGGTTTATTGTTACACAGTCTGGTAGGCCAGAAGTCCAAGAGCAGGATGTCTGCTCCAGGGGAAGGCTTTCCCCCTTGTCGGCAATGGAGGAAAGTGTGATATTGCATCAGTCCTCGTCCAGGGAGCACCAGCGCACAGGAACCCCAGGTCTGAAGGACCGCTCTTCTCCCGGTGCTGCTTTCTGGATGGCGTGAGGTTCCCCATTCTCTGCCTGCTTCTCTTTCCTTTTATCTCTTGTACGATGAAAGGATTAAGGGTGGGGCAAGCCTTACTCCAGGGAAACTCCCTTTACAGTGGAGCAGGGAAGTGATCTTATAAAGGGATTTATAGTCCCACCCTGATCCTTTAACACACAGCACAGGAAAATCACAAAATAGAGGACAATCACAAAATATTGGGAATCACAGCCCAGTCACATGGCTTCACATATTTTGGGGGGGACACAATTCAATCCATGACATCGATATTTCATATAAATGCAGTCATAAAATACATGATCTTTTGTCTCTTGCTTCCTTTACACAGGGTAATGTTTTCAAGGTGCATCCATGTTTTAGTGTGAACCAGTATTTCATTATATTTTATGGCTCAGTAATCGTCTTAGTCATCTAGTGCTGCTGTAACAGAAACACCGCAAGTGGATGGCATTAACAAAACTAAATGTCTTTTCTCATGGCAAAGTAAGCTAAAATCTGGGGCATCAGCTCCAGGGGAAGGCTTCTTCTACTGGCTCTGGAGGAAGATCCTTGCTGTCAGTCTTCTCATGGACTGGGAGCTTCTGAGGTACGAGGACCCTGGCTCCAAAGTACAGCTTCTGCTCCCAGCACTACTTTCCTGGTTAGGAGGTCCTCAGCTCTTCACTTGCTTCCTGTTCCTTTATATCCCAAGAGATTGCCTCAGGAGCAGTTCAGTCCTACAAATTGAGCCATGCCCAAACAACACAAGGGTTACCCATCCTCCCTCATTAACATAATAGGAGCAGGGTTTCCAACACATAAGGACATCACACAACACTGAGAATCATGGCCTAGCCAAATGGCTACACACATTTTTGAGAGCTCACAATTCAATCCATGACAGGTAATATTCCATTTATGGATTGATTATATTCATAGCAGCTATTTGTTTTCTACATCTTACGTATTTTTGTTCCTCTATTGCTAACCAAGGAAACCTGGTGGTGTAGTATCTAAGTGCTACAGCTGCTAACCCAAAGGTTGGCAGTTCAGATCCTCCAGGTGCTCCTTGGAAACTCTATGGGCCAGTTCTACTCTGACCTGTAGCATTGCTGTGAGTCAAAATAGGCTTGATGGCAGTGGGTTTTTATTATTATTATTATTGCTTACCAAAAGATCAGCAGTTGGAACCCACCAAGTGCTTGTTGGAAACTCTATGGGACAATTTTAACCTGATGGCAACATGTTTTTATTACTCCGTTACTGCTTTTTTTGTGTTAAATAAGGTCTTTTCTATTATACCATTTTCATTCTTTGGTTGTGTATTTTATTATTTTGGGAGTTAGTTTCTTAGTGATTGTCTTAGGGGTTGCAAATAACATTTCCACTTATAAAAATACAGTTTATACATATATATGAACTGAATTATAATAGTATACGAAAAATATTGTTCCTATGTAGTTCCAATCCTTCCCCTTCCTTTTTGCTTTTATTGTCATGCAAATTACATCTTTACACACTGTGTGCCAGTGAACACAGATTTATAATTATCGCTTTACGTAGTTTTCTTTTAAATTAGATAGGAGAAAAAAGAATTACAAACAAAAGATACATTTGTGCTGTCTCTTATCTACACCTGTGTATTTATCTTTGGACCCCTGGTGTTACAGTAGTTACGAGCTGGCTGCTAACCAAAAGGTCAGTAGTTCAAATCCACCAGTTGTTCCTTGGAAACCTTATGTGGTTCTACTCTGTACTATAGGTTCACAATGAGCTGGAATCAACTTGAAGGCAATGACTTTTAGTTGTTTGGAATTATCTTTACTGGTACTTTTAACTTCCTCACATGGTTTTGAGTAGTTGCTCAAACTACTAGTTGCCTTTGGTCTACAAACTTTTCATTAGCTAGAATAACTGAAGAACTCTTTCTATTACTTCTTGTAAGGAAAGTTTACCAGAGATAAATTTTCTCAAGTTTTGTTTATTTTGGGGTTTCTTAATTTATCTTTCTTTTTAAAATAATAGTTTTGATAGACATAGAATTCTTAGTTGACAGTCTTTTTCTTACATTCCTTTAATGCATAACCTCACTGCCTTTTGGCTTCCATGATTTCTGATGAATCAGTGGTTAATCTTATTGAAGAACTATTGTATGCAATCAGTCACTTCTTTGTTTTTGCTTTTAAGATTTTCTCTATGTATTTTGATATTTTGATTATGATATTTTGATTATGTATAGATGTGAGTCTCTTTTAGTTTATCTTATTTAGATTTCATTTAAAACATTAATGTTTAGATTGATTTTTTTTTTTAATCCAGTATAGTAAAATTTCTACCATAATATCTTTAGAAAGTCATTCTGCTCTTTTCTCTCTTTCCTCTCCTTCTGGGACTTCCACTATGAATGCTAGCACATTTGATATTGTCCTACAGATGTCTGGGCCCTGTTCATTTTTCTTGATTCTTTTACTTGCTGTTCCTCTTACTGAGTAATGTTGGTTGATTTAAATTTACTTAATTTTTCTTCTGCTTGCTCAGATCTACTACTGAGTCCCTCTAGTGAATTTGTAATTTCAGTTGTTGTACTTCTCCACTCCAGAGTTTTACTGAGTTCTTTTGTTTAAAAACAAAAACCAAAACATCCTTTATTGACATTCTCTATTTGTTCTCGTACTTTAATTATTCAGACATGTTTTCCATTACTTCTTTGAACATATGTGAAATAACTGACTTAAAGTTTTTCCCTAGGGAGTCCAGTGTCTGCTTCGTCATGGACAGTTTCTATTGCTCTTATTCCTGTATGTGAGCCATACTTTCTTGCTTCTTTGTATTCCTAGCAATTTTTTGTTGAAAACTGGACACTTTAAAACAATGTGTTGTAGCAACTCTTGAGATCAGATTATACCTCACTCCATAGTTTTTGTTGTTCTTGTCATTTGTTTGCTTAGTAATCTTCTGAATTAACTCTGTGAAGACATTATTCTTTATTGTCTGTGACAATTGATGTCACTCTTTGGTAGGCTTAATTGTAAGTAAATGATTAGACAGAAAGTTTCTTAAAGGCCTGGAATCAATAAATTTCTCAGTCTTTGGCAAGGACCTCTGTGTACATACGAGGGAATGCCTTCAGCACTCAATCAAGCAGTTGATAACTCTGCCTTCTGCCTGTGCAGAGCCTGAAGTTCAGCCCAAGGTAAGAGTTAATGACCTTCTCCTTATTGAGACTTTGCACAGACTTGGTTATCACATAGGTCTATGCATGGACATATTTTTCTAGATTTCCAGGAATATGTTGAAGCTTTTAAAAGTCCCTGTGAACATCATATTTCTTAGCTTTTCCTTTTAAATTCTTTGATCTGCCTATCATTTGCCCCAATTATATTCACTACTTCAGACAGCCACAAAGCTAATAAATTGCCTCTAATGATATTTGACACACACTGCCAGGGAAAAGGCTTTTGCACTGCCCAGTCTCTGAGTCAGATCAAGTATTATCTTAAAAGAGCAGTTTTTCAGGGAACTACAAAATAGATCAAATAATGACGATGTTGTGAGTATGAGGATTTGAAGGAATTCCAATACTGTTTTATGATATCTTTGAGGCTGTTGGCTTTCACTGTGATCGCAGCATATTTGTTTCCAAGACTACTGCAGAGGTGGGGAGAGAAAGATCAGAGCAAAAGACCAGGCCCATTGTCTTTGAGTTAATTCTGACTCATAGTGACCATCTAGGGTAGAGCAGAACTGCCCCACTGAGTTTCCAAGGAGTGCCTGGTGGATTCAAACTGCTGACCTTTTGATTAGCAGCCATAGCATTTAACTACTATGCCACCAAGGTTCCCCAAAGCAACCACTTCTTTCCTTGGTTGGTACAAGCATAAAACGGTCAACCATGACATTATTAGCACCGTAATCAAATCAGCTGAGCTAACAGGTCAACTAAGGTCAGGATAGGCCAAGTTAAAATGCCTCAAAGTTCGTTACTCTTACTGAGATTCAGTGATTTTTCCTTGAGTAAAACTCACTGAATTGCTGCAAACTTCTGCTTAAATTCTAGAGCTGCAAAAATGTTGATTCTGACTTTTTTTCAGCCAGTTTTCTCATAGCTTTTATGTTGGGAAGAATTTTCAGAAGTCTTTATTCTCCATTTTTGCTGATGTAACTCTCCAAGGATCTTGTTGTATTGGCTATATAACATGTTCCAATAGGTACTGCTTTGAACACATTTTTATAATATGTTACAAGTCATAAGATTACATTTTTAAAATTGGTAATAAGTTCCATCCTGATTGGAGACAGAAACACTTAATTAGGGAAATATGCTACCATCAAAATGAACAATAAAATGTAGAAGACTACTAAGACCTAGTCTAAATTTTTACTCAATTTTCAGAAACACAGTGAATCAATGTGTAGATTAGCCCATACAGTTCTGTTTTCTATAAACTAAGAAATCATAATAGTAGATGACATACATATAATCCAAAACTAGAGCTTTTTATTTTAAAAAGATGATTGCAAGAAAGAAAACTAGCAAAATGATGAAAGGAGATGGGTAGAAGCTAGACAAACAGAAATTTGAGGAATAAAAGAAGGCATTTTAGGAAACTGAGGGGAAATCTTACCATTTATCATATCAAAAATTAAGCTGACTTCCCTTCCTTTTTGCAGTGAAACTGAACAGAAAACTAGAAATGAATGAAAATTTAGAAAATGTCCTTTTAAGTGATAGTAAAATTGGTGAAACTTTGGCTTATCTGGATGTGGCCCATTTTAAATCGTTTCCCTAATATAATAGATTTAAAGAATATACTTAGATAAATTGTTGCATTTAGAGGAACCAAGATTCGACTAAGTGTATGACGAAATCTCTGTTGCACAATAATCTTTCTTCTTTAGAAGCCAGGATTTAACGGGTTATAAATGGAATAAAACTCTAGGAAATGCTTTCTCACTGACTGAAAAGAAATACCAAATTCTAGATCTACTGTTGTAGCATTGATCATAAGCCCCAGGGAAGATTTGGGTTTATCATGAATTCCAGGAAACTTGATGTTAAGCTTGATCCTAAAAAAATCTGAGTTGATTTTAGAGTTCGGAAAGAAATGTTGGCCTTTTTAGTTAATTTTCATAAACTGACTCCCTGTGTTTTCTATTATTGTATGCATGTGTATATACATCAGCATTTTGAGAGAAAAAACTAGAGAAAATTTTAAGCTGTTATTTTTATGTGTGTTTCTAAAATGATCAGAACCTTCAACTTAGTGTTTTAAAATAAATTCATGTTTGTATAAAGAATACAGTCTGGTGAGGCACATGGTCTTAATCATATTATGCTTAGGATGTATGTGTTTGAAATTATCTGTTAAAATTAAAACATGAAATGGACTGCACAGTGTTTGGTGCTCCCTGTCTGTCTGTGAGCTGTCCATTTGGAAAGCTAGGACTATTCTAGGTGGGATACGAAGGAGCATGAATGAGGCTAGAGGCAATGAAGACAAAGAGAAATAGATGAATGGAAGATGTTTAGGAAGGTGAAAAATCAACATTTGTAACCTCTTACCTGCCTCAATATAATTTATTTCACCTATATTTTAAAATTTTATAGTCATACAGATTTCTTTTCATTCCAGTAAAGTGCACTATTTTCTATGTCATCCCCCCTCAAAATAAATGTGCTGTCTGCATATTAACAACAAACAAAAAGACCTTCTAAATGTCTTTACTTGGAGACCCTTAGACTAAATATGACACAGAATCATTTTCATTTGGCTTATACAGTTTGTAAAAAATGGAACTGTTGGTAACATTTAAGTGTAAGGAGTTTCCTTGCATAAATATATAAATTTTTAACTTTCATTGAAAATACGGGTATCTGGCCACATAGGCCCTTTGGCACAAAGTAGTAATCAGTTGGGCTGAGTACCTGCTTAGTGATCATGTGCTGTTCAGACTCTTAATGTCCTCAGTGGAGAAGTTTCACACATTTATAGGAACTTAGTTTCCTCTATGAGGCATCTAAGTTCCCAACTTCTGCCCTAAGGTGAATATATAACAAAACAAAAACAACGCTGCTTTTCATTCGGGATCAAGAGCGATCAAACAGAAGGTTGCACAGCTAATGTTTGTCCTGTGAAGACAGTGAGGCCACAAAGCATAAGCTTGATCTCTTTTGACTTTTTGAGGATGGGAAGCCCAGAGGAGAAGGAATGGAAAGATGGTAAAGAAGTGCTAATCAAAGAATAGACACAAGTTTTTTGGAGGTAGGGAATTTACAACTGACTTCCACTGACTGTGGAGCATGGTCTCTAACAAATGTTTGACAGGTAAAGGTCAGGAGAGAAAGCTAGGCAGAAGTTGTTGAGTAGACGCTTTGTGTCCAAAAAAGAAAGATACTGATAGAGGGAAATTTCTGTGGCTGGATGTACGTTTCTTGATTGGGACTTTCCTAACACAGAACAGAGCAAACTTTCCTGTATCTAAGTGGTAAATTTGAGGCCCACCGAGAAAGAAAAGTTACTAGGAAGGAAATAAGTCTAATTTGTATTTCTGAGATAGGAAAGGTCCCTGTTTTCCTTTCTCTCTGCTTTTCTCCCTCCCTGCCTCTCCTCCCTTTTTCTTTTTCAATTATTCCTCCGTTTCTCCTTTGCTCTCTTGCTTTCCCTCCTTTCTTTTTCCTTCCTTCCTTCTTGCTTTCCTATCTTCCTTCCCTTCCCATCGTCTCTTATTACCTCTGTCTCTCCTGTCTTTATTTTTTTTTCCTATTTCTTTCTTCTACAATTTATTTAATATATGCTATATGGCAGGCTGTTTCCTGGTGGTGTACTTGTCCATAACTGTACAAGGCAACTGTAACACAAAGCGGCGTATGTCTACTGCTATATTAGGGATGCAAAGGTCAATGTGGCGGGCCTAGGCTCAGCTGGGGAGATACAGTGTCATGTGCATAAAGGCAGTGGTTTATAGTCAGACATATCTGAGATCACACTTAGGTTCTACAACTTGTTAGTTGTATAGCTTTGAGCTAGTTGTTTGTGAATCCTACTTATCTGTTAATTTGGAGGATCTGCATTTATTGAAGAAACCCTGGTGGCATAGTGGTTAAGAGTTATGGCTGCTCACCAAAAGGTTGGCAGTCTAAATCTACCAGGAGCTCCTTGGAAACCCTGTGGGCCAGCTGTACTCTGTCTACAGGGTCACTATGAGTCGGAATCAACTTGATGGCAGTGGGTTTGTTTTGTTTTGTTTTGTTTTCAGTTTGATATTTATCTAGAGCTTATTATGTACTAAGTACGTGAGATACATTCTTCCGTTGATCCTTCCAAGGACCTATGAGAAATATTATTACCCTTTTTTTATAGATGAAATAATGGAGACAAATTCTCTACATTTTTCAAGGTCACACAGCTTATATGTAAGCACTGAAGCTGGGAATTTGATACTAGTTTTCTGACAATAAGCCCAGGTCCACAATGTTCTGTGACTGATACGGCAAATGAAGAGAAGTAATAATGTCTGAGGAAATGACTAGAAGATCTAGGATTGGAAGCCCATCTACTAATTACAATGAAGTTGGGATGGTTTATTGAATGAGACCAGAGTGTTAGCTTTATGTATGTGTGTATATATATGTATGTATAGGTGTGTGTATGTATATGTATATATTTCCATGCTGAGCCTTCATTGCCCTGAAGTAGTTAGTTGTCCCTGACAGACTGGCAGTGTATGTCCAGTGCTACAATGAGATTGTCAGAGACAGCAAACTTCACAACAGGAAAATGACCACAGTTGTTATTACCTGGCTTTATAGAGATGACGCCTCCTTCTCTCTCAGAAGAAGTGTCCTGAATCACAAGTAACAGTAAAAACGTGACTCTCAGGGCAACTCTGAGGTCATTGTATCAAAGTTTCTTGAAGGAAAGTTTCCTGTCCTAGTAACTTCTGATGTTGTGTCAGGCCTTGTGTGGGTCAACTGAGTCTGAAAAGAGAAGTTGAGCTAGCGAGGCAGGAAAGACAGCACTGTGTTGATTGTGCTCCACAAAAACAAAATAATTCTGCTCAGGCCCCACTCATTCCTTTGACACAGCATCTGCGTTCCTAGGTTTGTTGTCGCACTGTCTGTCCTTGAACAGATGTTGGAAAATGAGCAGGGAGCAAGGATTAAAGAGACTCCTTCAGAGCTATACCTGTGGGAATAAACTGCTAGTGCTTTTCAGAATTCTGAGAAAGATCATCAGAGAGCTAGACAGCTTGAGGAGAAAAATAATTACGTGAGAACCTGTTTTTCATTTTCTCTCCAAATTAACTGCCTCTTTACACATGTAGCTCTGAATTGTTTACCAGTATATGACATTCTTAAAATTTCACAAGCTCAGTTTAAATAATACAATTTTCAAACCCACTCAAGGAACTCACTGAAAACCAGCTTTTATTTGTGAAAACAGATTTTTTATTATTTAATTGCTACAAATCCATGACTTTCTATATGTGAGATGATCTTAAATACAAGTTTAGCTAAAGAGGACTTTTTTTGTCATTAGGAAACCTAGTGAATATTACCTTTGTCTCGCATTGCTCCATGCAAGAATAATTCTATATCATCCTTATAAGTATGAAAATTATCATAAATCACTTTAAAATATAAGCTTCTCAGTTTCTTTGAAAAGCATCTTTCACTAGGAAGTCTATAATCTTTAGAAAGAAGGTTGAAAGCAAATGAATGTATTTCCCTATAATATAGTAAAAAATGGCTTTAAGAATGAAAATAATAGGGTACTTGTAAATAAACACTATCCAGAAAACAGATAAAATTTACCAATAGTTAAATAGATATATCAGAGTCAGTACAACATACTCTTCAGATGAAATGAAGCTCTCAGGGCAGCACACAGATTTGTGATGGGGCCAAGGAGTGACAACCATCGTAGTGTGAGTTATTGTTTATTCTTTTAGATTGAAGTCTCTGATTTCAATTAGGAGTCACTATTGTTCAGAACAAAGTCTGTTTTGCTAAGATCACTCCCTCAGCATCTAATCAAAGGAGGGCTGGGAGAAAACTTGCTTTTGTGAATTATTCCAGTGTAGGACAGACTTTAAAAATGACCAAATAAGAATTCTGTCTTACAGAAAACTAACTTTGTGAGAGATGAGATTATAAACGGAAAAACAACATTTAATTCCGTCTGTTGGACTAGAGTTGCTGTTCCCTATAAAGTACATTTGCATGATATTTCCCTTCCAAGAGTATACCTAGAGTAAAGTTGAGTTTTGTGTCAGGGAAACTCTGTTAGGAAACGGAGCTCTTTGAAAAGACAACAGTTAAGGACCAATTCTGTGTCACAGATTGCTTTAAGCATTTGCTTTAATTTTAAGCCCAACTTGGATGTTCTGTGAGATTTGAGTTGTTGTGTTGAGTTTGGGTAATGGTTTCCTCACATGAGTGGTTTCACTGGTGGTTTAGGATCTGCAGATCATGGATGGACTTTCATCTGGAAAGTGAACATCAGCCTCAGTTAGAGGATTGAGCCAACTGGGAGAAAAGAGGGAAAAGGAGAGAGTTTGAGACAGACAGATGCTGACGTCAAGGGGTTCTTGGTTCTCATTCC
Organism: Heterohyrax brucei; assembly: GCA_028571685.1. Lineage (NCBI taxonomy): Eukaryota > Metazoa > Chordata > Mammalia > Hyracoidea > Procaviidae > Heterohyrax > Heterohyrax brucei. The sequence goes on from CM053143.1 coordinate 25,793,617, forward strand.
TCATGCACTGAATTCCACATCAGACTGTTCTATTGTTTTCTGTTTTAGACCACAATAGTCTTTATAAATTTAACACACGTGTAGTAATTCTTTGTAGTCTCAGAAATAGTAAACTAAAAGTTTTTAATCAACCCCTAGAAGTTCTAGAAAAGTTCTTGTGTAGTTTTGATGATACGTGGATCAGTAAACAGGGCATCTTATTTTGGAGCAATTTTGTTCACGGCAAGGATCCCTAAAACCGGTTTGAATGTTTTGTTTTTTATCTGCAATGCATTTAATTCAGTAAGAACAATTCATATCTATACTGTAGCTGCTAAAATCATGGTCTATACATTCCCTCAAAGATGTTCAGTCCTCTCAGGTACTGACAAGCCTTTCTTCATTGCAATTATGAATCTGACCCATCTGTGTAGGCGTGACACTGACTAGTTGGGCGTGGGGAGAAAGCATGTCAATACTGTGAATCTAAAGGTTAATATTTAATTTTGGGGAAGGCTGAAAATGGAATAAGAGCAGAAATCTCATTCTCCTTCAATAACTACAGCTCATTTCTACCTGATTACCTTCCTGAGGGGCTCAGGCAACAAGAGAACAATTTGGGGAATATTTTGGACTAGGAAATTCACCTGTGGAAGCTCACCTGATTTTCTTTGCTTGATGAAGTTGAGAAATTGTAATGATGTGACTTTGACTCTCTTCCCTTCCTTTCGCTCCCCTCCCCTTCCCTTTCCTTCTTTTTACTCCTCTTTAATTTATTAATTCTCTGAATTCCTTTTTGACATAAAATTCTGCCATGCTGGCACCCACAAACTCTGATGCCATTTCGCATACAGAAGCATCGTTCTTGGAGGTCTTAATGTTTAAAATCACCCTGTATGGTGAAGCTGTCCTTTCTTCTCTTTATATCTTTTCTAGATCAGTATATCATAGACAAAGATGCTGCAACAAATGCAGAATTCGTTAATGCCTCTGCTTTGCTGATCTCTCTTTCTCTAAGGAGAAAGTGCAAAAAACAGGATTTTAAAACACTGAAGGTCAGTGATGCAGTAGAGCCAACATGCATGTCTTAATGGTCTGTTTTGATAGAAATAAATGGATGTGTGAGGCCAGTGACATTTTCCTGCCTTATATGATACAGTCATTGAAGGGAAGCACTGTCCAAATTATAAATATGTGTGCTGTCTTTGAGTGTTTGAGAGTACACAAGTATTTTGTAGACAGGATGCTGTTTCAGCTTTTATAATATCTTTTTTACATAGCTAACCTTTTGTTTTCAGACAAAGAGAAAGCTAAGAGAACTATTTTGGAAGATATTTTCACAAGTATGCTGGAGAGAGTGAGAACTGGTACAAAATTTATGAAGAGTAATTCAGCAATGTATTTGAAAAGCTTTAAACAGCTTGTACTTTTTTAATTCAATAATTTCACTGCATTGAATTTATTCCAAGGAGAAAAAAGATCACAATTATGCAAAAAGATTTACATTCCAAAATTTCTATTGCAGAGTTAATAGCCAAGTGCCGTCGAGTTGGAGTTAATAGTGGTGAAATATTCGATAGCCTCCCGTGTCCAACAATTGGGAATGGTTAAATAACTTGTGGCACACATATATGATGAAATATGTAGGTGTGTTTATATATAAAAGGCAAAAAAGGACAACCAACTCTGAATGGTATTCTTTCTTGGTAGTATGTGTGAGAATTTTATTTTATTCATTTTATCTTTCTTTATTTACAATTTTTTTCTACCTTGCTTTTCTAATGAGAAAAAGAATATAAAAATTAAAATGAGATGTTTTCATTCTGGTTATTCATAAGCAAAACCATAGCTATGTACTTTATTCAAAATTTTTAGGGACTGATTTTCATTTTTTGAACTACTTAATACTTTTATTTCTCTTTCATTTTTTGTTCTTGCAGTCCAGCTAGAGTCCAGATAGAGCAGATTCACAGAACCCTTTATGGACTGGATTTGAATATAGCTTTTACTAACAAAAAGTAGGAGGAAGCTCTTTTAAAAATAAACAGCTCATTTTTTAAAGCTAATTTATTTTTGCTGAGATTTTATAAGAATCAGCAGCCAAACTTCTAAATGATTTCTAGTTTCTTGTCTATAACCCTGGTGGTATAGTGGTAAAGTGCTACACTTGCTAAGGAAAGGTCAGCAGTTGAAATCCACCAGGCACTCCTTGGAAACTCTGTGGGGCAGTTCTACTCTGACCTATGGGATCACTATGAGTTGGAATAGACTCCACAGCAGCGGGTTTGGGTTTTCTGTAAAAGGGAATGAAGGTGAGGCCTTGAAATGGCTTATTTCTAGGTAAGTGTAGCTACAGGAGGGTCTCCCCCTAGGAGAGCCCTGAAGAGAAGAGTCCCTTGACCAGATTTTTTTTTTTAAAGGATACTTCATCTTTCTGTACCTAAATCCCTGCTTTAAAGTTCTCAGACACGTAACTGATAGCTTTGAGGAACACATGTTGGGTATAGAATAGTGAGCAGGAAATTACTTCAGCAAATGCTTACTCTATATGAAGATGGTGAAGATGAACTGGAAAATTAAATCCATACGTTTTATTAAAAGAATCATGCTCCTTATACATATGTCTTGTACATGGTACACACGCTTTCTGTTATCATCATCATGAGATATTCAACAGCGTGGGCTTCTTTCACAGCTTGGGACAACGGCAAATGCGATAGAAGAAACGACTCAAGGGTACAGGCATCTTGATCTTGGCATTTTGTTTTTTTGAATGTTGATGGTTAAAAGCTTTTTTTAATGCCCCTTGTGAAGGTTGAGATGAGTTGATTTATGTCTAGTTGATTAGCCCAGGAGAGGTTGTTTTAATTGCTGCAATACTCAGAGCCCAAAATTGTTTTACTAAAGTCACAGAATTGAAATTATAGCCTTGCCGTGCTCTCTCCCTCCGCGCTTCTCTATTCAGCCGTGATGGAATCCCAGCTATGTGGATTAACGCATTTCTAGGCCTCTGCAGCGAAATAAAACAATTCTAGGACCGGCCCTGGTCCATCAAGGTCAATTCAGGAGCGATTTCTCAAAAATTCATACTGGCCCAAAATGAGACAAAGCTCACAAACTCAGGCAGGTGTTGAGCGGCAAGAGACTGAAGGTATGTGGGTAACTTCACATAAATAAATGACCTTAGGAGCTTTTAAGCTTTTGTTTTCTTTTTCTAAATAGAAAAGTAAGCCACGTTCACTGTAGAAAATTTAGAAATTCTACTCAAGTTTTAAAAGAGGAACTTAGAATGTCGTATAATCCAGAAACACAGAAATAAGTATTGTTAGCAATTTGGTATATTTTCCCATATATGTTTATATTTAGCATAGTTGAAAGATTTTTAAGTATTGCATTTTGCCTTTTCCCCACAAAAATTATATCATAATTTGTTTTTCCCTTAGCATTAACAATTCTTTAGAAATATATTTTGGATTGATAATTAAATAATCTCCTTAAGGAGTTCCTATTTTTGGATAGTTAAGTATTTGCAGTTGTTACTTATTATAAATAATGATGTGTTGAACATCTTGGGCACACATTTTTCCCCATATACTTAACTAATTCATGAGGACAGATTCTTTGAAGTGGAATTTCTGAGTAAAATGATGTGTTGTAAAAGTCTTCAACTCACATTGTTTGGGTTACATTTAAAATCACATACATTCAGATACATTTACTGGAAAATGGTTTTAAACTGGAAAATGGTTTTAAGCTGAAAAATAGGACTATTATACATGGTCATAATGTAAGAATTCAAGCTTTGTTTTGAGTTCCTGATTAGCTGTAATGGTCCAGATGCTTGGCGATGTCACTTCAACTCTTGTGCCTTAATTTCCTCACATTGTGGAAAAGTTAAGTAATAGTACTCTTTTTCCCTTGTTGTCATTTGGAAAAAAAAAATTAAAGTAGATTGATTGACAAGGGTCTTTTATTTTTTTAAGTGTTTTGAAAAACTATAAAGTGTTGTGGAAAAATAAGCAATGACAATCTGGTGTTTACTTACTGTGAGGGAACCAGTATCAGATGTTTGGATCACCAGTTATTCAAGGTTTGGCTGGGAAAGCAGGAAACAATGAGACTGCCCATAGCAGCATTTACAGTTCAGGATAATTTCAAAGATATGCTAAGAGAAAGAAAGCTCAGCCAAGAATTTATGGCACGGTCAGAAGCAAAGTTGAGAGCTATCACCTGCTTCAAGGAGGACAGCTTTGGATGAGTTCATATATATGCATGGCACACTGCTGCAGTCTAACTTTATGACTTTTAATGACTCCGACCACCTAATCACTTGTGAAAGGATGTGCTGGAGTTTGCCTTCACTCAGCTTGACAAGGTGATAGGAGGCATATATCTTCCTTACATGAAAACACTTGTCAGTTGCATCATATTTGGTAAGACAAGCACCAATGTCACCTTGGGGGGAAAGAAAAGTAACTCAGCTGACATCCAATGCATATGAGTTTCCAATATGCTGCAACATAGCCTAATTTCAAGTGAAATATGCAAATACACCCTATTTTGTCTGTAGTTTTTATTTTCCTGATGCTTTCTGTAAGTGCCACATCTTTCCCTGATGGAAACATTGTGTAACTTCTTCTGAGCTGATGCATATTTAAATACACAGGGAGAAGAATTTTCAGCCTTTGAGTAGAAGCAATATGGCATGCCAAATGCAAATCCCTCAGTCACCTGTTCTTTTTATTTTATTTCGGCTTGGGCTTTACTTATGGAACCAATTCATTTTAGTTTAAACTGTTGGATTTTCTACTTTTTAAGGATAGTAGGTCAGTAGAGTGAAGTCAGGAATTATTAGTGTTTAGGACTAAGCTACGTGGGCAGCAGAGGGATTATTGTAAGTACTTTGTGGTAATTAGGACGAAGTATAGAGTTAGATCACAAATTCATATCTCTCCACTCTTTTCATAAAACTTTGAAGAAGAATATTGTAAAAAATGTATTTTTTAATCCCCACAGTGGGTTTTCATATTTATTTGTTTTCTGATTTCTGAAGAAATCCTGTGTTTGGGCAGTGTACCAAAAAACTCTAGGTATAAGTGCGCCTAAGAGATAAAGATGTGGACCTGGAGAGTGTCCTGCCTGAGAACAATGAAATCAGATGGTTTTCAAAGTGGTGAAGTTTTGTAATCTAGAAAAAGGGAAAAGTCAGTTGAAAATGGGGCTGTTATTGAAAAATCTCAGTGTTTACAGAAAAGTTTGCACACAACTTCTTCTGAGCTGATGCATATTTAAATACACAGTGAGAAGAATTTTCAGCCTTTGAGTAGAAGCAACATGGCACGCCAAATGCAAATTCCCCCATCATCTGTTCTTTTTGTTTTATTTTATTTCAGCTTGGGCTTCAAAAGAAAGACATTGAGGAGGTTTAGTGTGACTGCAGTGTTGATTATTAGCATGGCTGCATGGTATCTTGCGGAACACAGAAAAGCTGTTTGCTGACCATCAAACTTTCCCTAAGGGAATGTCCCTGTTGTATAAGGAAATGAACCTTCTCTTTTTGTGTACCTCAGAGGATGGCTCCTGCAACAGAACGTAATTTGAGTTTTCCAGGTTATTGGAAACAGCTTAAAGTCCAAGTCCGTATAGCATGTTTTCTGGTTTGTTTTGACAAATATACATTTGTTGCAACCAACCACCAGCTGTAACAAGTTCCATAATTTAAAGGCTCCAATTTTCTTTCACATATTGGCTTTCTTTAACTGTTGTCATCCAGATACATTTATCAGCTTCCAAGTATCTCTATTGGACACCTCCTCCAAGTGAATTGTGTAGTGGAATTCTGCTTATTTTAGAAGAAAACTTGCTTAGAGTTTGCTGATATAAGGAGAAGAAACAAAGGCTTTGTTTTCAACTGGAATGTAAACTTTATTTAGATTTTACTGTCTCACATCACAGAGGAATGAACCCAGTGGATATGCCAAGTTAACTTGTGTTCCCACCCTAGAAACAGAGAGCTCCATCGTCAGAATTGATTCTTGATCTGCTAAGTTTGTTCACTGTTAATGGAAACAGTGAACAGTTACTTTATGTAGTTTTCAGAGGGTTAAGGAGTAAAGATCAAGCTGCCTGCAGTTATCCCATGAGAAGCCTAAGATAAACATGCAGACAGCAAAGTAATAGACTTCAGTTTTATGATGTTACACTCAGCAAAAGAGAGCTCTTTTATACTCAGAAAAGCGCACATAAACACACACATACATACATACACGCACATCTTAAACTGGAAAGTCTGCTATGAGCATACTGTCTGAGAAAATAGTTGGTTAAACAATGTTTATATTTTCTCTGTAAGTCAATAAGGAACAAAATGATGTTAAGTTTATAACAAATCCGTATCATACGTTTTTCTTAAATCCTGTATTCAGAACATGTGAGATAGTCATGCAGTTTACCATGCCAATGAAAACATTGCTCTTTGAGGCAGGAAAAATGAGTTGGAAATTTTTATTTCACATTCAAGTCTTTGTTTATTCCAAAAACTCAACATTCAAGACTATGTGATGTTATTATCTGTCCTTCTCTCTCTTTTTTTCCACTGTCACTTTTTAACAAAAGTTGGTCAAAGTTGTGTTATACTAATAATACAATTATGAGTTTATTATTTTCTTTTTGAAATTAAAAGCCATCTGAGAATGAAGTAAGCATCACTATTAATCTGAAATGAAACATATATCAAGAAACAAACTTTGACTCATCATCCAGTTGTCTCTACCAGGTTGTTAGGAAAACATGATCAACTTTAGAGTTTTATTACTGTATAGCTACTTCTACATGTGGTCCACGTGTTTCTGTTCTTGCTATTGTTCAGTAGTGGAGGCGGCAAAACAAAGGAAAAATTGTGAGTTGTCACATGACTATTTGGGATAGTCATGAGCAACGTTTTCTTGTACGAAACAATAACATTTAAATTTTTTGGTTATGTATCATGAATGTCTGACAGCAGAAACCATTGTGATTGGCAGGCAGTAGATTAAATTTATGGGTTTTAGGCTTTTTTTTTTTTCTTAATAAGGATACCTTGAGAAAGTCCAAGGGAAATGAAAGTCAGTTTTGTCATCTTGCAGAGATTTCAAAGGCAGGGGGCTACACCAGGGCTTGAAAGGTCTGTATTACACGGCTGCTGTCTAGCCATACTTGACAATGAGACATACTGTATTTGCTCACGGTGCTGGAGTTTATCATGCAAGAAGAGTAATTATATTTGAATTGTGTCAGCCAGCCACCCTAAAATGAAGGAACGTCAACGAATGTTGCTCCAAGGAGAAGGAGATGATTAGTTATAATTATACTCAGTGTCCAAGAAAAATGCTTCATTCCCTCATTCTGTTGCAAAGGGGAGAAGGGGGAAAAAAAAAAACCAACAATTTTTTTTCCCAGTACTTCTCAGTATTTTTTTTAAGCTTTTAAGGTAGCTATTTTTCGTAGAAATTTCAGATAAGCTCTCTGACATGACCATTTAACTATCTGGGGACTTGCCTGGTCTGTGCACAATTTTACAGTCTTAAAAGGTAGATAACTTGTAACACATCTTCTAGATTTTTCTTCCTTACCGTTGGTAGACAATCTCCTAACAAGGAAATGTTAGATAATAAGAAGAAAATTTCTTAATTCATCTAACTGGGATTTCATCTACACAGTATAAAATATGGCTTTACCATCACTTATGAATATGGTAATTTGATTTTTAATTCTTGTCAAAAAACTATTTAAGATGATGAGGTGAATACCCCAGGGTATTGCTACTTCTATTGTGCATGTGGACAGTGAATAGTTTCCTAAACTTAGCTTTCAATATCCTAAAAATGTACATTTTGAAATTTGTATGTCCTTGAGATTTTTTAGTTGGTATATTTTGCATATATTATTTCTCATTGTGTAGTCTCTATAACTCAGCATAGAGTCAGAGTAACGGGGGTATTAATTTGTTGGTGAACTCTTCCAGTAGTTGATCTGTATACTTCCTGTGCATACTTTTTATACATAAATTCTCATTTCAACATTTTTTTTTATAATGCTGAGATGATGTTATGGTTGATGATCTTATATTATTCCTCATGTAAATTGTGATCGCCCTTTTATTTATGAGATTTTCTTCATTTATAATTAGTAACACTTGGTTTTAGTAAATTCCCAAGATAATCTCATGACACCAATGTTACAGGTAATAGTAAGATGGATGGAGACTTGTTGGAAAAATAATAAATAAAATGAAACCAATTGGTACTATCTCTTTTAATATATTATTGAATCCCATGTCCTTAGCAATGAAGATATAAGTCAATGTATTTTTAAGCATTGCTTGTGTTAATGTAAGTAGTATGGTATATCAGCTTTGTAACTTCTTGTTGTGCACCACAGAGTTGATTCCAAATCATAGTGAACTTATAGGACAGAGTACAAGTACCTCACAAGCTTTTCAAGGAGTAACTGGTAGGTTTGAACTACCGATTTTTTGGTTAGTAGTCTGAGTTCTTAACCACTAAGATATATAATCAATACATTCCTCTTTCATTTGAAACTGGATAATAGGGAAGTATTTTCAAAGACACTGCAGTATAAAAGCCATAGAGGCTGTCACAGAGATTTCCATTTTAACAGGTAGTTGAGTATATATGAGCGCTGGCCATTAAGTTTGCTAACTCATCCTGGAAGTACTATATGCCTCATTATAGAATATCACTATGGTCACCTTTGAAGTACTATCCATGGGAAGCTGTGCACTGACACCAACACCTAGTCCATCTGCTAAAGCAATTTTGGAACTCCATTTCTGGAATGGCCATCAGAGCTGTCATCTCATTACCCTTGGTATCTTGAATGTCATCAAAATGTCTTCCTTTCAATATTTCCTTTATCTTTGGGTAAAGAAAAAAGTCACTGGGGCCAGATCCAGTGAGTAGGGAGGGTATTCCAATACAGTTATTTGTTTACTAACTAATAACTCCCTCACAGACTACTATATAATTAAATTTGTGAACTTACCACCTTACCACTGTGTACAATGGCCATTCCGGAAAGAGTTCCAAAACTGCTTTGAAGGGTAGAGTAGACACTGGCATCAGTGCATAGCTTCCCAAGGGGAGTACTTCAAAGGTGACCATAGTGATACTCATCAATGAGGTATGTAGCACTTAGAACAATTAAGCTGGCAGACATAATTGTCAGACCTCGCATTATGAATCACTTAGATGACACTGGTAGTCTCAGCAAAACAGTTTAGACTTCACAGAATTCTGTCAATTTTGTGAGACTTTGTGCAATGCAAGTGTGTCTGATCCATGTAAACTGAATAGGGAACTGGACATAGTCTTTATTCAGATCAACTTCTACCATTTTAAAGGAAGGATCTAGATTATTGAGACAAAATTTCTTATTTATTTTCCTTGGGAGGATACACACACACACACATACACACACATATCTTTTCAGTTTTTCAGTGTTGATGCACATGTAGCAGAGCAATCAAACTGCTGCCTGATGTAACAGCAGGGGCCAGGTACTGGCCATTTTAGTAATAATCCTGATTCCATAAATAAGATATGAATATACTGTACTTGTTTAGATGATCTTCCCTATGTGTTTAAATGTAGTCTGTTAGTTTGTCGTACTGTGGCATCTTGTATTTTGCTTGCATGGAGTTCTGGAAGCTATGCCACCAGTATGTCAAGTAACAGCAGGGTAACCCATTGTAGACAGGTTTCGGTGGAGCTTCCAGACTGAGAGAGACTGGGGTGAAGAACCTGGCATCTACTTCTGAAAAACTGATGACTAAAAACCTTCTGAATGGCAGTGGAACATTGTCTGATACAGTGTTGGAAGACAAACCCCTCATGGTGGAAAGGCTCAAAAATACTGGAGAATATCTGCCTCCTCAGATACAGTTGACCTTAATGATGTGGATGGAGTCTAGTTTTCAGGACTTACATTTGCTGATGTGGCATGATTCAAAATGAGAAGAAATAACTTTAAGCATCCGTTAATAATTGTAACACAGAACGTACGACATATGGTTCCAGGAAAATCAGAAGACATCAGAAATAAAATGGAATGCATAAAGACTGATATCCTAGACATTAATAAGCTGAAATGGTCTGGTAGTGGCTATTTTGAATTGGACAGTCATATGGTCAACTATGCCGGGAATGACAAATTGAAGAGGAACAGCATTCCATTCATTGTCAAAAGGAAAATTTCATGACCTAGCAGTGAAGTACAACACTGTCAATGGTAGGACAGTACCCATGTACCCACAGTAATTATGAATGTTGTTCAAATGTATACTTCAAATGTAAAAAGATAAAGAAATGGAGGATTTTCACCAACTTCTGCAGTCTGAAAGTGATCAAACATCCAGTTAAGATGCATCTATAGTTACTGTTCACTGGAATGTTAAAGTTGGAAACAAAGAATGATGGATAGTTGGAGAATATGACTTTGGTAATAGAAATAACACCAGAGATGGCATGATAGAATTTTGCAAGACCAACAACTTATTCATTATAAATACTTGTTCAGCAACATAGCGGTGACTATGCATGTGGACCACACCAGGTGGAAACCACAGGAATCAAATTGACTACATCTGTGGAAACAGATGACTGACAAGCTCAGAATCGTTAGTCAGAACAAGGCAATGGGCTGATGTGAAACAGACCATCAGACATACATATGCAGGTTGAAGTTGAAGCTGAAAGAAACTAAAACAAATTCACGAGAGCCTAAGTGGGACCTTGAGAATATACCACCTTAATTTAGAGACCATCTGAAAAAGAGATTTGAGGAATTCCAAACTAATGGCTAAGAACAGATGAATTGTGGTATGACCTCAAGGGCATCATTCATGAAGAAAACAAAAAGTCTTTAAAAAGACAAGAAAGAAAGATCAAAGTGGATATACGAAACAAATCTAAAATATACTCCTGAATGTTGAGTAGCTAAAGAAAATGGAATAAATGATGAAGTAAAAGAAGTGAATGGAAGACTCTGAAGAACTGCTTAAGAAGACAAAGTATTTGTCTTGGTTATCTAGTGCTGCTTTAATAGAAATACAAGTGGAATAGTTTTAAAAGAGACATTTTATTTGTCATGGTTCATTATGATAAAAGTCCTAAGTGAGGGTGTCAGCTTCAGGGAAAGGCTTTCTCTGCTGCCTCTGGAGGAAGGTCGTTATAATCAATCTTGCCCTGAACTGGAAGCTTCTGAGGCTCATGGACCCTGGTCTTTTACAAAGAAGGTGCTCAGCTACCATCAGTGCTTTCTTTCTTGATGGTATGAAGTCTCAGAATCTCTCTGCTAGCTTCTTTCCTTCATATCTCAAGATACTGGCTCAAGGTACAAAACAATCTTACACAATGAGTCTTGTCCCACCAGCATGACTGCGGCCCATCCTTCCTCATTAACATCACAGAGGCAGGGTTTACAGGATACAGAAACCTCACACAGTACTTGGAATCGTGGCCCAGTCAAACTGCCACACACATTTCTATACACATTTTTGGGGGAACACAAATTCAATCTATGACAGTATTATAATGAAATGTGTGGAGACTTGGAGTTAGAAACCCAAAAGGGAAGAACAAGCTCAAGCTGAAAGAACTGGAGAAAAAATTCAAGCTTTGAGCTGCAGCAGTGAAGAATACTGTGGGCAAATTATTGAATGATGCAGGAAGCACCATCAAAAGAAGATGGAAGGAATACACAGTCACTGTACCAAAAAGAATTTGTCAATATTCAATCGTTTCAGGAGATAGTGTATAATTAGGAGCTGACAGTAATGAAGGAAGGGTCTAAGCTGCACGGAAGGCACTGGCAAAAAATAAGGCTTCAGGAATTGACAAAATACCACCTGAAACGTTCCAACAAGTGGGTGCCGCTCTTGAACTCTCTATTAGTCTATGCCAAGATATTTGAAAGATAGCTACCTGACCAACTGACAGAGATTTGTGCCCATCCAAAGAAAGGTGATCTAACAGAATACAGAAATTATCAAATAATATAATTAATATCATACACAAGTAAAATTTTGAAGATGAAAAAATGGTTGTATCAGAAGAGTATGGACAATGAGAGATATCATTGCTAATGCCAGGTGGATGTTGGCTGAAAGCCAAGAATACAGAAATATGTTTACATGTGTTTTATTGGTTGTGCAAGTGCATCAACTGTGTGGATCATAACAAATTGTGGATGACTTTTCAGAGAATGGAAATTCCAGAATACTTAATCACACTTCTGTGGAACCTGTACATAGAGCAAGAAACAGTTAACAGCTGTTGGAGCAGAACAAGGGAATACTGAATGGTTTAACACCAAGAAAGGTATGTGTTAGGACTGTCTTCTTTCACCATACTTATTCAATCTGTATGCTGGACAAATAATCTGAGAAGCTGGTCTATGTGAAGAGATCATAGCATCAGGATTTGGGGGAAGACTCATTAACAGCCTGTGACTTGCAGATGACATAATCTGTTGCTGAAAGTAAAGAAGATTCGAATCACTTACCAATGAAGATGAAAGAATATATCCTTCAAGGATTTCGTTTTACTTGAATCTACAATCAATGCTCAAGGAAGCAGCACCCAAGAAAGAAAATGACATACTTCATTGGGCAAATCTGCTACAAAAGAGCTCTTTAAAGCTGTAAAACACAAAGACCTCTCTCTTTCTTATTGTTATCCCTTATTCATTTATTGGCTAGAATAATTCTATAAAGGGAAGTTTCCCGTTGACTTTTTGGCTACTCTCTGATGTCAGTATTTATTTATTTAGTCATCATGTTTTAAGTGAAAGTTTACAGTTTGAGTCAATCTCTCCTATAAAAGCTTACATTTTGTTATGTGACCCTAGCCGCTCTCCCCACACCATGACCGTACACTACCCCCCGGCCCTGTATTTCCCATGTCCATATCAGCTCCTGTCTCCCTCTGTCTTTTCGTCTGTCCTCCAGAGAGGAACTGTCCCATCAGTCTCCTGTATCTACTTGAGCCAAGAAGCATGGTCTTCACCAGCATCATTTCATGTCTTACAGACTAGTTCAATCTTTGTCTGAGGAGTCGGCTTTCGGAATGATTTCAGTTACGGGCTAACAGGGAGTCTGGTGGCCACATCTCCCTCCAGTCTGTCAGCTCATCTAGTCTTGTCGTTTTACTAGAGTTCAAATTCTGCACCCCACATTTCTGCCACTCCATCATGGGTTCTTTGTTGAGCTCCCTGTAAGGGGAGTCATTGATGGTAGCCAGACAACATTGAGTTCTTAAAATGCAAAGATGTCTCTTTGAAGATTAAGGTGTGCCTGAGCCAAGTCATGGTGTCTTCAATGGGCTCATATGCATGGGAAAGTTGAACAAGGAATAAGAAAGGCCAAAGAAGAATCTAAGCCTTAGAATTATAGTATTGGCAAGGAATACTGAATACATCATGGACTGCCAAAATAGTGAACAAATCTGCCTTGGAAGTATAACTGGAATACTCCTTGGAAGGCAGGATATGGAGACTTCACACACTCTGGACACGTTATCAGGAGGGATCAGACCCTGGAGAAGCACATCATGCTTGGTAAATTAGAGGGTCAGCCCTAAAGAAGAAGACCATCAACAGGCTGGATTGATACAAGGGTTGTATAAATGGGTTCAAACAGCAAGTATCGTGAGGACGCCACAGGAACGGTCAGTGTTTTGCTCTCTTGTACATAGGGGTGCTCTGAGAGGGAACCAACTTGACAACACCTAACAACAACATGTGGGAAAAGCATTGTTGAGTTGTGAGATATGTGCCTATTACATTTAAACAAAGCCTTTTTATGTCTAAATGTTGGGTGATTTATGCAACAATGGTGGCTTATATTTGGGGGTTACATAGAGTTTTCTCCCCCCATGGTTAGGCTTCTAATCTCAGATTAACAAATGTCATGGAAAATAAATATTTACTCCATGTTCTGCCTTTACATCATCTACTTAGCAGTTTAAACATACTTCAATGTATCATCACTTTTTTTTTAAACTAAGAAACAAAATTAATGGTATTTCATATAGATTTTCATATTTCATATAAAGTATTTATCTTAGTTTTGCCATCAATGAGTCGATTTTTATAAGTAGAATGTTTATTTTTTTGGTAGTTCCAAATTTATTGAGCTGGCTAAAAAAATACCATCAATTGTGTTACTGATCATTTGAACATTGTTTACTATCCTGTCTGCTTTAATAATAAACAAGGGCAGTGTCCACAGTATACTATTGTGCCTTTTTGTGTATGTGAATTACTGTCTAAACTCCTTGTTGCCTTGTTCTGTGTTTTGCTGTTTCGGAATTTTTTCCTTATATTATGTGTGCTTCCTTGTCACCCAAATTGTATATGCAATCTAAAACAAGGACTTCAGAAAGGAAAGGAAAATGTTCAGTAATGAATATTATTTGTTGCCAACGTTTGTCGAGCTGCATTTTCTGTTGAGTCCCCTCTGCAATGGTTCTTAAGCTGCTGTTGCACAGCATCCTTTGTTTGCTGGACATGTAGACCTAACATGCAGGTTAGCTTCCCTTCAGGTAGAGGGGTCAGTTAACTGAGAATCTCAAATCATTTTGTTTTTGAAAAAAATGTATCACCTTAGAAGATTATTTAAAGTCCTCTTTCTTTCCTCCATGTCTTATTTGCCTGTCTTTCCGAGTATACCTGTGTTCTGAATTTCAAGAAGAGCTGCAATAAAAATAAGTGTAAAGAAAAAGTGTTATTTAGCTTGGTTATGAGAAAACTGTTATATGGCTATTTAAATTAAAAAACTAAAAAATCATTTCTTATTTAGGCAATCTGGCTATAATTTTGAACAAGATCATTTGCTTTCTTCTCTGTGTAATAAAAATCAAACCAAGCCTGCTGCTGTTAAGTCAGTTCTGACTCATAGCGATGCTATGTAATGTAAAATTAACTCTTAGGCAGGCAGCTACACCAGAATTCTACTAATAACTCTGCTCCCTAACTTGAAGTATTGCACAAACCAGTGATTTCTCTATTTCCACTGTACTTTTTTTTAGGGTATTCTTAAAAATGACCTGATATTAATGCCGATTTATTTAAGAATTCTTGAAGCTCCCTTCTTTTAAAAAACATGCCTTTTAACAGATTTCACAGGAATAACATCAATAAAAACCAAATTCTTTAGCTTCTAATGTATATCTTTTTAACAATTCCTAACGCTCTCTTTGGAAGCGGAAAGTTCTTTCTGACTTGCGTTGGGCTGGGCTTGGTTATTAACTCGTTAGGGAAAGGCGGATCCACTCTTAGGCTCTTCTCCCTTTCTCTGGTCCTGAGAGCCACGGAGAGGAGGAGGAGAGGTGGGGGAAAGACAATGCAGGGAAGAAGGAGACAAAGAGACAAAGCCTGAGAGGGAGACGATGACATTAGAGGTGACACCTAGCTATCATGAGCTTCCTCGGTCTGAGGGGAAGAATAATGAAGGGTTTTCCCTGCCTTCTACAGCCTGAGGACAACCCTATGGCCACAGCACCTTTTCTAATCCCATTTTCTGTGTGCTGCATGTCATAATCTGTAAGGCACTGGTTTCAAGAGACAACACTGAATCTAAACAGGGATTGGGTCTTGTATTATTTGCACTTTAAAACTACATTGTGTGGGAAAACTTATTCTTTCTTTAAAGAAAAGAAGGACAGCAGCAGAACAGTAGCATGAATATACAAACATTAAAGTGAAGTCACTGGAGCCAAGGAACCTTTGCATTTGAGTCCTCTGATTCATGGTAACATTTTACTAGTGAGAGAAAAGTGTGTGGTCTCTTTAAAACTTTTTATAAAAATCTCCCTCTTTTGAATATCTTTGGGTTTCTCAGTTTAGGGTCCTGTATAACCGATGGGAAGTACACAGTTACTCTATAGAGTCAGGCTGACCCTAACCACCCCATTGTCTGCAGGGAAGTCTCTGGATGGTGGAAGGCTCTAGCAATGTGATTCTGAGGGGATGGAGTCAGGATGATTTTTGTGGATGCAAGGATCGGGGAGGCAGCCTGTGAAAAGCAGTAACAATATATAATGCATGTGATTTTGTATACAAATATGAAAGGTAAAATCCAGTAGGACTGGTGTCCCTGTGGCTAGGGACAAGAAGAAATTATACATATATGGAAACATGGAATGCACTGAATTAAGCCATTTATTAACCTTCTTCACCCAGCCTGGTGAGTAGAAAACTCATTGGATTAAGTGATTTTATCATTCTGTGAGGACAGAGTTGATGGTTTAAAGGTGTATGAAGTCTGTGTGAGCATTATCAAGGTATGAATAGTATTTGTAGACTTCCTGGGAGTTAGAAGCAAAGAGGGCCAGGTAGAAAGTAAGGTGAGGAGGAAATGATTCTTCAGCCTGGCAGGAGGGAGGGAAAGAGGAAGGAGGCAAAGCAAAGAAATTGGAAAACAAATAGACTTCTGGGGCTAACAGATTGATGATTATAGGTAGGCATGTCTGCCTGTGTGTTAAGGAGTGTTTTCACCAGACATTCGGAAACTACCAGAAAGAGCCTACTCTGGTCACTTATAAACACTGATGGTTAATATGTGAATATTCTGTTGATACAGAAAAATAGTGTGATTGTGGTTGAAAAAAATTCTTGTGTAGATTTTTAGCTATTGTAATTCTAGTGGCAATATGTTCACCATTTTATGGCTTCTAAACTTTGCAATTGGGAAATAAATTTTAAAGATTTGTTATAAAATTGTAGTTACGTTTTGCAAATGTAGAACAAAAATAACTTTTATGGTAGGTTACCAAATTAGAAATAGAGACATAATGTTAATCAGTAATATTAACTATTCTAAGGTAAAATAGTTAACAATAATTGAAAACATAAAAAATGTTGATAGAAAAGCTTTAGTTTACAAAATTCTGTCATCCCATTGGACATCTTGCATTTGCTCATGGTACAGCTGGCTATATCTGGTTTCTTTGATTGTTCAATTTTTAGAAGCAAATTGAGTCTATCTAATTTCTTTGTAGGTCTATGTTCTAGAGCTACAAAGCATGCAATTATGCAACAATTGTAAAGGAAAATGCTTTGTTCTTCTTCTGGTTTAGTTGGGTTTCTTGGCTGAGGATTAGAGAATTGATTTGAAATACCACAAATGCATGCTAAATATATTATAGTAACTATGCCAATTCAAACAACTAATAGAAGTCCTCTAGTGAAAAAAAATATGAAGCAAGGATATGGAGAAAAACAATCTGCTGATTCGATCTGCGGGCCAACCATTAGCTTGGTCAAAATGCTGTTTGATTGTTAGAATTATTTAAGCATATTGTCTTGATCCCAGAATTTAGTTATTATTAAACCTTGTCTATCAACTCCAAGCAACAATAATGAACCATCCTTATCCCAATGAAAATCATTTTTATTAGCATTTCTACACTCAGATTATAATATAACTTTCGTGTCCAATAGACTTTTCTAGTTGCCATTAGATATCACTATTTCTCTCTCTTTTTTTTCTTATCTGATAGTTATTTATAAAGAAAACACAAAAGGATTACAAAGAAACCATTTCAGATCATTTATCACAGGGTGTGTTCAATGGAATTTTACCCATGGAATCTTTCAGTATTGCAATTCAAGGCTTCAGTTTTGGTTCATTTAATACACTCTCATTTCAGACGATTAATGGATATTCCAGCGGTTGAATAATCATTTGTGTGCTCCCTAAACTAACCTGTTATTTATAAAACAATAATGTTCCAGCAGGATCTCTCCATTACTTCATCTCAGAACACTGGGAATATACTAATAAATGTAATTTCTATAATTTCTGGTAAATCGAAGATACAAATTTTGGTTTCATTCCGTCATTGTCACTAACTAGCTCTATGATTTGGGGCAATTCACTTAATATCATCAAACTTTAGATTCTTTATCTAAAATGAGGGCAAAATAGGAGGCACTTTAATGTCCCTGTTTAATCCTAAAATTTCACGATATAGAAAGACTTGGCTGGCTTGCATAAATTTAGCTGAGTATCTATGTAGAGAAATACAGTTAGCTGCATAGTACATTTGGATTAAATTGAACATCAGTCTTATTTTAAGGCTTTCAGTAGTATTGTTTGAAAAGAAAGTTGAAATGTCATCACCAATTCTGAACATTTCATTTGACTTACTTCATATTATCTGGTACTTGCTTAAAAGTAAGGCATAATACTGCACAGCAACTTACAATAAGTAAAAAAAAAAAAAAAAGAAATCACATTCTTATTAGTAATGTATTGGTTGCAAGGGCTAAAACTCCAGCTCAAATCACATTAAGTAAAATATGACAATTTGTAGGAATATTTCAAGGACAGATCAATCTTCAGGAATAGGTAGATTCAGGGTTTCAAATGATATCATCAAGGATTTCTTTCACTCTCATCTCTGTTTGTTTTATTGGTTTAACTATCAAGCAGGTGTTTTCTCCACATGGTTGGGAAGGAAACCCCAAGAATAAATCCTTTTGCATTTCTATCAAAAGGAAGGTTCTCTCTTTAGCAGCAAGCTTATATCCAATCTAATAGCTCTGAGTGGCTTTGAGTAAGTCGTGTGTTCATCCAATCACTGTCGTTGGAATGAGGATGGCATTTTGTGATTGGCTAGTTATGAGTCATGTGATCACCATGTGATCACACGCTGGTCATTCCACGTGAAAGAGCTCTCTAAAAGATAAATAGAGCTCTGTTACCAGAAGAGAGACAGTTATGCTGAGGGATGCACATAGATTAAAGTTTTTTTTTTTGTTAGAAAAAGTTTAGCCAAAAATAACTTAACAGCACTCACACACACACGCACATGCATGCACGCACACACACACACAAAGCCATTGAATGGCTTCAGCTCTTTCTCTAAGCCATTCAATCAAGCAGATGTACGTGAAGACTCTTCCTGAGCTAACTGAAAATTAATCTGTCTGCCCAAGGATATTGAAACTTTCTTTGATTCATTCATTAATTTAATTCTTTTAGTAATTCATAGTAATAGAAACTTTGTGTTTCTCAATACCTCAATTTTCTTAGTTGTTAGCACTTTTTTTCCCCAATATTTCTTCTCTCTTCCTATTGTTACACAGTAGAAGGTAGGATTTAAAATGATTTCCGACGTATTTTAGGATATTTTCAGAAAGCAAAGGATAAGATGACTTCTTTTCAGACTTCTGTCTACTCTTATATGACAAATGGGATTTAAACCTTTTGTTCAGTAGCAACTCAGTAAAGATTAGACATTTGTCTGCATAACATGGAATGTTTTGGGTCATTTATTGTTAAGAAATCAATGCAACATTTACTTTTGTCATTTTTAAGGAAAACACAGAGACTGGGTGGCAAATATCACTCAACTATTATTAGATATTAATAGTAAGAACTAAGAGATCTTTGGAACTGGTTAAAGTTCTATTTAACAATTCTTATAGTTAAATTCACAAGAAGAACTCACTGGTGCTATTTCATTAGACAAGGAGCCCTGGTAAGAAAGTGACTATAACCTCAGCTTTTAACCAAGAGATTGGCAATCCACCATGTATTCCCTAGAGACCCTGTGAAGCAGTTTTCTTCTGTTCTGTAGGGTTTCTCTGAGTCTGAATTGACTTGATGGAAAATGGCTAATCTACACAGAGTGATTTATGTATACAATGCAATCCCAATACAAATTCCAAAGTCATTTTTTAATGAGATGGAGAAACAAATCACCAGCTATGTTTGAAAAGGGAAGACACCCCTGATAAGTAAAGCACTATTGAAGAAGAAGAACACAGTGGGATGCCTCACACTACCTGACCTTGGAACCTACTACACTGCCATAGTAGTCAAAACAGCCTGGTACTGGTACAAAAGCAGATATATTGACCAACAGAACAGAATAGAGAATGCAGAAATATCACCATCCTTATACAAACAGTGGATATTTGACAAAGTTCCAAAGGTTGCAGACTGGGCTGAAAGAGTTTATTTAACAAATGGTGTTGGGAAAATTGGATATCCATCTGCAAAAAGTTGAAACAAGACTCTATCTCATGCCATATACAAAAATTAAATCGAAATGGATGAAAAACCTAAATATCAAACCTAAAAGGATAAAGATTATGGAAGAAAAAATAGGGACAACAATGGAAGTTCTAATACATGGCTTAGACAGGCTACAAAATCTTACCAAGAATGAACAAACCACAGAAGAGAAAATAGATAAATGGGAACTACTAAAACTCAAACACTTATGCTCATTCAAAGACTTTATCAGGAAAGTTAAAAGACTACCTACAGAATGGGAAAAAATATCTGGTAACTATGTGTTGGATTGATGTCTAATTTCTATAATCTACAAGATACTGCAAATTATAAACAAGAGAAAGGCAAATAACCCAGTTAAACAATGGACAAAGGACATGGGCAGACACTTCACCAAAGACACTCAGGCAGCTAAAAGACACATGAGAAAATCCTCATGATCATTAGCCTCCCTCCAATTCCAGCCTAACTTGTCTGTTTGCAAGAAGTCAGAAGCCATAGCAGATGATGGATTATGCACTTGGGATATTGGTAGGCAGAAAGTGGGAGAGACCCATTCTATGGCAGAAGTTTTTCAGTCCCCACCTGAGATTCAGTGTCCCATCTGCCAAAGGAAGGAATGAAAACATACCTGATGGCAGCTCATCCAGTTTCAGCACATCCAGTGTGTTCTACCTGGAGAATCCAGAAATATCACCATCCTCCTACGAACAGCGGATATTTGACAAAGTCCCAAAGGTTGCAGACTGGGGTGAAAGAGTTTATTTAACAAATGGTGTTGGAAAAATTGGATATCCATCTGCAAAAAGTTGAAACAAGACTCTATTTCATACCACATACAAAAATTAAATCGAAATGGATCAAAAACAGCACCTACCTCAAGGAGTTCCATGAGGAGCATGTAACTGGTTTTCCTGGCTAGTGCCATTCTGACTTCTCTAGGTCTGTGCACAAGCCACACACCCGTGTGTGACATATGCCACCCAGCACATGTTACTTACAGCTCTTTTCATTTTTCTGTTACTTACAGCTCTTTTCACTTTTCAGTGAAAAGAAAAGTGACAGCTTGTCCTTTATTTTAAACATTTCTTAGATATAGGGAAAAGTTAAGAGGTGATGTATACTACCTACCAACAACCCACGAAATTAATAGTTTGTGAGAAAAATGTACATAGATGAGGTTCTAGAGTAATATATCCAGAAGATATTTCCACAGTCCTGGGATCACTCTAGTAGACCTGAAAACTATCCAGAAAAGCCATAAAGATGTTCCACCAGTGTTATCAAGTTCGAAATTAAACATTTTAAGGTAATATACATGCCAAAAATTAAAAAAGCTTAATTTGTAGAATAGTATGCCTCTGATAAAAATTATAAGCATAGAAGTATCATGTAATATTTATGGAGAAAAGAAGACCAATATTTCATGCCTGTGATAATGACAGCCATGTGAAAAATGTACTCAAACGTCTCTTTATTGTTGGGTAAACACTGATTTAGGAATAGTGGCCAGCCAAGCCAAGTGCCGTCGAGTCGGATCCGAGACTGGCCAAATGTATATGCTTGTCAGTGACACTGCAGGGACAGAATTCGTCTTCTGGTGATGCCACTCCTGTATCTCTAAGTGTTATGTGTTCCTTTGGGCCACCTCTGTGAACCTGAAAAATACTTGAATACATAGGTGTGTGTCTAAACAGGAAATTCCCAGACACAGTCTGCATGCCAATTTACACTTTGTCATTGTGACCAGATTAACTGTACTCACTTAGAATCCTTGTTATTATCTGTGGAATCATCTTCGACTCATGGCAACCCCAGGTACAACAGAACTGAATTTTGACTGTAAGCCCCAGACTAATAATTGTTGATATGCTCAAGTCTGTTGTTGCAGCCATTGTGCATTTTGAATGCCTTGCAACTCATTTTCCAACATTATATTAGACAGTATTCTACTATGATGCATAGGTTTCCCATTAACTAATTTTAGGAAGTAGATTACCAAGTCTTTTTCTCTAGTCTGTCTTCGTTTGAGAACTCTAACCACCATGGATAACCCTGCTGGTATCTGAAGTATCAGTGGTAAAGCTTCCAGCATCACAGCAACATGCAAACCACTACAGTACAACAAACAGATAGCTAGGCGGTGGACTCAGAATATCCACACATGTAAAGTCCTCCTTTCCTCTCTGTTTTAACTATTCCTTCTCTGAGGCCTTTCTAATCAAATAACCGTAACAGCAGTTTTTTAAAAAAATGTTTTCATTTAGAGGGTGAATCTTTTCCTCTAATCCTTTTGAAGACACATATCTAGAAAACCTAGGTAACTACACACCAGAACTGACACTGCCCAAATTAAGCGTTGCAAAGAATCATCCGCTTCTTTCCAGCTCTACTTTTGTCCGTGTATAGGCCTGTTTCCAAGCAGGTTATAAATGTGGATATGGTTCACAAAGTGATTAATGTTGGAAATTTCCTTTAATGGGAAGTGATGAACTGAAACCAAGACCCATGAAATGCATTCAGTAAGTGGAGCATTAAGTTCACTCATTCTTTTTTCTTTTTTTAAAACGATACTTGAGTATGTCCACTGTATTCAGAATATTTCTTACAATTTTTCACTCCTGACTACTCCTGACTTAATGGGGAAGTACACTCATAAATATTTAGAGATAGAAACATTGCATACACACAAACTTTTAAAATGTTTACTTATAAATAAATGTATTCAAACTTGTAAAATTATGCATACTTCATGGAAGATTATGCTAAGGCCATTTTCAATAATTCAGTTACTTCAAGGAAACGATCTACAAAAATTCAGGTTAGAAATTTTTATTTTAAAATGGAAAATATGTTGATGGGTTTCATTGCTAATTTCAACTATGAAATTAATCCAAAAGCAACAGGTGATCTGAGAAAACGTATACACTGTTTTCACACTGTAGTGTTTAATTTTATACTGTGTTTTGGAATCCATATTTCAGGAGTGATTGTTTCGAATTATGTTTACTGTTACCTGAAACTTGCATTTTCTCTATTAATGTGAGAATAAATTAAGGAGAGACTGTGGCAATGCTAATGTAAGCTGAATCTATTAGTTGAATGATTAATTACATGAATTAAGTTTATATACATCCACTAATTTGGGGGAGTTCCTGGCTAGTGCCAAAGGTTAATGCACTCGGCTGCCAACCAGAAGACTAGAGGTTGGAGTCTGCCCATAGGCACCTTGACAGAAAGGACAGGTGAATACTTCTGAAAAATTAGTCATTGAAAACTCTGTGGTGCACAGTTCTACCCTGACACACGTGGGTCACCTTGAGTCAGAGTTGACTGGAAGGCAATTGGTTAACTGGCCAACAATTTTTGTTTAATTGTGATTGAGTGAAAATATACAGTCCAAGTTAAATTTGCGTGCCTGCCTATATGAAGCTCCTTCTGCTCTCCTTGCCGGTGACAGCACACTCCTCTTCCTTGTTCTATACGTGTCATATCCTCTTAACAGTCTCCTGTCCTGTCTTCTCCACCCTCTCCTCTCCCACTAAGAGGCCAGTAAGACAGCATCCTATAGATTCATAGAATCAGAAAATGTACACACCATATGGTTACATTCTGTCCCCAGGTCCAATCCATTACTGTCTGAAGAGTTGATTTCAGCAATGATTTCCGGTCAGGGGCAGCAGCATGTCTAGGGACAATGCTCCCAGGGGAACTCCCAAACCTTTAGACCATCAATTGCAGCCTTTCAGTGGAGTTCTTGAGGTGCACTACTCTTTTTCTTGTGTTGCCACTGGGAGTTGACATTGTGTGCCCCATCATGGCTGTCTTTGGTGGTGGCTGGCACCATCAGGTTTTTCTAGTCACATGTTGACACAGTCACCCATTCACATGGGTCCTTCTGTCTTCTGGGCTCTTTTTCCCTCATGTCTTTGTTGTCCTTATGGCCAGTGATTTTTGAAAACAATTTACAAGTTAAACTATAAGAAAGAATGAATAGATTCCATTTCAATGGGAAACAAACCAACAAATTTATTCAGGGCTAGTTCCTTGGAACCCTAGTACCTTGAAAGTATTTGAAGTTTGGGTAAAAGAAAGACAAAAAAAAGTTGGCTCAGAACTCACCCTTAACTAGGGCTGAGGTAACAGGATGGCTGTCTGGAGGTAAGTGCTTCAGTGGGCCACTGTCCTGAATTCTGTGGTAAATACAGACCACATATTCTCAAATTTAGTAATATCTGTCCTATTTAATTGAAAATATAAGTGCCTATTTCTAAACACCTAGGTGTGTTTTTAATTATTATTTTGGTTCAGGCTGGTTCCATGGGAAGGAAGTCTTCAATGTATTTTGAGTTTGGGGATAGAAGCTAATAATCCAGATTGTTGCTAGGTGCTGTTAAGTCAGTTCTGACTCAGTGACCATACACTCAACAGAATGGAACACGGGCTGTTCCTGCGCTATCCTCGTGTTCTTTGCTGTGCTTGAGCCCATTGCTGCAGCCACTGTGTCAGTCCATCTCTTTGAGGGTCTTCAACTTCTGTACTGACACTGTACCAGGAGTAACGTACTTCTTCAGGGACTGTCCCTTCTGATAACATGTCCAAAGTATGTGAGAGGAAGTCTTGCTATCCATTCTTCTAAGGAGCATTCTGGTTGTAGTTCTTCAAAGACAGATTTGTTTCTTCTTCTTGCAGTCCATGATATATTCAATATTCTTTGCCAACATCATGATTCAAATATACCAGTTCGTCCTCAGACTTTCTTATTCATCGTCCAGTTTTGCATGTGTATAAGGCAATTGAAAACACCACAGATTGAGTGAAGTCCACTTTAGTGTTTACCATGACAACTTTGCTTTATGACACCTTTGAGAGGTCTTTTGCTGCTGACTTGCCCAACACAATACACTGATTTCTTGACTGCTGCTTCCTTGAGTGTTAATTGTGGATCCAAGTAAAATGAAATCCCTGACAACTTCAATATATTCTCTGTTTATTACAGTATTTCTTGTTGGTCCAGTTATGAGGATTTTTGTCTTCTTTATGATGAGAGGTAATCCACACTGAAATCTTTGATGTTCATCAGTAAGTGCCTTAAGTCCTCATCCCTGTCAGCAAGCAAGACTGTGTCGTCTGCATATCTCAGGTTGTTTATGAGCCTCCCTGCAGCTCTGATGCCCTGTTCTTCTTTGTATAATCCATCTTCTTGGATTATTTGCTCAGCATACAGATTGAATAGGTACAATGAAAGGATACATCCTTGATGCACATCTTTCCTAACTTTAAACAGTGCATTGTCACAACCCAAATTAGTTCATTGTATTTGTAGTGTATAGAATTTTTTTAGAGACCAAGCAAGGTACACCTGTGGGCCTCCATTTTAGACTAGACTGTTCATATAGACTACAATTTATCGCCTAGAGCTTGCTGTTATCTCTTTACGCCCAAATTATAAAACTCATATGCAATACGGATTTTCCTGCAAATTGCCTGAACATAACTTCATGAATAATGTTATGTATTAAATTGTGCCCCCCCCCCAAAATACGTTTGCCAGTTTGGCTACGCCATGATTCCCAGTATTGTATGACTGTCCACTTTGTCATCTGATATAATTTTGTAAATCCTGTCTCTACTG
This sequence comes from Heterohyrax brucei, assembly GCA_028571685.1. NCBI lineage: Eukaryota > Metazoa > Chordata > Mammalia > Hyracoidea > Procaviidae > Heterohyrax > Heterohyrax brucei. The sequence goes on from CM053143.1 coordinate 25,819,314, forward strand.
TGGAAACCCTGCTGGCGTAGTGGGTGAAGTGCTACATCAGCTAACCAAAAGGTCAGCAGTTCCAATCTGCCAGGTGCTCCTTGGAAACTCTATGGGGCAGTTCTGCTCTGACCTCGAGGGTCACTGTGAGTTGGACCCAACTCGATGACAGTGGGTTTTTTTTTTTTTTTTTTTTTTTTGTTTATCTCTACAGTGTTAGACGGGATTAGTAGTAGTTAAGTTAATGAGGCAGGGCTCAATCTACAAAACTCAATTTTGTCTTAGGTGAATTTCTGTTGAGGTACAAAACAGAGAAGAGAGAAATATCAACCTCATACCACCAAAACAGCAGCACAGGGAGTAGAGCATATCCTTTGGACCTGGAGTTCCTATGTGGAGAATCTATGAGGTCAGGGAATGATTGACGACAAGAACCTTCCTCCAGAACTGACAGAGAAAAACTTCCCCTGGAGCTGGTGCTCTGAATTCAGACTTGTAGCCTACTCAAATGGGAGAGGATAAACTTCTGCTTGTTGAAGTCATCCACCTGTGGTACTTCTGTTACACAGCACAAGGAAACCAGACAAATGAGACAATAAAGGCTTTGTAGCTCTCTTGCTCTCTCTCAGCTTGTGAGATTTGTAGACTTACTCTTAATTTGAGTATTAAAATCAGTTCAACAAACATGTATTAAGAATCTGCTCTTCTGTACTGAATGTACCTAATTCTCTGCCAAGAACTGCTGGTGGTTTGCAAAGTCCTAAGTAGGAACTTCTGCAAAGACTCAAAAGCCCCAAAGCAACATTCTGAATTGAGTTGAAGTTATTATTTTGTTGTTGTTGAGTTTTGGCAGATATACAAACACATTACTGATTCACGAAGTTTCTCTTATGTAATTTTGCTTTCTTGTAATTATAACACCATGTGACTTTGTTATTTCAAAACTATATGCCTTCAGGTCATGAGTTGTAATTTTTTTAAATAGAATTTATTTTTTTAGAGCAGTTTTAGGTTTACTTAAAATTTGCACAGTAAGTAAAGAGTTCCCATTTACTTTTTCTCCCTCCTACGCACACAGTTTTCCCTGCTTAACATCATGCACTAATGTGGTGCATTTGTTATAACTGATTCACCAATACTGATCGTTATTGCTAAAGTCCATAGGGTTGCCGCTTCATGCTAGTTAGTTCTGTTGGTTTTGACAAACACATAAGGAAGTGTCTCCACCATTACAGTATCATACAGAATAGTTTCACTGTCCTCAAAATGCCCTGTGCTTTATCTAGTCATCTATTTTTCCCTCTCCCTGAACTCCTGATGACTGCTGATCTTTTTATTGTGTCTACAGTATTGGCTTTTCCAGAATGTCATATACCAACCATATGTAATTTTTTCAGATTGACCTCATTCACTTACCGATATTCATTTAAAGTTCCTCTATGTCTTTTTCATTTGATAGTTCATTTGTTTTTATCAGCAAATAGTTCACCACTGCATGGATTTTCTACAGTTTGCTTATCTACTCATCTATTGAAGAACATCTTGGTTGTGTCCAATTTTCAGCAACTCTGAATACAGCAGCTATAAGCATTTGTGATTAGGTTTTGTGTGGAAACAAATTTTCAACTCATTCCAATAAGTACCAGAACTATGATTGCTGGGTTGCATGATAAACCTATTTTTAGCTTTCTAAGAAACCGCCAAGCTGTCTTTCAAAGTGACCGTGCTATTTAACATTTCTATCAGCAATACAAGAGAGTTCTGGGGAAACCCTGGTGGCACAGCGTTAAGAGCCACAGCTGCTAACCAAAAGGTCAGAAGTTCAAATCTACCACGTATCCTTTGGAAACTCTGTGGGGCAGTTCTACTCTGTCTATAGGGTCTCTCTCTCTCTCTCTCTCTGTGGCTTTACATCATTGTTAGCATTTGCTATTGTAAGTACTTTGGATTTTAGCCATTTCAACAGGAATGTAGTGCTATCTCATTGTTATTTTGATCTGTATTTTCTATTAAGAAACCCATCTGAAGCCAATCTGCTCTGTAACACAGAGTGTTGCTGTGAATCAGAAATGACTTTGTGACAATGTTTTTTCTTTTTAATGACATAAGATAGTGAGTATTTTCACATGCTTATTCGCCATCTTTCTTTCTTTCTTTTTTTCCCTGAACTATCTTCTTAGGTCTTTTGACTATTTAAAATAATTATTTTGGTGGAGGTATATACAATAAAACATGTACAGATCCAACAATCCTGATATGCACAATTCAGTGACATCAGTTACATTTTTCAGGTTGTGCCACATTTCTCAATATCTTTTCCAAATTATTTCACCGTCATTAATACAAACTCATTGTCCCATAAGCCTCTCATCTAACCTTTTGAGTTTCTATTGTCAATTTGGTCACATATAGATAATTCTTTAAAAGTACGCTGAACTCATGAAAATATTTATGAAAATACTTCACTGAGCTTATGAAAATACTTCACAGTGGGAAGGTGCAGTTTGCAAAACCAAACAAAACATAGATCCATGCATTATTTGAGTAAGTATATGGCCAACAAGCATTTCAGTTTCTTCTCCACTTCCTAACCCTCCTTCTTTCTCTGTTGCTTTGTGTGAATAGAGACTTACTGTTATACCCAGGTTCTTAAGACCTCAGATATTCTTTTCCAAACTAAGGAACCCTGGCGACCCAACAGTTGTCAGTTTAAAGCCACACAGTAGCACCATCCGTGAAAGGCCTAGAGATCTCCTTCCATAAAGACTACAGCCTAGAAAACCCGATGGGGTCGCTCTACATTGTCACATGCTGTTGTTGTGAGCTAAAAATCAAGTCAACAGCACCTAACAGCAACAACATTGTTTTGCTGAAGGAAAATTTCAGGGAATACTTTTGGCTGAAGGTTTAAAGATTTCCCCAGGGTGGAAGTTTTGGGGGGTCATCCAGCCTCAGATGACTCCAGAAAATATAGATTCTGTGAGATTTTCCTGTTCTCTTTCAGGTTTTTCCTTTTAGTCAGAATTCTGCTACAGAATCTTTAATCAAGACTTTCAGTAACGGCAGCCATGCACCAGCCAATTCTGATTCCATGGCAAAGGAGGCACGAGATCCTGTTCATGGCAGTAGTTAACTGTCTTCTTATGCAGTATATGGCTTCTTTGTTTTTATTTTGCCAACCATGCCTTCTGCCCCTGGAAATATTTTTGTAAGTGCACTATGCTAACCTTTTTACAACATGTGAAAAAAAAAATTGCATAGCATACTTATGAAAATACTTCACAGTGGGAAGGTGCAATTTGCAAAACCAAACAAAACATAGATCCATGCATTATTTGAGTAAGTATATGGCCAACAAGCATTTCAGTTTCTTCTCCACTTCCTAACCCTCCTTATTTCTCTGTTGCTTTGTGTGAATAGAGACTTACTGTCATACCCAGGTTCTTAAGACTTCAGTACATAGCAAAGTAGGAGGGAAAACACAGGCACTGAAATCAGTATGAGTCCAATTGATTGGGATGTCCCACAAAACTTAAACCTCTAAATTAGGAAAATAAATTTCACATGGTGTCTGGTTATACACAGGCAATATCAACAATTGCTTTTTTTGGTAGAAATTCAAGGTCTGACAACCTGGTGTGTGAACTCATCCCAGTGAAAGGGTTACATGCGTCATTGCTGAATATCACTGCAGTCTTCTAAGTACTCCTCTTGGAAAGCTCACTGACGTCAGTGCCTAGTCCACACTTCAAAGTAATCTGAACAGTCTTTTTCCAGAATGGCCATCAAAGCTGTCGTCCTATTACCTTGATGCCTTTAATGTCATCAATGTGTCTTCTTTTCAATATTTTCTTTATCCTCGGGTAAAGACAAAAGTCACTGGGGGTCAGATCAGGTAAGTAGGGAGAGTATTTCAATACAGTTATTTTTAGTGGCTAAAAACTCCCTCACAGACAGCAATACAACTAAGTATGCGAACTTGTCACAGTGCCACCATGTGCAAGGGCTGTTCCTGAAACAGTTCCAAAATTGTTTTGAAGGGTGCATAGCTTCCCAAGGGGAGTACATTGAAGGTGATCAAAAGTGATATTCAGCAACGAGGCATGTAGCACTTAGAGCAATTCCTGGACTAATTCTCAGACCTCTTTCTATATAACAAAACATTGCCAATTTAACTTTTTTTTCAGGCGTGTAGCTCAGTGATTCAATTCATCAATCATTTTGTGCAATCATTTCTCTTAATTAATGTTAAATTTCCTTTCACTATAAACAGAAACTCATTACTTCTCAAACAATGGTTTCTCTTTTTCTTTTTCATTACCTCTCCAGGTAACCACTAATAAACTCTGGGCTTTTGACTAGTTTTTAAATGAGTTGTTTTCGTATTGTTGAGTTTTAAGAATTCTTTCCACATTTGGTGTACAAGTCTTTTACTGGATATGTGTTTTGCAAATATTTTATTTTACTGTATGGCTTATATTTTCATTCTCTTTTATAGAGCAGTTTGATTTTAATGAAGTCTAACTTACCAATTTTTTTATGGATTGTATTTGTTACATTATATCTAAAAAGTCATTGCCAAATCTGAAGCCACCTAGATTTCTCCTATATTATCTTCTAGAAGAGTTACAGTTTTGCATTTTACATTTAGGTCTATCATCCATTTTGAGTTCATTCTTACGGAAAGTAAAAAATCTATGCCTAGGTTCACTGTGTGTGTGTGCATGTGTGTGTTCAGTTGTGTCAACATCATTTACTGCAAAAAGTATCCTTTCTCCTTTGAATTACCTTTTCCCTTTTCAGAGATCGGTTGACTGTATTTGTGTGGATGTAATTCTGAACTCTCTATTCTGTTCTATTTATCTACTTTTTCTCACCAGTGTGACACTAAGGATCACTGCAGCTTTATGGTAAGTTCTGAAGACAGATAACGTCAGTCTTCTGATGTTGTTCTTCTTTAAGACATATGCATTGCCTATTTGGGATCTTTTGTTTTTCCGTATCAACTTTGGAATTAACTTGTCGGTATTCACAATATAATTTGTTGACAGTTTGACTGGAATTGCATTGAGTCTGTAGGTCAAATTGGGCAGAATTAATACCTTACTACTATTGAGTCTATCTATGAAAATGGAATATTTTCCACTTATTCACATCTTAATTTATTTCATCAGAGTTTTGTGGTTTTCCTCATAAACATCTTGTTTATGTTTTGTTATACTTATCCCTAAGTAATTTTTTATTTTTATTTCTTATGTAGTGCTAATGTAAATTTTTTTTTTTAATTTCAAATTTTATTTTCTCATTGTTGGCTTTTAGTAGAACCATTTACTCTTATATTTTAACCTTGTCTCTTGCAACCTTGTTATAATTGCTTTTCATTTCCAGGAGGTTTTTGTTATTGTTGTTGATTCTTTCACGTCATTTGCATGGGCAATCATATTGTCTGTGAACAAAGGCAATTTATTCATTTGCAGTTTGTATACATTTTTTTCCTTTCCTTTTTTTCTTCTTGTTGCATTACAAAGGGATTCCAGTACAGTGTTGAATAGGAGGTAAGTGGGGACATACTTGTCTTTCTCCTGACCTTTGGGGCAAAGTGACTCATTTCTTACCGTTAAGTAGCTTAGCCACAGGATTTTTGTAGACATTCTTTATCTATTAAGAAAGTTTCCCTCTATTCCAACTTTTCTCTGAGATTTTACCCTGAATGGGAGTTGGGTTTTGTCAAATTCTTTTTCTACATCTGTCAGTAAGATTGGAAACCCTGGTGGCATAGTGGAAAAGTGCTACAGCTACTAACCAAAACGTTGGCAGTTTGAATCCTCCAAGCACTCTTTGGAAACTCTATGGAGCAGTTCTACTCTGCCCTACAGGGTTGCTGTGAGTCAGAAATGACCCAGTGGCAGTGGGTTTTTGGGTATTGATATGGTCACAGAATCCTTCTCCTTTAGTTCATTGATGTGATGGGTTAGATTCGCTGATTTTTGAATGTTGAATCAGCTTTGCATGCTTCAAATAAATCTCGCTTGATCATGGTGTATAAATGTCTTATACACTGTCAAATTCAATTGGCTAATATTTTGTTGGAGATTTTTACATCTATTTTCATGAAAGATATTGATCTGTAATTTTCTTTTCTTGTAATTTCCTTATCTCGTTTTTGTGTTAGGGTAATGCTAGTCTCATAGAATGAGTTAGGAAGTGTTCCTTCTGTTTTTATTATCTGGAAGAGATTTAGAGAATTGATACTGTTCTTTAAATGTTTTGTAGAATTCACTGGTGAAGTCATCTAGACCCTTCTAGAATCGATCTAGAATTTCATCTGGTGTTTTCTAGGACTGGTCCTCTTCTATTAACTTGTCAAAATTCTGGCTATAGAATTTTCATAATAGTCTTTTGTTATATTTTTTCAATGTCCATGGGATCAGTAGGGATGGTCCCTCTACTATTTTTGATATAATTTGTGTTTCCCTCTCCTTTTCTTAACCTGGATAGAGGTTTATTAGTTTCACTGATGTTTTTGAAGCTGGTTTAACACATGGCAAAAAAAAAAAAAAAAGCTTTTAATTTTATTCATTTTCTCTAATCGATTTCCTGTTTTCAATTTCACTGGTTGTGGCAGTAACTTTTATTATTTATTTTCTTCTATTACTTTAGATTTAATTTGCTCTTGTTTCTCTAGTGTACTTCATGTAAACTTAGATTATTGATTTCATATCCTTATTCTTTTTTAATATATGCATTTAGTATTATACATTTTCCTCCAAACACTGCTTATGCTGTATCCCACAAATTTTGATGCAATGTCTTAATTTAGACAATCTAGAAAACAAATTCTATTAAGACTTTTCCTTTGATTTATATGCTATTTAGAACTGTGTTAATATTAAAATATTTTGAGATTTTCTAGCTATCTTTCTGTTATTGATTTCTAGTTTAATTCTGTTGTGGTTTGAGAGAATTTTCATATGATTTATAATCTTTTAAATTTGTTTTGGTATGTTTTATGACCCAGGATGTGGTCTATGTTTGGGAATGTTTCATGTGAATTTGAGAAGAATGAGTGTTCTGCTGTTGTTGGAAGAAGTATCCTATAAATGTTAATTAGATCCATATAAACTAAAGTTTTCATCTGTAAAGGCTTCAGTTTTTTTCTCATAATGAAGATGTTTAGAATTGTCCTAAGAATTTCTTTATTTGCCTTTCTAGTTGCTATAATTGAGTTATTTTACATTGTTACAGTGGAACTAGATAATAATCCACTTATTAGTTTATTGGAATTGAGAGAACCAGATGGAAAGCAGGGATATTTTATTTATTGTAACTGAAATCTCTCCCAGTTTCTTGGTTCTTTGGAATTGGTTTGCTGATTATTGAGGATGAATGGTAATGTTAGCCTGTCGTTGTTACAAAGACAAACTCTATATTTAATCATTCTGCAAAGAGTTTTGTGGATACATTGTCGTTGACAAGCATGAAGCTCTTAGAAGAAGAGCACTCAGTGCATGAAATGTACCTAACATATGTAAGCGACTATTATTGCTGAACACCTTTCACCTTGTGTTTGATTGTAGCCCTTACGGACATACTCCTCATAGACTGTAGATGCCATGGGGCCAGGCATCTTGATTGTGTTCACTGATGGATCTCAAGCACCTAGAAAAGTACTTGAAAGAGAACAAGTTCAGTAATTTGCTGGAGTTATGAGCATTAGGAAACCCTGGTGGTATAGTGGTTAAGAGCAGCAACTGTTAACCAAAAAGTCAGCACTTCAAATCCACCAGACACTCCTTGGAAACCATATGGGGCAGGTCTACTCTGTCCTATAGGATTGTTACAAGTCAGAATTAACTGACAGCAACAGGTTTGACTTCCAGTTGCTCTTACTCGGATTGTTGGCTGAGTATCCTGGTCTTTGACTACACCTTAACGCTACTAGGCAGGGCTGGATTAACAAGCATGTATGTTATGCTCTGGTATATAACAAGCAAGGTACTCATGGGCTTAATTTTGTTTACTTTATTTAGTAGCAGAGCCCTGGTAGCATGGTAGTAAAGAAGTCTGGTGGCTACCCAAAAGGTCAGTGGCTCAAATACACCAGCACTCCTTGGAAACTATATGGTGCAATTCTGCCCTGTCCTCTAGTGATGCCATGGGTCAGAACTGTCTCAGTGGCAATGGGATTTTATTGTTTTACTTAATAATCTGTAGTGAACAATTTCACATGAGTTTCACCACATTTCTGTGAAATTGTTGACTACAGGTTAGTAAGTGAGCACAATTAAGCCCACTTGTACCTTGCTTATTGGGTAGTCTGTCCCTGCGGCTAGGTTTGCACACATAATGGTGTGACCAGATTGACTTTCTACTATGTTCTGAGGATGCATGACAGCAGGCAGAACTCATGTTTGACTGCAGGTCATAATCAAGAGAGGTCATGGACTGATGCTTTTGTGCAGAGAAGAGTATTACAACCCTACACCTTACGGGCATTTTAGAGAAGATTTCCTTTTTTTTAAGCAATATTTTATTAAAGTCCTTTGCTTCTGATGATTGGAAGAACATATATAAACAAAAGAATATCTGTTCATTTTGAGATTTATCATCTTAACACCCCAAGACCAAACTAAACTTATTACTACTGAGTCGGTTCTCACTCACTGTGACCTCTATAGAGTAAAACTGAACTATAGAGTAAAACTGTTTCCAAGGGGTGACTGGTAGATTCAAACTGCTGATCTCATGGTTAGCAGCCAAACTCATTACCACTGTGCCATCAGGGCTATATTTTAATGCCTGGTAATAAAAATTTAAACATAGTGACAAATTATTAAAGGATTCATTATGTCTTGTATCTATTTAAAAGCAGAGTTGGGAGCTTTTATCTTTCTAATTACTCCAAATGAAGAGAAATTAACTCATCACAGGACAGATTTGTTTTGCAGCTTAAGGTGAAATGCTTTCCTGATTCACACACTGTATGCTTCCTGTAGACCCTCGGGAATTAGCTTGTTGACTGTCAAGAAGTTACACAGCTAATTTGACTTGGGTCATACGAACATCAATTTCAGTTCCTTTGTGACACTTCTTAGCAGAATGTTTCAGTTAGGATGATTTTCCTTTTTTTTTGGTTCCAGATTTTTCTATGGTTTCTAAATTCTAGTCACTCTTGGGACTTATGCTGACTTTAAAGTCTAAGAATTTTGTAATTTGCTTAGTGTTCTAAATAATTCGTGGGTTTATTTCATCCCGACATTTTATAGTGCCCTCTAATTATTTCTACCGTTTACCCATCTACCAACTACTGTTCCTGTCTTTAAGTCAAGTTTTTAATTTGTGGCTCGTTGGAGTAATGTTATTAGATTGATACATTTCACTTGCATTTTGTGCCTTGGCTTCTATTTTTTACTACTTAAATTTAAAATTTTTATTTATGTTAATCAGCAGCTTTAAAATTCTCTGACAAGAGTCATTCTGAACAGTTAAACCTTTCAGTGCACCTATGATAGGGAAGGGAAATCTTGCTTCATCTCTTAAACTGAAACAGTATAGCTTACTATAAGACATATGGGAACCCAAGTGACACAGTGGTTAAGAACTAGTCTGCTAACCAAAAGATCGGTAGTTTGAATCTAGAAGGTGCTCCTTCTAGAAGAAACTCCATGGGGCATTTCTACTCTGTTCTACAGGGCTACTAGGAGTTAGAATTAACTTAGTGACAGTGAGTTTGCTTTTTACTTTGTAAGATAAATATCTTAAGGTACATGTTTAGTATGTGTTTACTTTGGTAAGTTTGCCTAGAGTTAACTATTTTGATCTTTTTATTGTATCATTTCTATCTCTTATTATGGACACCTTGGTCGCACAGTGGTTAAGTGCTACCGCTGCTAACCAAAAGGTTGGCAGTTCAAATCCACCGGGTGCTCCTTGGAAACTCTATAAGGCATTTCTACTCTGTCCTATGGGTCACTGTGAGTCAGAATCAACCCAAAGGCAGTGGTTTTGATTTTGGTATATCTCTTATTATAGATAGGGCAGTGGTGGTTCAGTGGTAGAATTCTCACCTTTCATGGAGGAAACCTGGGTTTGATTCCCCATCAATGCACCCAAAATGCAGCCACCATCCATCCGTGGGTGTGTGAGTGCTGCAGTCATGTTGAACAGGTTTCAGCAGAGCTTCAGGGTTAGGCTAGGAAGAAATGCCTGGCAACCTACTTTTCAAAACTGGCCAGTGAAAACCATATGTATCTCAATGATCTAGACCAGAACTGATCATGGAGATGACTCAAGACTAGGAAGTCTGCCATTTCCTGTGCATGGGACTGCTATGAGTTGGCGGTCAACTCAATGACAGCTAACAACAACAATTTCTTATTGTTCCATGTTTATATAGCTCTATGGTTCATATTGGAAACCCTGGTGGTACAGTGATTAAGAGTTTGGATGCCAACTGAAAGCTTGACAGTTCAAATCCAACATGTTCTTCTTGAAAACTCTATGAGGCAGTTCTACTCTGTCCCATAGGATCACCATGAGTAGGAACTGATTAATAGTAACTTTTTTTTTTTTTTTTTGGTATGGTTCCTACAGGTTGTGGCTGTTAGGTGCCGTTGCATCAATTCTGGTTCATAGTGACCCTGTGCACAACAGAACGAAACTGCGCAGTCCTGGACCATCCTTGTAACCATGGCTATGCCTGAGCCCTTTGTTGCAGCCACTGTATCAGTCCATCTTGTTGAGGCTCTTCCTTGTTTTTGCTGACTGTCTACTTTGTCAAGCATGCTTTCTTTCTCCAGGGCCTGATCTCTTCTGGTAACATGTCCAAAGTAGGTGACAGGTAGTCTTGCTGCCCTTGCTTCTAAGGCTCATTCTGATTGTACTTACTCCAAGACAGATCTGTTTGTTCTTTTGGCCATCCATGTAAATTCAATATTCTTTGCCAGCACCTCAGTTCAAAGGCATGAATTCATCTTCAGTCTTCTTTGTTTGTTGTCCAGCTTTTGCATGTATATGCAGCAACTGAAAACACCATGGCTTGGGTCAGGTGCACTTTAGTCTTCAGGGTAACATCTTTGCTTTTCAACACTTTCAAGAGGTCTTTTGCAGCAGATTTGCCCAATGCAATGCATCTTTTGATTTCTTTGTTGCTGCTTCCATGGGTGTTGATTGTGGGTTCAAGTAAAATGAAATCCTTGACAATGTTAATCTTTTTTACCGTTTATTGTGATGTTGCTTATTGGTCCACTTGTGAGTATTTTTGTTTTATTTTCAGGTGCAATCCATAGTGAAGTCTGTGGTCTTTGATCTTCATCAGTAAGTCATGAAGTTCTCTTGACTTCCAGCAAGCAAAGCTGTATCATCTGCAAATTGTAGGTTGTTAATGAATCTTCTTCCAATCCTGAAGTGCTGTTCTTCATCATATAGTCCAGGTTCTCAGACTATTTGCTCAGTGTATAGATTGAATAAGTATGGTAAAAGATACAACCCTGATCACACCCTTCCTGACTTTAAACTGTGTAGCATGCTCTTGTTTTATTTGAATGATCGTCTTCTGATCCATGTATAGGTTCCTCAGGAGCACAATTAAGTGTTCCAGAAGTCCTATTCTCCACAATGTCATCCATCATTTGCTATGATCCACACAGTTAAATGCCTTATTACAGTCAGTAAGATACAGGTAGATGTCTTTCTGGTATTCTCTGCTTTCAGCTAGGATGCATTTGGCATCAGCAGTGATATCCCTGGTCCTACATCTGCTTTTAAATCCAGCTTCAGTTTCTGGAAGTTCTCTGTCAATATGCTTACTGCCGCAACCACTTTCAAGTGATCTTCAGCAAAATTTTGTTTGTGTATGATATTGCTTGAGAATTTCTGTATTTGGTGGGATCACTTTTATTGGGGATAGGCATAAATATGGACCTCTTTCAATCAGCTGGTCATGCTTTTCAAATGTCCTGGCATAGAGGAGTGAGTACTTCCTGCACTGTATCTATTCATTGAAGTATCTCAATTGGTATTCCATCAGTTCCTGGAGCCTTGTTTTCCACCAGTCTTCAGTGCACCTTGGACTTCTTCCCTCAGTACCATCAGCTCCTGGGTATATGTTACCTCCTAAAATGGTAGAACGTCAACAATTTTTTTTGGTATAGTGGTTGTGTATTCCTTCCATCTTCTTTTGATGTTTCCCGCATTATTTAATACTTTCCCCATAGACTCCTTCGGTATTAACACTAGAAGGTTGAAGTTTTTCTTTAGCTTTTCTAGCTAGACCAATACATACCCTTATCTTCCTTTCGTTTTTTATCTCTAGGTGTTTATATACACGTGAAATTATAATATTTTACTTTGTCTTCTCAAGTCACCCTTTCAAACCTTCTGTTCAGGTTTTTCATCATTTCTTCCTTATTGTTCAGCTACTCAAGGTTTAAGAGCAAGTTTCAGAGTGTCTTCTGACACTCCAGTAAGTCTTCCCTTTCTCTCCTGTTTCTTTTTTTTTTTTTAATAGCCTTTTGATTTCTTCATGTGTAATGTGCTTCACATCATTCTATAACTCATTGGACATTAGTCTTCAGCTCATCAAAGGTATGCTTGAGATGGTGAGAAATACTCAAGGTTGTACTTTGCCTCTTGTGGATTTGTTCTAAATTTCTTCAGTTTCATCTTGAGTAATGGACAGTTTGATCTGCAATTTGTCCCTAGCCATGTTCTGACTGATAATACTGAGTTTTCCATTGTATCTTTCCACAGATACAGTCAATTTGATCCTTGTGTATTCCATCTGGTAAGGTCCATGTGTATAGCCATCGTTTGTGTTGGTGAAAAATATATATTTGTAGTGAAGAAGTCATTGGTCTTACAAAATTCGGTTGTGTTATCTCCAGCATTGTTTCTATCACCAAGACCATATTTTCCATCTACCAATCCTTTATTTGTGCCTTTCATGTTGCAGTCACTAGTAATTGTCAATGTTTCCTGATCACGTGTTAAATCAATTTCAGACTGCAGGAGTTGGTAGAAATCTTCAATTTGTCTGTGGCCTTAGTAGTTGGTGTGTAAATTTGATTAATAGTCACTTAACTGGTCTTCCTTGTAGGTGTATGGATATTATCCTATTACTGAGAGCATTGTACTTTAGGACAGATCTGTAATATCCTTTTTGACAATGCATACAGTACTAATGCTCTTCGAATTGGCATTGCCAGCAGAATAGACTGCATGATTTTCTCATTCAAAATGCAGCCCACTTCAGCTCACTAATATGCCTAGGATGTTGATCTTTACGTGTTTTGTTTCATTTTTAATGATTCCCAGTTTTCCCAGATTCATATCTGCACACTCCACCTTCTTCTGATTATTAATGGATATTTGCAGCTATTTCTTCACATTTTGAGGCACACCACATCAGCAAATGAAGAACCCCAAAGCTTGACTCCACCCACGTCATTAAGGTCAACTCTGCTTTGAGGAGGCAGCTCTACCCCAGTGATCTTTTGGGTGACTTCCCGTCTGAGGACCTCGTCTTCTGGTACTATATCACACAATGTTCCATTACTATTCATGAGGGTTTCAGTGGCTAATTCTTTTTATAAGCAGACTGAAAGGTCCTTCTTCCCAGTCTGTGTTAGTCTGGAAGCTGATAAACAGCCCTGTGACTTGTCAACACTACCCCTTCTCGGCCGTGAGTTCTTTACTAGTTTTCCTGTCCCCTCCTGCCTTCTAATCCTTGTTGCTGGGCTGAATTTCCTCTTTAGTTTTAGTCTCATTTTGTTTTATGGGCCTTTCTAATCTTCGGCTGAAGGGTGAACCTCAGGAGTAACTTCACTACTGAGCTGTAAGGGACAAGAGGCCATGCTCTTAGGGTTTCTCCAGTCTCTGTCACAACAGTAAATCTGGTCATTCTTGTGTATGTGTGTTATTTAGAACTTTGTTGTCTATTTTTCTCCAGCTCTGTTCAATATCTTCTATTGTGATCCCTGTCACAGCAGTCAGTGGCGGTAGCTGGGTACCATCTAGTTGTACAGAATTCAGTCTGGTGATGTGGTCCATTAATCCTTTTTACTGATTTTTCCCTTGTATCTTTAGTTTTCTTCATTTTTCCTTCCTCCCAAGGGGTGAGACCAGTGGAATATCTTAGATGGCTTTTCACAGACTTTTTAAGACCCTAGATACTATTTACCAAAGTAGAATGTAGAACATTTCCTTTATAAACTATTTTATGCTAGATGTTCAAGCAGACCACAGTCCCCACAGCCCTAAGCCCAGCAATCTGGTCCTTCAGGGAGTTTGGATGTCTCTATGGAACATCCACGACCTTGCCTTATACCAAATGAGCTGGCTCCCACACTAATCTTCTTTAACATACAGCATAGGGAAATCACAAACTATGGCAATCATAAACTATTGGGAATTATAGCCCAACCAAATAGCTACACACATTTTTGGGGAGACACAATTCAATCCACGACACTTACCCTTCACCAAAGTTAATATTTACTATTGTCTTTTTAGTGTTTTGGTGGTTTTTATGTATGTGTTTTTATGCCTATGTACGGTCAGTTTCCCACTTATTTGATTTCCAATGAACTGAACTTCTGACTGTTTTCTGCTGCTTCTTCTTTTTTTTTTTGGTACACATTATCATTACTAATATGTACTATATAAAATACCTAGCATGTAATTTACTGATGTTACTACTCTCACACCAAATCCCAAAGACAAATAAGGATCAGATCTATTAAGATACTGATAATAAAAGGTAATAATGTGGAAAAAGAAAAAGAAAAATGAAGCATTCGACTTATGTCAGGACCAACTTACAACACAGTAGGTGAGAGTGGAACCACACTGTAAGTTGAGGAGTACTTGTATATATGTGTGTATTAATATCTGTATGAGCCAGAATAGACTCAACAACACTGGGTTTGTTTTTCTTTCTTGGTATATTCACACATGCATGTGGAAATCACTGTGTTTTTAAATATTAACACAGTTCTAGCAGACCATTAAAAATGCAGCTGATCTTTTTCTAACTTTAAGAAAAAAACTTAATGAACATGATTTGACATATGGCTATTTTTAACTCTTGGGTTGCATATGATGGAACTGTGTTACTGAGGAAACTAACTTGAACAGAAGTTCTTGTAGAATTACATGAAACAAATTTTCTTGGTTTAGGTTCAAGGCTAAGCCACATTTTACTTAATTTTCTTGCATACTAGCTAGTACTGTAAGGTGTTTATAGAGTTGTGCACCATTTTTAAAGGCCTTAAGAGTAATATATTCTATATTCTTTTTTGGATAAACATTCTGATTGATAAGAAATGTTACATCATTTTTCATAGACTTTCTAGGAAAATGAGTTTCTTGATTATGATGATTTGGACTTAAATGCTTTGGCAAAAATTACTTTTTCTGTGTAATAATGCAGGGTAGCTAAAAGAATTCTTAACAGCAGTTATGAAATTAGTTGTAGTTTTTCATGGCCTAAAGAGCTAAACAAATGCCAAGAATTATTATAAAACACCTGGGATGTTGTTGTTAGGTGCCATTGAGTTGGTTCCAACTCATAGTGACCCTATGCACAACAGAACAAAACACTACCGGGTCTTGTGCCGTATCCACAGTCATTTTTATGCTTAAAGACATTGTTGTGGCCACTGTGTCAATCCCTCTCATCAATGGTCTCCCTCTTTTTCACTGACCCTCCACTCTACCAAGCATGATGGCCTTCTCCAGGGACTGATCCTTTCTGACAACATGTCCAAAATATGTAAGACTCACTCTTGCCATCTCTGCTTCCAAGGAGTACTTTGGTTGTACTTCTTCCAAAACAGATCTGTTTGTTCTTTTGGCAGTCCATGGTACATTCAACATTCTTTTCCAACACCACAATTGAAAGGCATCATTCCTTCTGTCTTCTTTGTGCATTGTCCAGCTTTTGCATGCATATGATGCAAAATATGATGTGGTTCAGGTGCACCTCAGTCTTCAAGATGACATCTTTAATTTTCAACATTTTAAAGAGACCCTTGGAAGCAGATTTTGCCAATGCAATGAGTCTTTTGATTTCTTGACTGCTGCTTCCATGGGCGTTGATTGTGGACCCAAGTAAAATGAAATATTTGACAACCTCAATCCTTTCTTCATTTATGATGATGTTGCTGACTGGTTCAGTTGTGAGGATTTTTGTTTTCTTGGTGTTGAGGTGCAATCCATTCTGAAGGCTGTTGTCCTTGACCTTCATCAGGGTTTCAAATCTTCTTCACTTCCAGCAGTAAGGTGGTGTCATCTGCATAATGCAGATTATTAATGAGTTGTCTTCCAATCCTGGTGCCTCGTTCTTCTTCATATAGTCTAATTTCTCAGACTGTTTGCTCAGCATACAGATTAAAAAAGTGTGGTGAAAGGATACAACCTTGATGTACACCTTTCCTGACTTTAAACCATGCTGAGTCCCCTTGTTCTGCTCATATGACTGCCTCTTGATCCATATACAGATTCCTCAAGAGCACAGTTAAGTGTTCTGGAATTTCCATTCTTCATAATGTTAGTCATAATTTGTTATGATCCACACAGTCAAATGCCTTTGCATAGTCAATAAAACACAGGTAAACAGCTTTCTGGTAGTCTCTGCTTTCAGCCAAATTCCAACTGACATCAGCAATGACATCCCTGGTACCATGTCCTCTTCCAAATCCAGCTTGAATTTCTTGTTCCTTGTCAATATATTGTTATAGTTGCTTTTGAATGACCTTGAGCAAAATTTTACTTGTGTGTGATAGTAACGATATTGTTCAGTAATTTCCTCATTCAGTTGGATCACCTTTCTTTGGAATGGGCATAAACAGGGATTTCTTCCAGTCAGTTGGCCAGGTAGCTATCCCCCAAATTTCTTGGCATAGATGAATATGCACTTCCAACCCAACATCTCTCTGTTGAAATAATCTCAACTGATATTCCATCAATTCCTAGAGCCTGGTTTTTTTTTGAGTGCCTTCAGTGCAGCTTTGAGTTCTTCCTTCAGTACCATCAGTTCTCAATCACATGCTACCTCTTCAAATGGCTGAACATTGACTAGTTCTTTCTGGTATAACAACTGTGTATATTCCTTCTATCTTCTTTTGATGCTCCCTGACTCTTTTAATATTTTCCCTGTACAATCCTTCACCACTGCAACTCAAGACTTGAATTTTTAATTCAGTTCTTTCAGCTTGAGAAATGCAGAACATTTTCTTCTCTTCTGGTTTTCTATTTCCAGGTCTTTGCACATGTCATTATAATACTTTCTTTTGTGTTCTCCAGCTGCTCTTTGAAATCTTTTGTTTAGGTCTTTTACTTCACCATTCCTTCCTTTTACTTTAGCTGCTTGATGTTGGAGAGCAAGTTTTGGAGTGTCTTCTGCCATCCAATTTGGTCTTTTCTTTCTTTGCTGTCTTTTTTAAGACCTCTTACTCTCTTCGTGGATGATGTCTTTGGTGTCATTTCACAATTCATGTAGTCTTCAGTCATTAGTGGGCAACATATCAAATTTGTTCTCAAGATGGTCTTTAAACTCAGGAGGGGTATACTCAAGGTCATAATTTGGCTCTCCTTGACTTTTTCTAATTTCCGTCAGTTTCAATTTGAATTTGCATATGAGCAATTGATGATCTGTGCCACATCTTGTTTTGACTGCTGATATGGAGCTTTTCCATTGTATTTTTCCACAGATATAGTCGCTTTGGTTCTTGTCAGGTGAGGTCCATGTGTACATCATTGGTATTTGCGATGAAGTCACTAGTCTTGCAAAATTCTATCATATGGTTTCTGGTGTTACTTCTGTCACCAAGGCCATATTTTCCAACTACCAATCCTTCTTCATTGCTTCCAAATTTTGTACTTCTTCACCAGCAATCATTAATGCATCCCTACTGCATGTTCTACCAATTTCAGACTGCAGAAGCTGGTAAAAATCTCAAATCTCTTTATCTTTGGCCTTAGTGGTTGGTGTGTAAGTTTGAATAACAGTTGTATTAACTGGCCTTCCTTGTAATGTGTGGATATCACCCTATCACTGACGGCATTGTTCTTTTTCATGGTGAATGCAACACTGTTCCTCTTCACGTTTTCATTTCCAGCACAGTAGATCATATGAGTGTCAGATTCAAAATGGCCAGTGCTGGTCCATGTTGGCTCACTAATGCCTAGGACATTGATGTTTATGAATTCCATTTCATTTTTGACTGAAACTAAAGAGGAAAGTCATCCCAGGGACAAGAACTAGAAGTCAGGAGGGAAACGATATAGGAATCTTGAAAGAATGTCACTCCCACCCACCATAACAAGAAGAAAGGACAAGATGAAGTCCCACATCCTAACTTTTCTGGAGCCTATTAGAGAGCTGGGAGCCCTGGTGGCACACAGTGATTAAGAGCTAGGTCTGCTAACCAAAATGTTGGCAGTTTGAATCTACCAGCTTCTCCTTGGAAACTCTGTGGGGCAATTTTATTTTCCCCTATAAGATTGCTTTGAGTCAGAATCAACTTGTCAGCAAACAGCTGCTTTGTTATTTGTTTGTCTGGTATTCGAGAGCTTAAGTCACAAAGTAACCTAAATTCTGAAGAGTGACAAGCTGTTCTTCTAAGAAAAAATGGAATAGGAACTGCCTCAACTACTAGAGGAAGAGAGAAGGGCCTATTCAAGGCCAGTTGTGAGCTAGCATGCTGATCTGAAATAACCAGGCCCACTAACAAAAGGGAATCCCTTACTTACTTGTAAGATCTTCTCTACTGGTCTTTGCTGAGTGCTCATTAGAGAGATTGAGGACAAGACAGAAGGCTATAGACACTATCTCTCCTTGGAGCACAGGTATGCAAGAGATTTCTAAAGCTACTGCAGGAAAGGCTCAAATCCTCCATGATTCTCCTAGTCTTTTTTTAACCAAGAAAAACAAAAAACAAAAAACTTAAGCCACTGCAAAGGGGTCCCAAACCCTGTCACTCACACAGAAAACAATTGTGGCTGAGGGAAGAAAGAAATAAAATTCTCTAGCCATATGGGCAAATGGAAAAGAAGCCTTGACTCTGGATTCCGTACTGAAACCAAGCAGTGGTCAGTTCTTACCCAGGGAGGGCAGGAGACCCCTACCCAAGATAAACCGCAGATGCAAGGCAGAGTTTAGCTGTCACAGAAAGAAGAGGAAAAATGCTGAAACAGCTCTATCCCAAGGACCAGGAACACAGGGCCTGCCTAAGACTGAAGTTGGACCAGTACTAGAGAGGATTCCAGAGGCCCTCACCATAAGCCTGGAAGTGAAAATCAGGCATTAACAGTCTACAAGTGGAGGTACAGGCAAGTACATGGAGAGAAACCTTCCTGTGGACTAGGCATAGAGCAATGACTCAATGGTGACAGTAGGGCACGGACACTGAGAAAAACCCTTTGTCATCCCAGCTTTCAAAAGAAGCACACTTATTAGCAGCCCAGCACTACAGGAATTTGAAGCCTGTGATGTACTGCAGTGAACCCAAACAGATCTCATCTTTTGACTAGGTAAACTCAATTCTCTGCACAAATAACCTGACAAAAGAAAAGGCATAAATACTAGTTATCTTACTCTCTATTGCTCTACATTAATTAAAAATCATGAGAAAAGACAACCTATAGAATGGGAGAAAATATTTTGTAGCCTTGTATCTGATAAGGTTTTAATATCCAGAATACATAAAGAACTTCTATAACTTATTAAGAAAAGGAGAAACATCTCAATACCACCACCCAAAAGTGGGTAAAGAACTTGAATATACATTTCTCCAAAAAATATATACAAATAAGAATGTGGAAAAAAATGCTGAATGCCATTAGTGAATATATACATTATACGCTATACACATTATAGTGGATATATACATTATATACATTGTAGTGGATATATACATTAGAGGATATATACAAACAAGGATGTGGAAAAAAAATGCTGAATGCCATTAGTCATCAGGAGTGAAACTGCTATATCATATGGTAACTCTGTATTATATGATAACTCTATGTTCAACGTTTATGAAGAGCCTCAACAGTTGTTTTTACAGTCCCAACAACAATACATGAGAGTTCCAAATTCTTCACATTCTCAGCAATATCTTTTTTTTTTCCACTGGGGGAAAAAATCATACTCATATTACTGTGATCTGTGAGTTGTATTTCCTTAACAACTAATGAAGGCAGCCCCGGACAGAATGCTTACCACACTGTAATGGTAATGATTCTATCACTAAAGTTCCCTTCATTAGTCAGAGCTTCTTCTAAGTCTGTCTTTCAGCCATGCCCTCCCCGCTGCATGTATTTTTGTAAGGGCCACTATGCTGATTTCTTTTATATGTTGCTGCAAAAATTATATTTGTGGTGTGTTTATGAATATACCTCATGAGGGGAGAACACAGTTGGCAAACAGTTGTAAAGGGGATCCATTATTTAGGTAAAAATACAGTAAGTATTTGCTTAGCTGCTAACCAAAAGACTGAAGTTTCTAACACAACCAGGAACTCTTTGGGAGAAAGGCATACTGAGGTCTTTCTGGAAATCTGCTTCCATGAAGATCAAAGTCTAAGAATCTCTATGGGGCAGTTATACTGTTACATGGGGTTTCTATGAGTCAGAATCAACTCAGTGGCACCTAACAACAGCTAATGATGATGAGCATCTTTTCATGTGCTTATTTGCCATTTATATTTCTTGTTATAGCAGACTTCTAATTAGAAACTATGCAGCCCAAAAGACGATGGAGTGAAATATTTAAAGCATTGACGAAGAAAAAAGCAACTGAGATTTGATGCCTATTGAAAAATGTCTTTCCAAAAATAGAGGTGATACAGAGTTTTTTAAAGTTTCAAACACAATCTAAGATAATCTATTTCCAGTTAGACCTACCTTATAAGAAATATTAAAGGAAAATTTTCAGGCAGAAGCCATATAATACTATAGGGAAGCTTGGAGAAGAAAAAAATTGATAACGTTAAGAATAAAAGTAAATATTTTAACCTTCAATTTTTTTAAAAGACATTAGTACACAAATAGTATATTAATTGTTTACTTAGAAGCTAATTTGTTCTGTATGTCTTCATATAAAGTACAATAAAACAATAGTTAAAAATAAGAGAATGAGGGAATGTAAAATCTGACAGGAACATGATTTAAGAAAGGTGGCTTACTTTTTTAAAACTATTAAAGACATCATATTAGAGTTTCTCATTCAGAAAAAAAAAACAGTAGTTTTAAGGTTATGAGCACTGGAGGAAAATACAGTGAGAAATACAATCTAGAAGACAAACCCAGGCCATTCTATAATATAAAGATTTTGAAATTAAAGGAAGTGCATAGAGATAAGAACAGAATGCTTAGTTATGAGCTAGAGTACAAAGTAACACATCAAAAGATTAAGTACAATATGTATTAAGCCAATAACATACAAAGAAGAGCAGGAGTGTCAATACTAATTTCAGAAAAAATAGACTTTAATGTAAAATCCACTGACATTGACAAGAATGGCCACTATTTTTTGTTGAAAGTAGGATATAACAATATTAAACATTTATGCACCCAATATGAGGTCATCTAAATACACTGAACAAACCCTGACTACACTGAAAAATGAGATAGATCACTCCACAATAATAGTTCAAGACTTCAACACTCCACTTTTGGTAATGGACAGATGATCCAGAAAAAAAACCTCAGTAAAGATACAGCACATCTTACTGCGACAATTAACCAACTAGACGTCATTGACATATACAGAAACTTTTACCCATCAACAGAGAAGTATACCTGCTTCTGCAATGCACATGCAACATTTTCCAGAATAGACCACGTGTTGTTAGGACACAAAGGAAGTCTCACCAAAATCCAAACCACTGAATTAGTGCAAAACATCTTTTCAGACCATAAAGTCATAAAAGTTGAAATCAACAGCAAAAATAACATATGTAGAAATTTGAACTCATGGAAACTGAACAACACCTTGCTCAAAAAGCCATGGTTTATATAAGAAATCAAGAACAAAGTAAAGAAATTTATGGAATCAAATCACAATGAAAACACATCCTGCCAGAACCTATGGGAGACAGCAAAAGCAGTGCTTAGAGGTCAATTTATCTGTATAAATGCCCACATCCAGAATGAAGAAAGGCCCCAAACCAAATAAGTAGAAAGAGAGCAACAGAGGAACACCTCAGGCACCAGAAGAAAACAAATAATAAAAATTAGAGCAGAACTAAATGAATTAGAGAATAGAAGAACAATTGAAAACCAAACACTGGTTCCTTGAAAAGATCAACAAAACTGATAAACCACTGGCTAAACTTACAAAAGAAAAACAGGAGAGGAAACAAATCTCCCAAATAAGAAATGAGATGGGAGATGTCACAACAGACCCAACTGAAATCAAAAGTATAACAGAATATTACAAAAGACTGTAATCTAATAGATTTGAAAAGACAGAGGAAAAGGACAAATTTCTAGATTCATATTATCTACCAAAATTATCACAAGGAGAAGTAGAACAACGTAATAATCCCATCACAAAGGAAGAGATTGAAAAAGTCATCCAAAAACTACCAACCAAAAAAAGTCCTGGCCCAGATGGCTTCATTGGTGAATTCTACAAAACTGTTAGAGAGAAATTAACTCCAACACTACTGAGACTATTTTATAGCATAGAAAGGGATGTAATACTCCCAAATTCTTTCTAGAAGCCAACATAATCCTGATACTAAAGCCAGGGAAAAATCTCACAAAAAAAGAAAATTACAGATCAATATCACTCATGAACCTAGATGCAAAATTCTTCAAGAAAATCCTAGCCAATGGAATTCAACAACATTTCATCAAAGACTTTATCATGAACAAGTTGGATTCATACCAGGGGTGCAAGGCTGGTTCAACATTAGAAAAACAATTATTGTGATCAACCACATAAATAGCATCAAACATAAGAATCACCTGATTTTGTCAATTGATGCAGAAAAAGTCAACACCCCTTCATGCTAAAAAAGAATCATCTGATTTTATCAATTGATGCAGAAAAAGTCAACACCTAAAAATTCTCAGCAAGATATGAATAGAAGGGAAATTCCTCAGTGCAATAAGGGGCATCTAAGCAAAGACAATTGCCTACATATCATCCTGAATGGAGAGAAACTGAAAGAATTCCCTTTGAGAATAGGAGCTAGGCAAGGATGTCCACTCCCACCACTCCTATTCAACAGTGTACTAGAGGTTCTAGCCAGAGCAATTAGACAAGACAAAGAAATAAAGGGCATCTGCACTGGCAGAGAAGTAAAAGTCTCTCCGTTTGCAGATGATGTGATTGTATATGCAGAAAATCCTAAAGAATCCATAAGTAAACTACTGAAACTAATAGCAGAGATCTGCAAACTATCAAGATATAAGATAAGCATAAGTAAATCAGCAGGATTCCTTTATGCCAACAAAGAGATCCTCAAAGAAGAAATCACCAAATCAATACCATTTACTACAGTCTCCAAGAAAATAAAATATCTAGGAATAAGTTGACTAGAAAAACAAGAGACCTATAGAGGGGAAATTACTAGACCTTACTTCAGAAACCAAAAGAGACTTAAAAAAACTTGGAAACCTACTCTGCTCATGGATAGGAAGACTTGGCGTTGTAAAAGTGTCTATTTTACCCAAAGCCATCTAAATACACAATGCAGTCCCAGTACAAATTCCAGTGACATTTTTGGTGAGACGGAGAAACAAATCTCCAACTTCATTTGGAAAGGGAAGAAATCCTGGGTTATTTAAGCTCTACTGAGGTAGAGGGACACGGTGGAAGGCCTCACACTACCTGACTTTGCACTACCACGGTAGTCAAAACAGCACAAAAAGAGACTATAGACCAATGGAACAGAACTGAAACCTCAGAGATGCCACCATCTCCTTATGAACAGTTGATATTCAACAAAGGCTCTAAGATTGTAAACTGATAAAAACAGTCTCTTTAACAAATGTTGTTGGCAAATCTGGATATCCATCTGCAAGAAACTGAAACAAGACCCGTATCTCACACCTTACGCAAAAACTGATTAAAAATGGATCAAAGAGCTAAATATCAAAGCTAAAACGATGAAGAGCATGCAAGAAAAAATAGTGACAATAATGAAATTTTTATTACACAACTTAAAAAGACTGCAAAATCTGACAAACAAAACACAATCAAGAGAAGAGAAAATAAATAAGTGGGAACCACTATGAAAGACTTTGGCTCAACCAGACACTTTTTCACAAGAGTTAAAAGACCACCTATGGAATGGGAAAAAATTTTTGGCAGCTACATGTCCGACCAACATCTGAGCTGCATAATCTACAAGGTACGGCAAAATATCAAGAAAAAGACAGTAACCCAGTTAAACAATAGACTAAGGCGTTGCACAGACACTTCACCAAAGAGGACATCCAGGCAGCCAAAAGACATATGAGGAAATTCTCATGACCATCAGCTCTCAGAGAAATTCAAATCAAAACTCAATGTGATACCATCTCACCCCAACTAGGTTGGCTGTAGTCCAAAAAGCACAAAATAACAAACGCTGGAGAGTCTGTGGAGAGATCAGAACTCTCCTACACTGCTGGTGGGATTACAAAATTGTACAAGCTCTTTGGAAAGCAATCTGGTCCTTCCTTAAAAAGCTGGAAATAGATACCATTTGATCCAGTAATCTCACTGCTTGAAATACATCCTACAGAAACAAAGGCTGTCACACAAACAGATACATGCACATGAATGTTTATTTCAGCACAGTCCACAATAGCAAAAAAATGGAATCAATCCAGGTGGCCATCAACAGATGAATGGATAAACAAACTATGGTTTGTGTGGTTAGTGGAACACTATGCAAAGATAAAGAACAATGATGATTTTAGGAAGCATCTCATAATCTGGTTTCAACTGAAAGACATTATGATGAGTGAAACCAGTCAGCAGCAAAAGAACAAATATTGTACAGGACCCCTGCTATAAGGACTTAGAAATAGGTCACCATGAATCAGATCCGACTCAACGGCACTTGGCACTTGGCACTTGGCTATGTACAGAAGAAAAGACTCTCGAGTGGCTGCAAGGGTAGGGAGGGAGGGAGAAGGCTGGTCATAGATTAGATAGTTGATAGAAATTTGATTGGGTGAAAGCAGTGACAGCACCCCGTAGAAAGTAGATCAATTTAACTGGACTTCATCATGAACTGAAAGCTCTTCTAATCTCAACCTAATATTGCAAAGATGGAGTAGCAGGGACAAGGTCTAGGGACCATGCTGTCAGGCGACACTGAGGCCAATTGGCATAAGTGGCCTGTTGCTAAGACAGTCTTTTGCACCCCCTGTTGGTGAGTGGCATCTGGGGTCTTAAAAGCTAGCAAGCTGCCATCTGAGGTACACAAAGTGGTCCCAACTCATCTGAAACAGATGAAGAGTGAGAACAACAGACACAAGGAAAAAAGAACTCAAGAGACGGAAGGACCAATGTGCATGGGAGACTGTATCAACAAGTGAGTAGAAGAACTAGATGGTGCCCAGCCACCACCAAAGACAGCTGTGATGGGACACACAATGTTGAGTCCCTATGGTAACACAAGAAAAAGAGAGGTTCATCTAAGCCAAGCCAAGTGCCGTCGAGGTTCATCTAAAGAACTCTACTAAAAGAACACAACTGATGGTCCAACAGCCTGGAAGATCCCCTGAGAGCATGGTCTCTGGACCTGCTGCTGCCCCTGACCAGAAAACACTACAGAGTTCAATTTTGGGGACAAAAATGGACTGTACTCAGGGACACAGTGTGACCATATGGTATGTGTACATTTAGGGGATGCTGTCCTACTGGTCTCTTTCTAGATGGGAGAGAAGAGGGTAGAGAGGAGGAACAGGAGCTTGTTAAGGGGATACCACAAGTATATAATGAAAAGGAGGAGTGTGCTGTCACTATGCTAGTAGAGCAGAAAGAACTGGAGATAGAATGGCATGAATAATTGGTTTGGACTGTATACTTTCACTTAACCACAATAAATAAATTAATAACAAAACAAACAAAAATCCCTCAAGAACCTATAACAAACAGCATTTCATTTAGTGATAGCACGAAATACTTCTTTTGGAAACCAGAAACAAAATTACCATGACTGTATCCAGTAATATGTAACTTTATTATCACAGCCTTATCCAGTGAATTGAGAGAAGGGAGAAAAAAAAATTAGAAACAAAGGAATTAAACTCTCTAGATATTTACATAGAAGATAGCAAAAAAGCACAGA
Organism: Heterohyrax brucei; assembly: GCA_028571685.1. NCBI lineage: Eukaryota > Metazoa > Chordata > Mammalia > Hyracoidea > Procaviidae > Heterohyrax > Heterohyrax brucei. The sequence goes on from CM053143.1 coordinate 25,845,593, forward strand.
AAATCATTGGAATTATAAGAGAACTTAACAAAAAAATTGGATACAAAAATCTACTGTATTTCTACTTACTGACAATAAACTTTAGAAAATGAAACAAAAACATTAACATGACAATATTGATTATCTTTGAGTAAGTCTAACTGTACATTCCCAAGATTTTTATACAGAAATCTTCAAAAAATTTCAAAAGATCTAAAAAACGGAAAGATATACATTACTAGTGGGTTAAGAGGTTAAACATTGTAAAGATGTTAAGTTTTTCTAAATTGATATTAGATTCAAAGAAACACTGATAATATCTTTTTTGATGGGATGAGCACTTGACAAGCTGCCACTTAAATGCATACAGAAATGCAAATAACCTACAGTGGCCAATGCACTATTGAAAAACAAGAATGAGAAGGGAAGACAATCTCTACTGATTTATTATCATGTTACATTAACTGTGCTGGTGTGAAATTGTTTTAGGAATTGATACATAGGTCAGTGAAATACAATTGAGAATTTAGGCACCAACACTTACATAGATGAATCTTTGATTTATGATAAAGCTGACATGGGGGAAAGAAAATAAATCAATAGTGTTAAACAAAATTTGTATACACATTAAAAGAACTAAATAAATTGGGTCCGTATTTCATACTATACACAAAATTAATTATATGAATTTTAGACCTAGATGTGAAAGAAAAAATAATAAAGCCTTTTTTTTTTTTTAGAGGCTAAAACCCAAACGAAGCCCACTGATGATGAATTGATTCTGACTCATAGCAACCCTATAGGACAGAGTAGAGCTGCTCCATGGAGTTTCCAAGGATCACCTGGCAGATGTGGACTGTTGACTTTATGGTTGCCAGTCATAGCACTTAACCATCATGCCACCAGGGTAGTTATCACACAAAGTTCCAGCAAAGTCTTTTAGTTGCGATCTATTGAACAGAGCGCAAAAGCACCAAAAAACGGAAAGACTGATAAATTTTTACTACATTAAGTTCAGGAACTTTCAGACACCATTAAAAGAATAAAAAGAAGCCATCATTTTGAAGAAGAAACATCAGATATTACTGAGAACAAGCTTCTTCTTTATACATGCTGAATGCCTAAAAATTAATGCAGTAAAACAATTTTATTTAAAATAGTTAAAAATTTGAACACACTATCACAAAGAAAATATCTAATGGCTAATAAACAAATGAAAATTGCTGAATCTAATTAATTATCAGGAAAATACAGCTTAGAACCATATCCACCAGACTGCTAAAATCTTAAAAGACTGAAAATATTAGTACAACTTTGAGGATGTGAAACAATAGAATTCTGTACAAACTTTTAGGTATTTAACCTACAGAGTGGATGTTCTCAGCACCAGGAAGGTATGTAACAGCAATGCTAATGACAGCTTTCACTATGGAAACTCTCAAGTGTTCTACTACAGGATAGAATGAGTAAACTTTTACATAGTCATTGCTGTTACTATTTGACTCAGAGTGACCCCACATGACAGAGGAGAACTATCCACAAGGATGTTAACTCAAAGATTGCCAGTTCAAGTCCACCAGGCACTCCTTGGAAACTCAATGGGGTAGCTCTATTCTGTTCTCTCAAGTTGCTATAAGTTGGAATTGGCTCAATGGCAATGAATTTTTTGTGCTTGTGTAATCTACACAGGAGAATATTACCAAGTCTTTCTCCTACAGAGCTGCTGGGTGGGTTCAAATTATCAACTTTTTGGTTAACAGCTGAATGCTTAACTCTTGCACCACCAGGGATCTTTATATAGCCATGGAAAATTGTATAGAAATGAAAACAAATGAACTACTAAAAACCATATGAATGAACCTTAAATTGCAGCTGAGAGAAGTCAGAAACAAATGAACATCCAGATATTCTATGGTCCCATTTATGTAGGATAGGCAAAAATAAGCAAATGACTAAAATGCATGTAGCCAGCCAGCCAACTGAAGTTAAAATAAAGGATCAAAGGAGATAATTACCACAAAAATTAAGAAAACTTCCCAGGGTTGGGGTCGGGATGAGGTTATTACTGGGAAGAACAGATGGTAGGGTAGAATTTTTCAGTGCTGGCAATGTTTTATTACATGACCTAGGTATGTTTACATGGATATTCTCTTTGCAGCATTATACTAAATGTACATTTATAATATGTATTCTCTATACTGTATAATGAAAAGAATTAAAAATTGAGAGGCATGTTTCATAATTGTTTGCACATTTAGAGACTGTCAGCTAAAATTGTCTTCTCTACAAGAGAGACAAGGGTGATTATGATAAAGTCCCTAGAGCTCAAAGGTGAATTTTTAAGGGTTATTGACCGACTTAGGCTAGGTTTTCTAGGGAAGCAAAACCAGTAACACGTGTAGGTACAAGGAAAGATTTATAATATAGATAGATAGATAGATACATACGGATACAGGAAACAGCTCACGTAATTACAGAAGCTGAAAGTTCCAAGTTCTGGCACAAGCCTCATGTGGCCACAGAAGCTGAGGAACCCAAAGTCAGCAGGTCAGAGACCAGAGTTCTAGATTACCGGTTATGTAGGTCAGTGGATCCCAAGCTGCTGGTGAGATGAAGCGACAGAGGCTGGCAAAACCAGGATCAGCAGGTCAGGGAGCAGGAGCGGCAGAGGCTGGCGAACCCAGGATCGGCAGGTCAGGGAGCAGGACTCTCAAGTGCCAACTGTAAGGACCGATGAGTCCAACAGCTGCTAGTTCAAGTCCCAGAACCAGATGCTGGAAGAAGAGAGCAGGAGCTCCTGGCTACGTAAGTGACCAGCAGCTGTAGTGAAGGTCAGGAGATGAGAGCTGAGGGGCGAGGAGCCACCACAAACCCTGCCCTGCTACTTAATACAGCAGCCAAACATGGAGTAGCCAAGTTGACATAATCCTGACCACCACAGTCCACCCCTTGTCAACTTGGCATCTGCACACATCTCACCTTACCATCCACAGTCTCTGAAGGAGTACAGTTACAAAGTCATACTTATGTCTAATATGATATAACTAACACATGTACAACTGAAAATGCGTTAGCCCATTTACATCTTATGTTTCATAAGTAAACAAAATATCCAGTACACATATGCAAAGCAGGAATACTCATAACAATTACAGTCCTCGTTTCTGCAACTGGTCACGTGGCCGTAACTGATATTTAGAACTACCTTTTTCTACAACCCATTCTGTATTCCCTTTACCCTCAGCAAGCACCTCAGCTGGTCGTGGTTCCTTGCCTTGTGAGGTGACCCAAACCTTCACTCCTGAAGGATCTGGGCTATTATCACTCACTTTGAAGTTGGGTTGCTGTAGTTTTCCATTGACCTTAATCACAGGACATGGTAGTACTAGGAGGCGTCCTTCAGACCTGAGGTTCCTGCACCAAGATGTTCCCTGGACAAAGACTGATGCAATACCGGACTTCCCTCCAGAGCCAACAAGGGGAAAGCCTTTCCCTGGAGCAGACACCATGAATATGGACTTGCAACCTACAGGACTGTGTAAGAATAAACCTTCCTTTGTTAAAGCCATCCACTCTGTGGTATTTCTGTTAGAGCAGCCCTAGCTGACTAAAACAGAATTTGGTACCATGGGAGTGGGGTGCTGCTCTAGCAAATGCCTAAAATGTGGAAGCTGCTTTGCAACTGATAATAGATAGAAGATTCAGAAGAAACGAAGAAGGTGCAGATGGTGAGAAACAACAGAGGACCGGAAGCAGCGGCAATGACAGCAGCAGAACCAGAGGCAGCGCTGAAGCCAACCCGTGGAGCCAGAGAGGTCAGTGCCTGTGCAGAGTTTTCCTCATGGAACGAGGTGCCTCTGGGCACTTAAATTGGTGGAGCTGGACTCGCTGACCCACAGAGCTAGAAGCTGAGTGCCTTTGGGCAGGACACTTTCCAGCAAGAGTGGGGTGCCTCCGGGCACTTAAATCAGTTGAGCTACAGAGCTTTGGAACACTTGCCCCAGCAGGGCAGATGTGGGCCTGAGGCCTGGGCCATGCGGCCGTAGGAAGCTGAGCTGCATCAGTCTCAAAAGGTATGGCCATGACTTCAGGGATTTGAAAGGGTGGAACCATGGTGTCCTGTGTTCGTAAGGGTGGAATTGCCACTCAGTTGGGCTTAGGGTGCTCCTAAAGCCAATGGAGCAGAGTTTCTGTCCAAGTGGGCCTTGAAGGCAGGGTTGTAGCACAGGGCTGGAGGTCTCCACTCAAAATCCAGAGTGTGGGCAATACCTAGAGTCTGGAGAGCAGTGCCGTTGTGTAGAATGTCTCAGAAAATGTAGGAGTGTTTCCAAAGTTTTCAGGGCTAATGTAATGTGTTCTGTTGACTTGCCTGTTGCCTGTTAATGCCTTCTTTCCCTGCAATTTCTCCCATTTGTAATGGAATGTCTAACTTGTGCCTATTCTGCCATTGTACTTTTAGAAGCTGATAGCTTACCTTCTAGGTTTCACAGATGTAGAAGAATTTTTGTATTTTGGACTTGGAACTGATTTAAGACTTCTGTTGTATGGAATGGACATGATTTTGCTATGGTGAGATGAATGTGTTAAATGTTTCTGTGATGTGATTTTTGGATTGTCGAAGGGTGGGATGTCATGGGTTGAATTATGTCCCTCCAAAAATGTGTGGTTTCGCTAAACTGTATGTTAAAAGATTAGGGTGGGGCTTTAAATTCCTGCATAGGATTACTTTCCTGCTCTGCTGTAAAGGGAGTTTCCCTGGAGTATGGCTTACCCCACCCTTAATCCTTCCAGCCTGCAAGAGATAAAAGGAAAGAGAAACAAGGAGAATTGGGAACCTCGCACCATCAAGAAATCTGCGCCGGGAGAAGAGCGCGTCCTTCAGATCTGAGGTTCCTGCACCAAGATGCTCCCTGGACAAAGACTGATGCAATACCAGACTTTCCTCCAGAGCCGACAAGGGGAAAGCCTTTCCCTGGAGCGGACACCCTGAATATGGACTTGCAACCTACTGGACTGTGTATGAATAAATCTTCATTTGTTAAAGCCATCCACTCTGTGGTATTTCTGTTAGAGCAGCCCTAGCTGACTAAAACATTGACATTTCATAAAATCATTTAAAAAATATAACAAATTATTGTGTTAGTATTTTCTTGTATTTCATTATAATTTTACTAAAGTATCTTTGAAAAGATACCTACTTTTAAGAATAATCAATAAATAATAATAAATAATCTTAGTAGCTTGGTACTACAGTCGTTAAGCACTTGGTTGCTACCTAATAGGTCAATGTTTCAAACCCACCAGCTACTCTGGTGGGAGAAAGATGTGGCAATCTGTTTTTGTAAAGATTCACAGTTTAGAAACCCTATGAAGCAGTTCTACTCTGCCCTGTAGGGTTACTAATGAGTTGGAATTAACTTGATGGCAATGGAGTAACTTAACCCTCATTTTTAAAAAGTTTGGTTTTTAAACTCTTTTTAATCTTATGTTTTCTTCATTTTTAAGGCACATTAAATCCAGTTAAAAAGCATATGCTTTATAAATCCCTGAGAGACAAATTCAGAAGTATAAAATCAATGAAATGGAAATAAAACTCAACAATGAATATATTCTTCTCTTTCAAAAATGCTTTTGTTGTATAAGCGTTACAAAAAAGCGTTTCCTTGAGTTCAGATAAGAAAGAGATTATTTTGGCCTAGAGTATTTTAGAGAGTATTTTGAAGAAGATGAAAGTTTATTTGGGCCTTGAAGAGTGGGTAAGATTTGAATAAGTAAAAGTAGAAAGGATGACATTCTAAGTATAAATAAAACAGTCTTTGGAGAATAATGATTTGGCTAGAGCAAGCAGTCTTCAGTATTGAGAGAGCAGATAGAGAAGACAGCTAAATGCCAGACAAGCGGACAATGGGAGTGAGGATATAATCTGATACAAGTGATAACAAAGTGGAATTGCGGGGGGGCAAGAATGGTGCAACTGACATGTGTAACAATGAATTGGCACGGGCGGGAGCCTTACCAATAGAAAAGAAATAAATACTTGCAATGTTATGAGTAGATGACTGAATATAGAGATGAGTGAGGTGACTCAAATATAGCTAAGATTTTAACTTCATGAAATTGGAGGAATGATCAGAGGCATGGAGGGAGTAGTGAAAAGAATAAAATTAGGAAGTAGAAGCTTTGGCTAAAATAATAGATTTGGGATATTCCAGATTTAGGTAATCAGCAAGATAGTAAGTAGAAGTGTTCAATCATTTGAAAGGAAGAGCTGAAGCTTAGGAAACAGATCAGGAGGTGAGGTGTTCATTTGTGTATTGACTGAGTTGTTAAAGATGAGATCCTAGGACAAGAACTGAAAGAGAATAATAGAGGGCTGGGGTCTGAGTCTTGGGGAACAACCACTTTCAGAAAGTAGAAGGAGAAAAGGAGACAGCAAAGAAATCTGGGACAAGTGATTAGAAACATGTGGAAAATGGAGAGGGCTGGCTGTCAGGAAGAAGTGTTGCTGACATATCAAGTTGCTGCAGTTTGGTAAAGAATGAAGACAGGGAAGCTGTCTTTAGACTTTATGGTTATGAGTTCACTGATAATATCAGGAAAGTGCCTGCAGTGAAATGAGGGCAGAAGCCAGATCTTCAGGGGGCCCAAGGAGAGTGTATGAGAGTTTATTAACAAATGTTTTGAAAATAAAGTAAAAGAAATTGAATTTCAGGTAGAGAATACAAAATTTGTTTATCAGGCAATTAAAGATGTAAGAGGATTAGAAAATACTTAGTACAGAAATAGTTGTCTTATTGCCTGGGGAACAAGTATGGTTTCTAGGCTAAACTCCACCAGCAGATACTTTTTGTTTAGCCAATAGAATACTTTTAAAAAATTGAGTTAATTGTAAACTTTTAGAATTAGAAGATTTTACATACCACCCCCCAACCCTGGTCTAAGTTCTCTTGAAGAAATTGAATTGGCAATGGTGGGCCTGTAATCCTGCATACCATAAATCATCTGGAGCCAGGAGCAGTGGCCCTGTTAGAAGGGCATGTGCACTTCACTTAGCCAGTGTCCTTAGTTGTAACACTACTTGCTGGATCTTTGTAGGTATTTGGGTTGAAAGTCAATAATAAAGGTTGAATCCTAAAATGGAGGAATGACTTCTCCAACAAGTTGCATATCTGGTCAGTGGAAGAATCAATTTCAGAGTCCACATTAGTGAAAACTGACTCAGTGGCAACTGGTTTCAGTTGGTCTCCTTTGTTAGCTCCTTAAGATTTTCTCTGGCTTGGAACTGTTTTGGAGACTGTTTCAACCTGTCAACTGTTTTGGAGACTGGTCCGTGGCACACTCTCCATCCACCTTCTCAGATATTCATATTGCCACATGGCAATTAAAAGATGTGTTTGGCTCTGCCCTTGACCAGGTTCTCAATGTTTCACATGTGGCCCAGATGATAACAAAAGATATTACTTGGACAAGAAGGAAACACTACCGGTCTCCAAGTCTAAGTTTACTCTTTTTACAACTTTGGCCGAACGTGAGACACATAAATTCCCCATAAGGTTTCTTTTAGGGGAATTTTTGAGGTCTAGTGGAATGATGCGAAATGATGAGTATCGTGTGTTTCCTTCCAAAGTAGAAAATTAAGTTCAGCTTGCTGAACTAGATCATGCTCTCTGTATCATTCCACCCCAGATCTATAGCTGATCTGTCAAGGGAATTTGAGTATCAGGTTTGGATTTGTATACTCTCTGCTGAAAGAAGTTCTAAGATAATGGTATTTCTTATTCTTCCTCTAGATATCATGAAAATTCACTAATATTACAAAAAAATTCCTTTGAAATTTAGGAGAAGATATATAGCCGTAAAAGCAAAAAAAACTGTTCATGTTAGTTAGAGCACAAACCACTCACCTAGAAAGGATTTTCTGAAACTCTGGAATAAACAGTTGGATTAATTCCTTTCCTTCTGTGCCTACTAATATGAGTAAACCAAACCAAATCCATTGCCATTGAGTTGATTCTGATTCGTAGAGACCGTATGGACAGAGTAGAACTGCTTCATAGAGTTTCCAAAGAGCTCTTGGAAGATTTGAACTGTCAACCTTTTGGTTAGCAGCCATAGTACTTAACCACTATGCCACCAAGGTTTCCACTGACATGAATAGCCTGGCTTAAAGAAAGAGCAGTTGATGATGTTTGGCTATTGGATTTAAGGTTGACAGTATCATTCAGCTTACTGTTACAAACATAACAATCTTGTGAAAATTTGGAAATACTGCTATTTTTGTGAAGAAAGACACCTTAGATAAATTGTATTCTAGAGTTTTTCTACATTGGCCAATTCTTTCCTGAGCTTATCTCTTTTGTGTAGTTCTTTGCCAAAGGCAGCCTGTATTAGCCAGTACACATTGTTTGTTTTCTCTCCCTCTCTTCTTTTAGGCTTCTAAGTAGGCTGCAGCCCATCTCCTGAGTCATCATTGATAACAGTGTTATAATTTGTTTTTGCACTTCGTAACTTGCTGTGGTGGTTGTTATGTGTCATCAAGTTAGTTCCAACTCATAGTGACCCTAAGAGAACAACAGAAGGAAATACTGCCTGGTCCCATTCCATCCTTACAGTCGGTGTTATGCTTAAGTCCATTATTGCAGTCACTGTGTCAGTCCATCTCATTGAGGGTCTTCTTTTTCACTGATCCTCTACTTGACCAACCATGATGTCCTTCACCAGGGACTGATTCTTCTGACATGTCCAAGTATGTGAGGTATAGTCTTGTCATCCTTGTTTCCAAGGAGCATTCTAGTTGTAGTTTTTCACAGACAGATTTGTTCATTGTTCTTCAACACTGTAATTCAGAAGCATCAATTCCTTGATCTTTTCATTGCCTAGCTTTCATATGTATAGGAAGTAAGTGCAAATACCATGGCTTGGATCAGGTGCACCTAAGTCTTCAAGGTGACTTCCTTGCTTTTCAGTACTCTTCATAACTAAAAGCAAAACAAAACAAAATGCTGCCATCGAGTGGATTCCAACTCGTAGTGACCCTACAGAACAAACTAGAAGTGTCCCATAAGATTTCCAAGGAACACCTGGTGGATGTGAACTGTTGGCCTTTTGATTAGCAGCGGTAGCTCTTGATCACATTTATTGCTTTTCTAATGTTGAACTAGCCTTGCGTCCCTGGTATGACTCCAACTTGGTCATGATGGATTATTTTTTTGATATGTTGTTGTATTCTATTGGCAAGAATTTTATTGAAGATTTTTGCCTCTAGATTCATGAGTGATATCGGTCTGTAGCTCTCCTTTTTGGTTGGGTCTTTCCCTGACTTTGGTATCAGGGTTATGCTGGCTTCATAGAATGAATTTGGGAGTATTCTATCCCTTTCTATGCTGTGAAATAGACTCAGTAGTATTGGAGCTAACTCTTCTCTAAAAACTTGGTAGAGTTCTGGGGTGAAGCCATCTGGTCCAGGGCTGGTTTTGGTTGGTAGTTTTTTGATGACTTTTTCAATCTCTTCCTTTGTGATGGGTTTATTAAGTTGTTCTGCTTTACCTTTTGATAATTTTGGTAGGGGATATGAATCTAAGAATTTGTCCATTTCCTCTAGGTTTTCAAATTTGTTAGAGTACAGTCTTTCATAGTATTCTGTTATGATATTTTGGATTTCTGATGGATCTGTTGTGAAAACTCCCCTCTCATTTCTTATTTGGGTTGTTTCCTTCCCTGTTTTTCTTTAGTTAGTTTAGCCAATGGTTTGTCCACTTTGTTGATCTTTTCAAAACACCAGCTTTTTGGTCTATTCAGTTTTTTCAATTGTTCTTCTATCCTCTAATTTGTTTTGTTCTGCTCTGATATTTATGATCTGTTTTCTTCTGGTGTCTGAGGGCTTCTTCTGTTGCTCTCTACTTGTTCAAGCTATAGGGTTAGATCTTTGGTTTGGGTTCTTTCTTGCTTCTAGATGTGTGCATTTATGGAGACAAACTGACCTCTGAGAACTGCTTTGGCTGTATTCCACAGGTTCTGGTAGGAAGTTTTTTCATTCTGATTGGAATCCATAAATTTCTTTATTTCATCCTTGATTTCTTCTATAACCCGTGGCTTTTTGAACAAGATATTGTTCAGTTTCCATGAGTTCTACTTTCTATCTATGTTTTTTCTGCTATCGATTTTGACTTTAATGGCTTTGTGGTCTGAGAAGATGCTTTGCAATAATTCAATGGTATGGATTTTGTTGAGAATTGCTTTATGTCCTAACACATGGTCAATTCTGGAAACTGTTCCATGTGCACTGGAGAAGGTGTAGTTACCTACTGATAGATAGACAGTTCTGTATGTGTCCATGAGGTCTAGTTGATTGATTGTGGCACTAAGGTCTTCTGTGTCTTTCTTGAGCTTTTTTCTAGACTATCTGTCCAGTATTGAGAGTGGAGTATCGACGTCTCCCACTGTTATTGTGGAGTGATCTATCTCATTTTTTAGTATAGTCAGTGTTTCTTCAGTGTGTTTAGATGCTCTAGTATTGGGTGCATAAATATTTAATATAGCTAAATCCTACTTGTGTATTCAAGTTTTCAGCAACAGTGTCCATCCTTGTCCACAATGGTGCATTTTACATTAAAATTTATTTTATCTTCCCAACTCAGCAGGAACGGATGCTCACCGAGGACCAAAATGGCACGCGGTAAAGACAACTTAGAAGACAGAAAGACCTGCAAGAGTGGGTGCCTTCATCGACTTGGGGCCGGAAGAACCGGATGGTACCCAGCCACCACCAGTGATAGCCACGATGGAGCTCACTAGGTTGAGTCTCACTGGCAACACGAGAATAAAAAGGGGTGCATCCTGAGATCTCCACTAAAAAACCTCAATTGAGGTCCACTGGTTTTGGGGTTCCCCTGACAGCATGGCCCCCAACCCTGATGCTGCCCTTACCCATAAATTATAACAAAGGTCCACTCTTTGGACAGGAATGGGTTGGACTTGGCAATGCAGAGTGACCATATATTGGTTGCACTTTATGGTTCCATACATCTATAGGATATCATCCTGCTGACCTCTGGCTGGAGGAAGGAGAGTGGGTGGAGAGGAGGGGAAAGGAGACTGTTGGGAGCATGAGACATGTATGGAGCAGAGAGGAATAGTGTGCTGTCACCGGACAGGGAGAGCAGTGGAAGCTGCATATAGGTGGGCATGTAAATTTATACAGGAATGTACATTTTCACTCAGTCGTGTTAAATTAAAAAAAAAAAAGTTCAAAAAAATTTATTTTATCTGAGATTATATTGCCACACCTGCTTTTCTTTGTGTATTGTTAGCTTGATAAATATTCTTCCATTCTTTAATTTTGAGCTTGTTCATGTATTTAAGTCTAAGGTGAATTTCTTGTAAGCAGCACGTGGATGGGTAGTGTCTTTTGATCCGACATGCTACTCGTTGTCTCTTTATTGGAGAATTCAGTCCATTCACATTCAGTGTAATTATTGATAGGTATGTGTTTAGCGCTGTCATTGAGCTATGTTTATTTTTGTGTTAATGTTTTCTCTGTTGTTCTTATTCTTCTGTTTTGGAACATTCTTCTTTATGATTTGATTTTTCACCTTTTTCAGGTTGGTTTTGTGGTTGTTGAGACTCCTGTATTATGTTTCTTGATTTGATTTGCTTCATCTTTATTGTGCTTTGTGGCTGCCCCTGTGATCCCCCTTAAAAGTCTGTGTTTAAACCCAATTTTAACTACTACAAGTCTTATTAACTTCCTCTCCATCTGGAAGGACTATAATGACTGTAGTACATCCCTTTTTTTAACATGATGACATCATAGTTTTCATGATATGATCACTGGAGTATTTCTTTCACTATTACAGCTTTGATTGAGTTTGGAGCCTTCCTTTACTGAGTAGATTTCTGGATGATGTGCCCTGTATTTCCTCCTAAAATATAAAACTAGTGGTTTTGTTCTTCTAAGCCAAGAGCTTCTTTCAGTATTTCTTGTAGCTTGGTTTGGTTTTTAGAGTTTCTGCGAATGTCTTGATTTCATTTTCATATTTGAAAGATAGTTTTGAAGGATATACAATTCTTGGTTGGAAGTTCTTCTCCTTCAAGGCATTGAATGTGTCATCCCATTGTCTCAGTGTGAGCATCCTTTCTGCTGAGAAATCAGAGGAAAACCCACAGGATTTCCCTTTGAATATTAGCTTTCCTTTGAGTCTTGTTGTCTTTAGGCATTTCTGCTTGTATTTCATTTTGTTAAGCTTGATTATAATATGTCTTGGAGTCTTTCTTTTGGGATCTATATCGAATGGTGTTTGATAATGCATCTAATATCTATATTCTCTTCTTTCATAATTTCTGGGAAGTTTTCTGTTAGCAGCTCAGCCACAATACTCCCTGGGTTCTCAGTTGTCCCACTCTGTTCAGGAACTCCAATTAACCGTAGATTGTTCCTCTTAATAGAGTGCCACATGGTTCTTAATGCTTCTTCATTTTTCTTGCTTCTTTTTTCTTATTTCTCCTCATAGATGCTGGAGTCAGTAGCTCTGTCTTCCAAGTCAGAAAGTCTCTTTTCCAATTGTTCCATTCTGTTTTCTTGGCTTTGAACTGAATTTTCTATCTCTTTGATTTTGTTATTGATCTGTTGAATTTCAGAGTACTGGTGTTCTATCAGATCAAGCAGCTTTCTTAACTTTTCATTTTGCTCTGCTGCATTTTGTACAAGGTCTAGGAGGGCTCTATAAATAATCCTTTTGTACTTGACCTCTGATAGTTTCAGAAAGGCTTCTTCATCTGGGAAGTTCTTTTGATCTTTCTTTTGTGGGCCTTCTGAAGCTATAGGTAAATTCTTCCTAATGCTCCTGTCCAAAGTTTGTTGCTCTTCGGGCATCTGGAAGTTGTTTTGTTTCTCCAGTGTTACTTTAACAGGGTCTAAAGTTCAGTCTGGAAAGGAAGTTGAGCACCAGACACCACTATGTACCCCAATGACTTGGCTCAGTGGAATCTCTGAGGTAGCGGGCTCCACCTCCTCCTGGTCAAAGACACAGCCCCACTTACAGAGTCACTGGGGGGCTATCAGCTGACTCCATAATGTGAGACAATAAAGGCTGGAAGAGAAGCTGTCTAGATGCACTGCAGTTATTTCTCTGTTGTAAGGTAAAAGGTATCTGACAGCTTCCAAAATTAGTTAGGCTTTCAGGTATGCAAGTCTCTCTTCCCAGCAGGCAAAGTACACACGTCTATATCAAAGACTGCTTTACTGCCAGAAAAGTGCTCTCTGGGAGGCAGTGCCCCCCAGCCTGGGAATTAGGTCCAGGTGAGGCCTCTGTATAGGAAACTCCACTTCCCAGTGAATAAGATGACATCCTGCACAAGCTCTCCTGCTGCCTCAGAAAAGGCTATTCTATGGTGGAGATCCAGAGATTCAGAGAGAGAGAGGTCAGCAATACCAGAGAGTTGCACAGATTCCAAGGCCAAGCTCTCAAGATGTGGCAACTCCACTCATCGATCTCATCAGCAGTGCATCTGAGCCGTGCTACCAACCATCTCAGCCCCTCCTGCTGGCCAAGACAGAGGAAAAAAAAAGTCAAAATGGCGATTTACCTTCAGTCTGCAAGAGCCGGGACTCAACAAGGTCAGTAAAAGAGAAGTTTTCTGCTCAGTGGCACATAGACCAAATAGACAGCCCTGTGCTGTGTCCTAGGGCTCACTAGGTGTGCAGTGGGATCCATTTCAGGCCTTGGTTTCCAGAGAGATTAAAGGAGAAATGTGTTTAGTCCACCATCTTGATTCTGCCCCTCACTCCCAGCAGCAGCAGCTCTTAACCAGTATTCCACTATGGTTTCCAAAAATAGTAAATATCCATCCAATCTTACCCAATTTGAATTGAGATATATCACCACCTTATTGTGTGAACAACTATTTACTTCTGAATATTTTATGTGTTTCTGATGAAAGCTTATGCAACTAATTAGTTCCCATTTGACAATTTCTGCACAAGTTATTCAGTGACGTCAGTTAAAATTGTCATTCTGTTTTTTGTGTTTCTGGTAGCATTGACGTTGTTAACAAGTGAGGCAGGTCAAGCAAATTCTTTTCTTCTGTGCAGAATGGAATGGTAGAACGTGTTGTGCAAAGACTAGACTTGTTTTTCCGCTTTCCTCAGAGTACTTGTCTACTTTTGTCTTCCTCCATTCTTCTCCAAGTATACTACCATTTCTGCATTATACAACATAAAACCATTCAATATACTTTTATTCAACTCCCTTACTCTTCTTTATAACCTATATTTCTCATTGCTTTCCCTTCAATTCCTGTCTATTTAGGTGATAAGTCTCCTAAGAAATATTTGAGTAGTGGTTTTTTTCCTGTTGGATCTTTTATGAGGAGCATTATGGATAATATTGTTAGCTGCTGTATCAAGTAGCCCTCCTCCACTCAAGTTGACTCTACCCTCAAAGGGATCAAACCAGTGTGATTATAGTGTTTTTGTTGGCTAATTTTCTAGAGTAGACTACCAAGTCTTTCTTGTCTGTCTTCATCTAGAAGCTCTGCTGAAATGTGCTTAATATCACAGCACACAGAATTTCTGTTAACAGACAAGCAGTAGCCTGATATGGAAGAATTCTCCCACTAAGCTCCTACTGTTGTGGTTAGACATAGTAGTAGCTTTTATTATTGTTCTAATTGATGAGGAAATGTTGAGAGACAACTAAGTAACTCAAAAGTCTGTCTTCCACTTCAAACACTTATTTCTCCTTTTTTCTTTCTCATTGATTTTTGATTTTCAAATTGATAGGCCAATTATTTCCATTTGAAGTTATTTTTTTTCTGTTTCCTGATATGACCTGTAATCAAGCATTTTATTCAGAAATATTGGCTTAGAAAGAAATTTGTTCAGTAATTCCTATTATGATGCCCTCTCTCCTTTTTCTCTCTTCTCTCCTTTCTGAAACTTTTCAACCAAGTCTAATATTCTGCCCAACTCCGGGGAAGACTATTCATGATATTCATACGGACTTCTACATGAATGCTGCCTTTTGCAGTTGTATAACTAAGCCTATCCCAACCTTGTAATCTTATTAAAATAATACCTCCAAAATCATATTAATCTTACTAGTGTGAAAAAACTGAATCAGAAATTACATACATATGCTATACTCCATAAATATTTTTTAAAAAATTGTCTTGACTTGATTCCTAGTGACCCTATAGTACAGAGCAGAACTGCTCCGTAGAGTTTCCAAGGAGTGAGTGGTAGATTCTAACTGCTGAACTTTTGGTTAGCAGCCAAACTCTTAACTAAGTCTCCATACTGTGTATACACACACACACACACACACACACGCACATACACACAGACAAACACACACAAACACATACATACATTCACACATCTATATGGGGATAGATATATGTGTGTGTATTTGTACAATATATAAATGGAGAAAGAATGTAGACATACTGGAGCAATAATAAAAAACATTAATATAGATATTAGTTTAATTTTTCAAAATGCATAATTATGGTTACTTCTGCTTATAAAGTGATTATAAATCCACCTGACCCACTATCTCTCAGTAAGAATATACAGATGAAGTCTTAAGTAATGTTGTCCATCTTGATTTGTAGATCTTGTTAAGTACTATATCCTTACAGAGTATCTTGTTTATTATATGCTAATTTATTGAAAACTCATCAGTATGGCTAGGGACCCCAATCAAAACTCTTTCCTCCACATAGCTCACCATACTTATATTTCTGTGGGTTATTGCATCACATAAAATAATAACAGTAATAATTAATAACTTTAAAACCTATGGAGACTTTGGACAACGTAGTTACTGAGATGACTATGAAAATGTCTCATAGGCTATTCAACTTCTACACCCGCTTTATGTCAGTGACAGTTTCAGATTGTTAGTGTTATTTCCTTTCCAAACCATTTAGACATTTTGTTTACAAGTTTGCCAAGATGCTGTGCTGCCATCTGTTTTCATCTAAGGTCACAGTATCTGAACTACTATAGTAAGCATTTCAGAAAGTGGTTATAAACATATTCCAGCCTGTCAGTGCTTTAGAAATCATCCAGTCTTGGGTCGTTTAATGGTGTGCCAATTCTTGCTGTGCCCCCACCACACTGTCATACGTTCTTCCCACCCTTGCCTTATTTTTTTAGATGATTAGATTAAGAAAATTCAGAGGACACCTTTCTGCTCTAAATATAATCCACATTTTCCTTGCATCACAATGATGAAACAAAATAACATAAAACTAAAGGAGTTGTACAAATCTACAATACATTTGATTTTTTATTTTATTTTTTTAATTATGATTAAGTGAAACTGTACAGTCTAAATCAATTTTGCATGCCCACCTGTCTGCAACTCCATCTGTTCTCCTCACACTGACAGCACACTCCTCCTTTTTGCTCTTTACTTCTAGTACTTTCTTAACGAACCCAGGTGATGTGTACCACCTGTTTCCTCTTCTCCACCCTCTCCTCTCCCATCTAGAAAAGAAACTAGTAGGACAACCTCCTATAAATGCATAAAAGCATAAAGTACACACACGACATGCTCATGCTGTGTCCCCAAGTCTAGTTCATTCTTGTCTGAAGAGTCAACCTCAGTACTGGTTACAGGTCAAGGCCAGCAACAATTCTATGGGCCACATTCCCAGGGGAACCTCCAGGCTGTCAGACCACCAGTTCAGTTCTTTTAGTAGAGTTCTTGAGCTTCACACCTCTTTTCTCATGCTACATCAGGAACTTTACATTGTGTACCCCATCACAGCTGCGTTTGGTGGTAGCCGGGCACCATCTAGTTCTTCTGGTCTCATGCTGATATAGTCTCCCATTCGTGTGGTCATACTGCCTCCTGGGCTCATTTTGCCTCATGTCTGATACTCTCAGCATTTCAGATGAGCTGAGATCATTTGGTGTTCCTCAGATGGCAGCTTGCTAGCTTTTAAGACCCCAGACGCCACTCACCAATATGGTTTGTGGAAGACTATCTTAGCAAAAGACTAGTTGTCCCCTGGCAAAAGACCACAGTGTCCCTTGAAAATCTGGCCCCCAGACCCTTGTCCCTGCTACTCTATCCTTTGAAATACTGGGTTCAGTTTGGAAAATCTTTCATGATCATTAACTCCCAGAGAAATCCAAATCAAAACTGCAATGAGATACCATCTCACCCAAAGTTGGCAATAATTTAAAAAACACAAACAACAAATGCTAGAGAGACTGAGGAGAGGTGGGAATGCAAAATTGTACAACCTCTTTGGAAAGCAATTTGGTGCTTCCTTAAAGAGCTAGAAATAGAAATACCATATGATTCAGCAATCTTACTGTTTGGAATATATCCCACAGAAATAAAGCAGTCACTCAAACAGATACATGCACATGAATGTTTGTTGCAGCACTGTCCACAATAGCAAAAAGATGGAACCAACGCTCATGATCATGAGCATTTCCTCATGTGTCTTTTGGCTGTGTGGATGTCATCTTTGGTGATGTGTCTGTCCATCCCCTTAGCCCATTGTCTAATTGGGTTTTTGTCTTTTTCTTGTTGACATTTTGGAGTACCTTGTAGATTATAAAAGTCAGATGTCAATCCGATACATAGTTGTCAAACCTTTTTTTATCATTCTGTAGGTAGTCTTTTAACTCTTTTGATAAAGTCTTTGGATGAGCACGAGTGTTTGATTTTTAGTAGTTCCCACTTATTTTGTCTTCTGATGTGTGCATTGTTGGTCAGATTTATGTAGTCTTGTAGTCTGTTTCAGCCATGTATTAGAACTTTGATTCTTGGCCCTAATGTTTCTTGCATGATCTTTACCATTACATGTTTGAAGTTTAGATTTTTTATCCATTTTGAGCTGTTTTTCATGTAAAGTGTGAGGTATGGGTCTTGTTTCAGTTTTTTGCAAATGGATGTTTCTTGGCAACACCACTTGTTAACTGGACTGCTTTGACTCCAGTTCACAACCTTTGGGGCTTTGTTGAATATCAGCTGTTCGTAGGAGGTTGGTGATATTTCTGTATTCTCCAGGCTCTTTTGACTACCGTGGCGGTGTAATAGGTTCTAAGATTGGGTAGCATGAAGCCTCACACCATGTTCCTCTTCCTCAGTAGGATTTACTTATACAGGGTTTCTTCTCTTTCCAAACAAAGTTGGTGATTTGTTTCTCCATCGCATTAAAAAATGACACTGGAATTTGTATTAGGAACATATACTATGTGTAGGTTGCTTTGGGTAAAATAGGTATTTTCACAATGTTAAATCTTCCTATCCATGAGCAAGGTAGATTTCTCCACTTACATAAATCTCTTCTGGTTTCTTGTAGTAAGATATTATAATTTTATGTGTATAGGTCTCTTAGTTTTCTTGTTAGATTTCTTCCCAGGTATTTTATCTTCTTGGGAGCTATTGTAAATGCCATTGATTTGGTGATTTCCTCTTTGATGGTATAAAGGAATCTTACTGATTTATTTATGTTTATCTTATATCCTAATACTTTCTGAACTTGTAGATTAGTTCCTGTAGTTATTTATGGATTCTTAGGGTTCTCTGTGTATATGATCATGTCATCTGCAAATAGGTATATTTTTATATCTTCTTTACCAATGCAGATGCCCTTTGTTTCTTTGTGTTGGCTGAGTGCTCTCACCAGAACCTCTAGGACAATGTTGAATGGAAGTGGTGACAGTGGGTATCCTTGTCTAGTTCCTGTTCTCAGGGGAAATTCTTTCAGTCTTTCTCCATTCAGGATGGTGTTAGTGCTTGGCTTTGTGTAAATGCCCCTTACCGCACTGAGGAATTTCCCTTCTGTTTCTATTTTGCTGAGAGTTTTTATCAAGAGTGAGTGCTAGACTTTGTCAAATGCCTTTTCTGCATCAACTAACAAAATCAAGTGATTCTTATCCTTTGTGTTATTTGTGTGGTTGATCACATTAATTGGTTTTCTGATGTTGACCCAGACCTGCATTCCTTCAATTTGGTCATGATGAATTATTTTTTTGATATGTTGTTGAATTCTATTGGCTAGGAATTTGTTGAAGATTTTTGCATCCAGGTTCATGAGTGATACTGGTTTGTAATTTTCTTTTTCTGTGGGATCTTTCTGGCTTTAGTATTAGGGTTATTCTGGCTTCATAGAATGAATTTGGAAATATTCCATTCTTTCTAAGTTGTGAAATAGCTTCAGTAGTATTAGATTTAACTCCTTTCTAAAAGTTTGGTAGACTTCTTTGGTGAAGCTGTCTAGACCAGGACTTTTTTTTGGTTGGTAGTTTTTAATTACTTTTTCAATCTCTTCTTTTGTAATGGGTTCACTAAGTTGTTCTACTTCTCCTTGTAGTAATTTTGGTAGGTGATATGAATCTACAAATTTGCTCGTTTCCTCTTGGTTTTCAAATCTGTTGAGTACAATTTTTCATAGTGTTCTGTTAAGATACTTTTAATTTCAGTTGAGTCTGTTGTGACATCTCCCGTCTCTTTTCCTATCTAGGTTATTTGTTTCCTCTTCTGTTTTTCTTTTCTGAGGTTAGCTAATGGTTTATCAATTTTGTTGTTCTTTTTTTTTTAAAAAAAAGCTTTTGGTTTTGTTAATTCTTTCTATTGTTTTTCTATTCTCTAATTCACTTAGTTCTGCTCTATTCTTATTTATTTTTTACTTATGATTGAGTGAAAATATACAGTCCAGTTTAAATTCGCATGCCCAGCTATGTGCAGCTCCCACTGCTCTCCTTGACTGGTGACAGCACACTCCTCCTTTCTGCTCTAACAAGTCATACCCTCTTAACAATCACCTGTCCCCTCTTCTTCACTCTTTCCCTTCCCTCCAGGAAGAGGCCAGTAGGATGACATTCTATGGATGCATAGAACCATAAAGTTCACACACAATATGGTCACTCTGTGTTACTGAGTCCAATCCATTCCTGTTTGAGGAGTTGACCTCTCAATGATTTATAATCAGGAGCAACATCAGGTCTAGGGTTCATGCTTCCAGGGGAACCCCGAGGCCTTCAGACCATCAATTGCTGTATTTTTAGTGCTCTGTTCTTTATTATGTTTTCTTCTGGTGTCTGAGGAATTCTTCTGTTGTTCCCTTTCTACTTGTTCAAGTTGTAGTGCTAATTCTTTGCTTTGGGCCCTTTCTTCATTTTGAATGGGAGCATTTATAGAGATAAATTGACCTCTGAGCACTGCTTTGGCTGTATCCCATAGGTTCTGGTAGGATGTATTTTGATTCTCATTTGATTCTGTAAATTTCTTTATTACATCTTTGATAGCTTCAGTTGCCATGAGTTCAGATTTCTACCCATGTTTTTGCTGCTTTTGATTTCAAGTCTTATGGCTTTATGATCTGAGAAGATGCTTTGCAATAATTTAATAGTTTGGATTTTGTTGATGCTTGCTTTATGTCCTAATATGTCTCTTCTGGAGAATGTTCCACGTGCATTGGAAAAGAAGGTGTACTTATCAATTTGGGGGGAAAATTCTCTGCATACGTTAATGAGGTTTAGTTGGTTGATTGTTGCAACAAGATCTTCTTTGTCTTTCCTGAGCTTTGTTCTGGATGATGTGTCCATTACTGAAAGTGGAGTGTTGAAGTTTCCAGCTATTATTGTGAAGTGATCTGTCTTAGTTTTCAATGTCAGCATTCATTTGCTGTATTTAGATGACTTGGTATTTGGTACACAAATATTTAATATCATTACATCCTTATGTCTTGAACATTTGAGCAATAAATAGAGACCATCCTTGTCCACTTTGGTGTATTTTACTTTAAAATCCATTTTATCTGAGATTAGTGTTGCCACTCTTGCTCTTCTCTTGGCATTTTGTTAGCTTGGTATGTGTTTTTCCATCCTTTGATTTTCATTTTGTTCATATGTTTGAGTCTAAAATGTGTTTCTTGTAAGCAGCATATAGATAGATTATGTTTTTTGATCCAATCTGTTACTTTCTGTCTTATTATTAGAGCATTCAGTCCATTTACAGTCAATGTAATTACTGACACATGTGTATTTAGTGTTGTCTTTTGGTGCCTTTCCTTTTGTGTTGTTGAAGTTTTCTCTGTTCCACTTAAAATTCTGTTCAGGGTCATTTTGTTTCATGGGTTTTATTTTTCTCCTTTTCAATGTTGGTTTTGTATTTGTTGAGATTCCTGTATTATGTTTCTTGTTCTGATTTGTAGTGTTGTTAGTTTGCTTTGCAGCTACTCTTTGGTTCCCTCTTAATGTTCTAAATTTAAACCAGTCTTTAGCTTTTGTGTGTCTCCTTAACTTCCTCTCTATCTGAAAGTCCATAACTACTGTAATATATCCCTCTTTACAGTCTTGTGATATCATAGTTTACATGGTAAGATCTCAGTTTCCCTGATTTTAATATTTTAACTTTCATTTAGCTTTGTGATTTACCTGAGTAGGACTCTGGATGCTGTGCCCTGCATTGTATCCTTGAGTATACATCTGATAGTATTGGTTTTCTAATTGAGGAGTTTCTCTCAGTATTTCTTTTAATTTCGGTTTGGTTTTTGCAAAGTCTCTGAGCTTCTGTTTATATGAGAATATCTTCATTTCACTGACATGCATGAGAGACAATTTTGCAGAATATATGACTCTTGGTTGCAAATTTTTCTCCTTTAAGGCTTTGTATGTGTCATCCCATTGCCTTCTTGCCAACATGGTTTCTGCCAAGGAGTCAGAGGATGGCCTACAAGATTTCCCTTTGTACATTAGTTTTGATTTACTCCTAGCTACCTTTGAGAGCCTCTCCTTATGTTTAATTTTATAAAGCTTGATTATGTCTTGATGTCTTTCTTTTGGGGTCTCCTTTTTATGTAGGTTGGTAAACATCCTATATAGCTGTGTTCTCTTCTTTCATGGTGTCAGGGAAGTTTTTTGTCAGCAACTCTTCAGCAATTCTCTGTGTTTTCAGCTGTGCCTCCCTGTTCAGGAACTGCCCACATGCTTTTTAATGCTTCTACATTTTTCTTGATTATTTTATCTGACTTCTCCTCAAGAATGCTGGTGTCAGTTGCTCTGTTTCCAGTCTTGCTAATACTGCATTCTATTTCCTCAATCCTCCCCTTTTGGCTTTCTATTGACTTATCTAATTCTGTAATTTTGTTACTGATCTTGCTGAATTTCAGACTGCTGATGTTCTAGCAGTACATATAGTTTCCTTAATTTTTCATTTTGTTCTGCTGCACTTTTTCTTAATGTCTAGAAGGCTTCTATACATAATCCTTTTGTACTCATGCTCTGATAATTTCAGAAAGCCTTCTTCATCTGGGAGTTTTCCAGAGCCATAGTGGTCTGCTTCTTTAAATGGTTAGATATTGGTTGTTGTCTTTGCACCATGAAAGAGCTGTTCAGCTTCTCCAGTGTTGCACCAACTGGAGCTGTGGTATAGCTCTAAGATGGGAGTGAATAAAGTCACTGATAGACTTAGCCACAAGCCACCTCTGGGTTGTCTATGTACAGCTGAATGAAGTACAGCTTCTCTGGTTAGAGAGATGCTGTGGATCCCCATCATGCTGCTCAGCTTGGCAGCTGGTCCCAACTGGGCCTTCATGGGTGGCAAGCTCTGCCTCCTGGCTGATAGAAGTGGTGATATATTTGTGTTGAGTCTCCAGAGTCATGCCAGCAAACACTATGGTGTAGCTAGGATAAGGGAGGAGAGAAAAGTACCTCCACATTCAGCCATTTGTCTTAAAAACTGCTCTTCTACTGAGAGAGGTACTGTCTAGCAGCAGTTTGTAACAGCTGGGCCCTCAGGGTGGCAGGTCCTGCCTCCTCACTGACAATGATGACTGACACTCTACTTATGGAATTTTTCAGGAAGCCATCAGCAGATGCCATGGCATTGCTTGGTGAAGGGAGTGGGAAATAGTGCCACCATACTCAGGCATCAGCCACTGCTGCCTTCTCTAGATACGATATTCTTGAGAACTGCTTTTCTACTGAAAAGAATACTGTCCAGCAGCAGCTGGTACCAGCTGGGCCTTCAGGGATGGCAGGCCCCACCCCCTAGCTGACAAGGATGGTGACCTATTTGTGGAGTCTCTTGAGGCTGCATCTGCAGATGCCATGATGTGACTCAAAGAAGGGAAGGGTAAAGGCACCACCACACTTGGCCACCAACCACCAATATGTTCTCTAGGTGCAATTGTGTTAAAAACAGCTTTTCTGCTGTGAGAGACACTCTCTGGGCAGACATTTTTTGCTCGGAGTGGCAAACCACCACAGCTGGGCCCTCAGGTGTGGCTGAATCTGCCTCTCAGCTGACTAAGATGGTGTCCTGCCTTAGCCACCTCTCCTGTGCTGAGCCAGAAGTATCTATGTTGCAGCTCAGAAAAAAGGAGGGCAGAGCACTGGTACTCTTGGCTGCCAGCCACCACTGGGTTCTCTAGATGTGACTCTCTTAAGTACAGCCTCTCTGGTGTGAAAGATGCTTTCTACTTACATGCTGCAGCTCACCGTGGCAGCTTGCTCTTGCCAGGCTCTCAGACTCAGCAGTGCTAGTCCCAGCCTCAGTCTTCTGGTTAACAAAGATGGTGCCTGTACTTGTAAGCGTCTCAGCTACTGTGCCAGCAGAAGCAGCACTCTTTGCACTGCTGTCTCACCTCTCACAATGGTAGTTTTCCCCTTTTAGTCACCCAATCCAATCTCACAACATTATGTCTGATCTTGAGGGCCCTAGAATGTCCACTTGTCTCTGTTCAATTGTTTTTCTAGGCCTTAGGTCTCAGAGGGAATCGAGGAGACATGTCTAGTCCTCAATCCTGGCCCATACAGTTGTTTTATGTTTATTTTAGGTTCACCGTGGGAGAAATAAATTTTTATCTGATTTGTGAATCCATAGCACAGCTCAATTTTGCATGATTAGATACTTATATTTGTAGATATTTGAAACATTAATATAATGAGCAAATAATTTATTACTTGAACACCTACTGTGTGGCCTTCCTTCTCTTAATGAGACTCATTACTTCCATGAACTGTTTTTCCTGATGGGACTGTGCTGGTGTAAATATTGAGAGACAATGATCTAAAGAGAGCTGTTTGATGGAAAACAATAGATCAGAAAGCACAATACCTGAACACAGTATTCAATAAAAGATTATCTCACTCTGTCTTTATTATTTGAAGTGCTTAGGACAGTATTTTAGAAAAACTGCAATGAATTGAGTTTTATGACCATGCTACCTATTCCTCACAATTCCTGCCTCAATTTTAAAAGAGAAGTAAAAGCATAATAAGAAGGGAATCAGACAACATAGAAATAAAGACAAGGAGACAGGCTGGTGACAGAGAAAATGACAGGAGATAGCATATAGCTGGAACAAAACGGTAAAAAAGAAGTAAGACATAGTAACAGATATGAAGCATTTCAATACTGATAATAATTCTATTCTTTGGAAACCCTGGTCAGCCAGCCAAGTGAAACCCTGGTAGTGTAGTAGTAAAGTGCTATGGCTGCTAACCAAAATATTGGCAGTTCAAAGCTACCAGGCACTCCTTGGAAACACTATGGGGCAATTCTACTCTGTCCTATAGGATCACTCTGAGTTGGAATTGACTCATTGACTGTGGGTTTGGTTTTCTGATTATGGAGGGAAAGAGAACTAATATTAGATGGACTTCTTGGCTGGCTTGGCTCTATTTCTTTAATTTTATTGTGCATTATGTGAAAGTTTACCGTTGAAGTCAGTTTCTTATACAAAAACTTATACACCGATTGTTATGTAACACTAGTTGCTCTCCCTATGTTATTATAGCACACTTTTTCTCTCCACTCTGTATTTCCCATTTACATTCAGCTTTCTCTCTGTCACTTTTTGTCCTAACATCTCATCTCCAGACAGGAGCAACTCATTTAGTCTTGTGTGTCTCCTTGAGCCAAAAAGTACACCCTTCACCAATAGCATTTCATTGTCTTATAGTCTAGTCTAACCTTTGTCTGAAGAATTGTTTTTGGAATTGGTTTTAGTTCTGGGCTAACAGAAAATCTGGGAGCCATCTCTTCCAAGATTCCTCAAGTATCAGTCAGACCATCAAGTCTGGTCATTAAATATGAATTTGGCCTCTGCATCTGCTTTTCTCCCATTCTAACAGGGGCTCTTTGTTGTGTTCTGTGTCAGAGTAGTCATTTGTAGTAGCCAGGCATCATCTAGTTATTCTGGTCTCAAGCTGATGGAGTCTCTGGTTTATGTGGTCTTGTCCATCTCTTAGGCTCATATTTTCCTTATATCTTCGATGTTCTTCACTGTCCTTTGTTCCAGTGCTTATTTATTTACACAGATTTTTTTCCTCATAATCTATTGAACCAAGTGTTTTGTCATCACGTATGGAGAACTGAGGATGAGAGAGGATATAAGCCCATTTGAGACCATGTGTGTGCAACCCATATTTGTGGGAGGCTCTGTTCAATTCTAAAAGCTCTGTGCTTTTCAGCAATACTGGTTGCATAATGGTTAAGTGCTATGGCTGCTAACACAAAGGTTGGAGGCTCAAATCCACCAGGAGCTCTTTGGAAATTGTATGGGGCAGTTCTATCCTGTCACATAGGGTTTCTGTTAGTTGGAATTTCAGAACACTTAATTGTGCTCGTAAGGAATCTGTACCTGGATCAAGAGACTGTTATACAAACAGAACAAGGGAACATTGCATGGTTAAAAGCCAGGAAAAGTGTGTGCCAGGTTTGTATCCCTTCACCATAACTTTTCCATCTCTATGTCAAGCAAGTAATCCAAGACTCTGGAGTATGTGAAGAAGAATGAAGCATCAGGGTTAGAGGAAGTCTGCTTAACAACCTATGTTATGGAGATGACACAACCATGCTTGCAGAAAGCAAGGAGGATTTGAAACCCTTAGTGATGAAGATCAAAGACCACAGCCTTCAGCATGGGTTACACTTCAACATCAAGGAAACAAAAATCCTCCACTGGACCAGTAAGCAGCGTCATAATAAATGCAGAAAGGATTTCATTTTACTTGGATCCACAAACAATGCCTGTGGAAGCAGCAGTCAGGAAACCAAAAGACCCATTCCATTGGGAAAATCTGCTGCAAAAGACCTCTTTAAATTGTTGAAAAGCAGATGTTACCTTGAAGATGAAGGTGTGCCTGACCCAAGCAGTAGTATTTTCAACCACATCACATACATGCAAAAGCTGGACAATGAATAAGGAAGTCTGAAGACTAATTGATGTCTCTGAACTGTGGTGTTGGAGAAGAATATTGACATAACATGGACTGGCAAAAGAACAAATACATCTATTCAGGGAGAAGTACAACCAGAATGCCCCTTCAAAGCAAAGGTGATGAGACTGTATCTTACATACTTTAGCCATGTTGTCAGTAGCGATTTGACCTTGGAGATGGACATCATCCTTGGTAAAATAGAGGGTCAGTGAAAAAAAGAGGAAGACCGTCAAGGAGATGGATTGACATAGTGGCTGCAACAATGGATTTAAACCATAAAAATAATTATCAGCATGGTACAGGACTGCACAGCATTTTGTTCTGGTATTCATAGGGTTGCCGTGGGTCAGAACCAACTTTACAGCACCTAACAACAACCACAGTATGAGTTTAAAACCATTCAGTGGCAATGGTTACTATTATTATTTTTGCGTGTGTGTGATTTTCACTACATCCATGTCGCCTTCTTAGAAAACAAAATGGTGAAACAAGGCCACAAATGAATTGTTTGTAAATAAGTTTTCATAACCCATTGCCATTGGGTGAATTTCACCTTATAGTGGCCCTGTCACATAGGTAGAACTGCCATAGGGTTTCCAAAGCTGTGTAATTTTAATAGAAGCAGACTCACATCTTTCTCCTGCTGATCGGTTTGAGCCTTCCACCTTTTGATTAGGAGCCAAGTGCTTTAATCACTGTGCTGCCGAGATCCCTTAATGTTTTCACAGCAGCCAGAATTATTTAAATAAAAGATTAATTATATACCTTAATTTTTTTAATACATGAAAACTAAACCAAACCCATTGCCATCAAACTAATTCTGACTCACAGTGAGCTTATAGGACAGAAGAGAACTGTTTCCAAGGAACAGCTGGTAAATTCCAACTTCTGACCTTTGAGTTAGCAGCCAAGTTTCTAACCACCGTGCCACATAGTCTCCTATTTTATTACATAAAGGCTGATGGTACCATCAGTACCTTAGAACCTTTCAAAGAAATACTTGAAACCTCCATGCTGCTTAAGGGTGCATTTTCCTCCCAGAAGCTGTGCTGCTTATTAGTATGTGTGGATACTGACCGACACAATCTGAACTGGAAGAGTATGATCTAGGGTGGCTGGCTGCTTTCCAGTAGCCTTCCGGCTAGTTACTCCTCAATATATTGTTTGTCTTTTTATTTTTTTCTTCTTTTTTTTATTATTTTGTTTTATTTTTATTATGATTGAATGAAAATGTACATTCCAGTATAAATTTGCATGCCCACCTATATGCAGCTCCCACTGCTCTGCCTGCCCAGTGACAGCACACTCTTTCTCTGTGCTCCATACATGTCTTATCCTCCCAACAATCTCCTATGCCTTCCTCTCTACCCACTTCCCTTCCTCTAGTAAGTGGTTAGAAGGATAACATCCTATAGATGCATAGAACCATAAAGTGCACACATGATATGGTCACTCAGCATCGCCAAGTCCAATCCACTCCTGTCCAAGAGTTGACCTGAATTATGATTTGTGGAACGGGCAGCATCAGGGCTAGGGGCCATGTTCCCAGGGGAATTCCAAGGCCAGCCAGCCAAGTGCCGTCGAGTCGGATCCAATGGAGATCTCAGGGTGTACCCCTTTTTATTTTTGTGTTGCCAGTGAGACTCAACTTTGTGAGCTCCATCACAGCTATCATCCGTGGTGGCCGGGCACCATCTAGTGCTTCCAGTCACAAGTCAATATATATAGTCATTCAATCATGTGGGCCTCTCTGTCTTCTGGGTTCTCTTTCCCCCATGTCATTTTGGTCCTTGGTGATCATCCATTCCTGCTAAAATGGGACCATTTGCCCTACCCTCAGATGGCATC
Organism: Heterohyrax brucei; assembly: GCA_028571685.1. Classification (NCBI taxonomy): domain Eukaryota; kingdom Metazoa; phylum Chordata; class Mammalia; order Hyracoidea; family Procaviidae; genus Heterohyrax; species Heterohyrax brucei. Next base: position 25,873,617 of record CM053143.1, read on the forward strand.
TTGGCAGCTTTTAAGATCCCAGATGCCATTCACAAATGTGGGGTGCAGTGGGCTCTCTTAGCAAAATGCTCGTTGTGCCAAATGACCTTGATTTCCCCTGAGAGCATTGTCCCTGGCCCCCTGCCCCAGTTACTCTGTCCTGGTAATTCTGGATAAAGATGGGAGGAGTAATCATGTTATGTTGAAGTCCAGTTAATATTGATCTTCTTTCTAATGTGCTCTCACAGATTTCACACAATCAAATTTCTAACAGCTATCTAATCTAAACCCTCCCAGTCTAGCCTTCCCTCCTCCCCCACCCTTGCAGCAATCAAAGAGTCTTTTCTTCTTTGCATGAGTCTGTTTTTAATTTCTTATCATAGGAGTCTCATACAATATTTGTCCTTTTGTCACTGACTACTTTCACTCAACATAATGTCCTCCGATTGAAACCAGGCTATGAGATGTTTCCTAAAACCATCGTTGTTCTTTATCATTACATAGTGTTCCATTGAGTATATATACCACAGTTTACCTTTGCATTCCTCTGTTGTTGGGCATCTGGGTTGATTTCAACTTTTTACTATTGTGGACTGTGCTGCAGTAAACATTCGTGTGCATGTATCAGTTGGTGTGAATGGCCTTGAGTCTTCAGGATATATTCCAAGTAGTGGAAATACTGGGTCAAATGGTTTATCTAGATCCAGCTTTTTAAGGAAGTGCCAGATTGCTTTCCAAAGAGACAGCACCATTTTGCAATCCCACCAAGAGTGTAGGACAGTTCCAATTTCTCCACAGTCTCTCCAGCGTTTATTGTTTTGTGTTTTTTGCATCATGGCCAACCTTGTTGGAGTGAAATGGTATCTCTTTGTAGTTTTGATTTGAATTTAATGGCTAATGATTGTAAGCATGTCTGCATGTGTTTCTTGGCTGCCTGGATCTCCTCTTTAGAGAAGTATCTGTCCATATCCTTTGCCCATCATTTAAATGGATGATTTATCTTTTTCTTACTGATATTTTATAGTACCTTATAGATTATAGAGATAAGGCATCAATCTGACATATAGTTGCCAAATATTTTTTCCCATTCTGCAGGTGTCCTTTTAATTCTACTAGTAATGTCTTTGGATGAGCAAAAGTGTTTGATTCTTAATAGTTCCCATTTATCTATTTTCTTTTCTGTTTGTGGTTTGTTTGGCAGATTTTGCAGTCTGTGTGTCTGGCAGATTTTGAAGTCTGTGTATGTTGTCTATTAAAACTTTCACTGTTTTTCCTACTTTTTCTTGGATAAGCTTTATCATTTTAGGGCTTTTATCTAGTGTGAGTTGGTTTTTGTATAAGGTGTAAGATATGGGTCTTGTTTCAATTTTTTGCAGATGGCTATCGAATTTTGCCAGCACCATTTGTTGAAAAGATTGCTTTTTCCTCAGTTTAATGTCTTGGGACATTTGTCAAATATCAGCTGTTCATAGGAAGATGGTGTCATCTCTGGGGTCTCAATTCTGTTCCATTGATCTACTTGTCTCTATAAGTACCACGCTGTTTTGACTACTGTGGCAGTGTAATAGGTTCTAAAGTAGGGTAGTGAGAGTCTGTCAGTGTGTTCTTCTTCTTCAGTGGTGATTTACTTATCCAGAGTTTCTTCTCTTTTGAAACAAAGTTGGTAATTTGTTTCTCCATCTCATTAAAAAATGTCACTGGAATTTGTACTGCTATTGCATTACATAAGTAGATTGCTTTGGGAAAAACAGACATTTTCACAATGTGAAGTCTTCCTATCCATGAGCAGAGTAGGTTTTTCCATTTATCTAAGTCTCTCTTAGTTTCTTGTAGTAAGGGCTTGCAGTTCTCTTTATAAAGGTCTGTTATTTCTCTGGTTAGATTAATTCCTAGGTACTTCATCTTCTTAGGGGCTATAGTAAATGGTATTGATTTGGTGATTTCTTCCTTAATAATCTCATTGTTAGTATAAAGGAATCCTACTAATTTACTTATGTTTATGTTGTATCCTGAGACTTTGCTGAACTCTTCAGTCAGTTTGAGTAGTTTACCTATGGATTCTTTAGGATTCTCTGTGTATACAATCATATCATCTGCAAATAGGGAGATTTTTGCTTCTTATTTGCTGATGCAGATGCCCTTTATTTCTTGGTCTTGTCTAATTTTTCTGGCCAGAACTTCTAGTACAATGTTGAACAGGAGAGGTGAGAGTGGGCATCCTTGTCTAGTTCCTGTTCTCAAGGGAAACTGTTTCAGTCTCTCTCCATTCAGGATGATATAGGCAGTTGGCTTCATATAAATAATCCTTATTGCCTTGAAGAATTTGCCGTTTATGCCTATTTTCCTAAGAGTTTTTAGTATGAATGGGTGTTGGACTTTATCAAATGCCTTTTCTACATCAACAGACAAAATCAGGTGATTCTTGCCTTGTGTGTTATTTATGCGGTTGATCACATTCATTGTTTTTCTGATGCTGAAACAGTCTTGCATTCCTGGTATGAATCCAACTTGGTCATGATGGATTATGTTTTTGATATGTTGTTGTAGTCTACTGGCAAGAATTTTGTTGAACATTTTTGCATCTAGAGTCATGAGTGATATCAGTCTGTAGTTCTCCTTTTTTGTTGGGTCTTTCCCTGTTTTTGGTATCAGGGTTATGCTGGCTTCATAGAATGAATTTGGAAGCATTCCATCCCTTTTTATACCGTGAAATAGTCTCAGTAGTAGTGGAGATAACTCATCTCTAAAAGATTGATAGAGATTTGCGGTGAAGCCATCTGGGCCGGGATGTTTTTCGGTTGGTAGTTTGTGGATGACTTTTTCAATCTCTTCCTTGTGATGGGTTTATTAAGTTGTTCTGCTTTGCCTTGTGATAATTTTGGTAAGTAATATGGATCAAGGAATTTTGTCCATTTCCTCTAGGTTTGCAAATTTGTTAGAGTACAGTCTTTCATAGTATTCTGTTATGATATTTTGGATTTCTGTTGAATCTGTTATGACAACTTCCCTCTCATTTCTTAGTTGGGTTATTTGTTTCCTTTTCTCTTTTTCTCTAGTAATTTCAGCCAATGGTTTGTCAATTTTGTTGATCTTTTCAAAAAACCAGCTTTTGGTCCTTTTAAGTTTTTCAGTTGTTCTTCTATTCCCTAATTTGTTCAGTTCTGCTCTAATCTTTAGAATCTGTGTTCCTCTCGTGTCTCAGGGGTTCCTCTTAGATCTCTCTCTACTTGTTCAAGCTTTAGGGTTAGTTCTTTGATTTGGTTTCTTTCCTCCTTCCAGAGGTGTGCATTTATGGAGATAAACTGACCTCTGTGTACTGCTTTGGCTAAATCGTATATGTTCTGGTAGGAAGTGTTTTTGTTCTCATTGGAATAAAAAAATTTCTTGATTTCATCCTTGATTTCTTCTATAATCCATGCATTTTTGAGCAAGCTGTTCAGTTTCCATGAGTTCTGCATTCAATCTATGTTTTTTCTGCTATTGATTTTGACTTTTACGGCTTTATGATCTGAGAAGATGCCTTGCATTAATTCAGTGGTATGAATTTTGTTGAGAATTGTTTTATGTCCTAACACATGGTCTATTCTGGAAACTGTTCCATGTGGACTGGAGAAGAAGATGTAGTTGTCTGCTGATGGATAGAAAGTTCTGTATATGTCAATGAGGTCTAGTTGGTTAACTGTGGCAGTAACATCTTCTGTGTCTTTACTGAGCTTTTTTCTAGACGATCTGTCCAATATTGAGAGTGAAGTGTGGAAGTCTCCAGCTATGATTGTGGAGTGATCTATCTTCTTTTTGAGTGTAGTCAGTGTTTCTTTGATGCATTAAGGTGATCTAGTATTAAGTGCATAAATATTTAATATTGTTAAGTCCTGTTGTGTATTGAACCTTTCAGCAATAGTGTCCATCCTTGTCCATGATGGTGGATTTTACATTAAATCTATTTTATCTGAGATTACAATTGCCACACTTGCACTTCTTTGTTCATTGTTAGCTTGATATATGTTCTTTCATCCTTTAATTTTGAGTTTGTTCCTATCTTTAAGTCTAAGGTGAGTTTCCTGTAGTCAACATACAGCTGGGTCGTGTCTTTTGATCCAAGATGTCACTTGATGTGTCTTTACTGGAGCGTTCAGTCTGTTCACATTCAATGTGGTTATTGATAGGTGTGTGTTCAGTGCTGCCATTGTGATCTGCTTAGTTTTGTGTTGATGTTTGCTCTATTGTTCTTATTAACCTGTTCTGAGACATTCTTCTTTATGAGTTGATTTTTCACCATTTTAAGGGTTGGTTTTGTGGTTGCTGAGACTCCTCTATTATGTCTCTTGATTTGATATGTTGTGTCTTTACTGTGCTTTACAGCTGTCCCTCTTATCCCCCTTAATAAACTATGTGTAAACCCAATTTCAATTACTACCATTCTTATCGACTTCCTGTCCATTTGGAAGGACTATTATGACTGTAGTACATCCCTCTTTTTAATATGATAACACCATAGTATTCATGATATGATCATTGGATGATTTGTTTCACTATTACAGCTTTGACTGAGTTCGGAGCCTTCCCTAACTGAGTAGGATTCTCGGTGATGTGTCGTATATTTGCTTCTATAATATAAAATTAGTGGTTTTGTTCTTCCAAGCCAAGAGATTCAGCATTTCCTGTAGCTTTGGTTTGGTTTTTACAAAGTCCCTGAGTTTCTGTTTATCTGCCAATGTCTTAATTTCATTTTCGTAATTTGAAAGATAGTTTTGCAGGATATATAGTTCTTGGTTTGAAGTTTTTCTCCTTCATGGCTTTGAATGTGTCATGCCACTGTCTCTGTGCCATCATTGTTTCTTCTGAGAAATCTGACAAAAGCCTACAGGGTTTCCCTTTGAATGTGAGCTTTCCTTTGAGTCTTACTGCCTTTAAGAGTTTCTGCTTATGCTTCATTTTGTTAAGATTGATTATAATGTGTCTTGGAGTCTGTCTTTTGAGATCTATATTTAGTGGAGTTTGATATGTATCTTGGATATCTATATTCTCTTCTTTCATAATTTCTGGCCAGTTTGCTGTCAGTAGCTCAGCAACAATACTCTCTGTGTTCTCAGGTGTCTCACCCTGTTCAGGAACTCTAATTAATCGTAGATTGTTCCTGTTAATTGAGTCCCACATGCTTCTTAATGCTTCTTCATTTTTCTTATTTCTTTTTGTTTGATTTCTCTTTGTAGATGCTGGAGTCAGTAGCTCTTTCTTCCATGTCAGAAAGTCTCTTTTCGATTTGTTCCATTCTGTTTTATTGGCTTTGAATTGAAGTTTCTATCCTTGATTTTGTTCTTGATCTGTTCAATTTCAGAGTACTGGTGTTCCATCAGATCAAACAGCTTGCTTATTTTTCATTTTACCCTGCTGAATTTTGTATAAGGTATATGAGCACTCTATATATAACCCTTTTGTATTCACCTTCTGACCCAGCCAAGTGCCAAAGCCAAGTGCTGTCGAGTCGGATCCGACTCATGGTGACCCATGAGTCACCATCCGACAGTTTCAGAAAAACTTCCTCATCCGTGAAGTTGTGAGATGCTTTCTTTTGGGGGCCTTCTGAAGCCGTGGATGATTTCTTCGTTATGGTTTTCTCGAGAGTTTGTTGCATTTTCGGCATCATGTGAGTCCATAGAGGCTGAGAGAGATGCTGTGAGGATGGACCGCAGTTGTTTCTCTAGTCTGTCTTAAAATGAGAAGTAAACATTATCTAACAACTTCAGGTGTATAGGGCCCTCTTCCCAGCTGGCAAAGTAAGCACCTCTGTATAGAACCCCAGATGTTATGAACTAGCTCAAAATACAGAAAGGCTTCTGCCCTGCTGGCTTCTGCTGTCAGGCCCCAGCTGTAGGTGACACTTTGTAGAATATTGCTTTTCTGCCGCAAAAGCACTCTCTGCCAGACAAGTGCTGCCTCCCAGCTCAGAAATTGGATCCAGCTGAGGCTTCTGTATGGGTATCTCTGCCTCCCAGTGGAACAAGATTGTGACCCGCATGAGCTTGATAGCTGGCTTAGACCAGGGTACTCTATGGCGGAGAGGCCAAAGGTGACGAGATGCTCGGAGTCCACAGTCTTTATTGTTGGTTCCTGGCCATGTGTCACACTGTAAAATACTGCTTTTCTGCCAGAAAAGTTCTCTCATCTGGGCAGGTGCTTCCTCCCATCCTAAGAACTAATTCCAGCTGGGACCTCTGTATTCGTGTATCCACCTCCCAGTGGATCAAGGTGGCCACTGCCTCAGTACTGGCTACTCTATGGTGGAGGCAGAAAGAGAGGCCAAAGGTGCTGAGATGCACAGAGTCCAAAGCTGGGCTCAAAATATGGCAATTTTGCTTGCCGATCCCACTAGCAGTGCATCTGAGATTGACAGCCACTCAAGTCCCAGATCCGCTCACTGGCTAAGACAGAGAAAAAAAAATTAAAACGGTGAGTTACCTCTGGTCTGTGCAAACCTGTGCTTGCCAGTAGTGGGGTCAGAAAAGAAAGGAGGTTTTGCATTCAGTGGTATGAAATCCAAATTAACAGACCTATGCCATGTCCTAGAGCTCACTAGGTGTCCATAAGGCTCCATTTAATTATCAATTCAGGTCTTGGTTTCCAGAGGGTTTAGGGAGACGTGTGTTTAGTCCATCAACTTGACTCTGCCTCCTACTGTTTGTCTTTTTAAATGTTATTGTTTGCTCTAATGCCTTTGTGCTTTTGAGAAATCCTGGTGGCATAATGGTTAAGTGCTATGACTTCTAACCAAAAGGTTGTTGTTTTGAATCTAACAAGTACTCTTTGGAAACTCTATGGGAGCTGTTCTACTTTGTCCTACAGGGTTGCTATGAGTTGGACACAACTTTGCCTTGGAAAAAGTCAGGAAATACTTCACGATAAACACAATTCATATCACTGAATTGTACCTGTGAAGACTGCTGAGGTAACAAATGCTTTGTTACATATATGCTTACCGCAATAAAAAAAAATTAATACTATCAGACAGCCTTCTGAAGTAAAATGAATGTGAAATTTTGTGTACTGCTAATGTAGTCCAAAGCTGACAAAGACAACGGGGTCAGCTGAAAGCAGTGAAGGCAAGCTGCCAGGAGCTCAGCTGATCTGCAGGTTTAAAGAAAATGCAGCTCTTTGTTCAAGCGTGGCTAGTGAAGTGTATGCCTGAACAAGTAGGATGTGAAAACCTTCACAGTGTTTTCAATTGAACTTTTTTTGGAACTTCTTTCTTTTTAGTATTTATTTACTTATTATTGTTCTTTAGATGAAAGTATATAAATAACATCCTGTTGAATCATTAACACACACATTTTGTGACATTGGTTGACAACCCCATGGCTTGCCATCAATTTCCTCTTTTTCGCCTTATTCTTGGAGTTTCCTTCTTAATGTTGAGATGGAGAGATAAATTGTGGCTGGGTGGAGCCTAATGAGAACTATTGTCTACTACATCATTTTCAGAGTCCCCTCTTAAGTAAAGACAACTCTCTAAAATGTAATGCTTAAAATTCATACTAACTAAGGTAAAGCTTTAACCAAAAGTCAACATATAATGGTTCTTTGATGTGTCACAAAAATGACATGCTGTGTAATATTTTTCCTAAAGATGTTTTATGATCACTGGCTCTTGGATGCCTGGGTCAAATTGTTCAGGTGTGATAGTAAGAAGTTGGTAAGTCCATCAGGGCATGCTGTCTTCCAAAGTTGTACCTATGTAAGTATAGCTACAGTGCTTCTCAATAATCTCCCCTGTTATTTCATGTTTATTCATTTTTGTTATAATCTCTAATGATGAAATCTATAAGATGGCCTCATTTTACTTGAAAGTCCAACACTCATTTCATGTAAATCTTCTTCAAGAAGTGATTTGTCCTTGCAACTTTCATGTTCCATTTTTGTTCCTACAAGAAATTATTGGTTGGGGCTCTTATGGTCATCTGTTCTACACATTCAATGGCAATTATAATTAGGGGGAAAAAAAACCCACAAGAAACAAGTTCAGAGGTGTCCCATGCTTATACATTCTCATTTAATGGCCAACAGTGAGTCAGAACTGACTGATTACACTTTTGATAAGATAAATGCTTGTCTTTTTGTGCTCAGGGGAAATTGTTACATGCCTAAGAAATTGTTATATATCTCAAGTTCTAGCATGTAAACTTAAATATGATGCCAAAAAATAACAAAACAAAACCAAAAACCAAACAACCAGTGAAGCCCATGAGTGTTCACAGATTGCTATTAGTATTACAGTCATATCTGTTAGAAGGTCAGTTTACAAGTATTGACAGTCTCAGGACCCCCTGACACAAAAACCAAGAGGTTGGCGTACTATGAAAGGATTACCTGTCTCTTATCAGTATCTTAAGGACTTACTATCTACTTTCTACTTTTAAAGACTTGGTGGCTCAACCGTTTAGCACTGGACTGCTAACCCAGCAGCTCCAAGGAAGAAAGATGTGGCAATCTGTTCCTATGAAGATTACAGCTTAGAAAACCCTATAGTGAAGTTCTACTCTGTCCAATAAGGTCTCTGTAGATGGAATCAACTCAACATCAACTAAAAACTCTTTTCCCAGTGAGAGTTCTAATATCTTACTGGGCTAAAATATAGCACGTAGTTCCTTCCTCTGTAATTTTCTCTGATTAACTCGAGGAAGTTGATGTCCCTCCCTAAAAATACACACGTCTTGCAGTTAAACAGTCAATTCTAAAAAGCTAGAACAGCTCAAGCTCTTGCCTTAGGTGCAACAGACTATGAAAACTCTCTTAAGGAGTGTGAGGTGGCCCAGCCTGACACCTAGAATTGATGAGACCTTGCAATATATTCTCAACCAAGCCTTAAATCACATGGAATCAAATGCTCATTTCTTTGTAAGATGATCATTTGTCATTGGTGTTTGTTTTTGACTTTTGTGCCTGCATGTGTATTTCTGATATGAATGCCTGGCCTGCTTGTTTAAATTAGCCTGTGCTTAAAGGAATGCGATCGAGAATGTGAGAGCATTTCTGGAATTCGTTGGAATGCTCTGGCTGTTTGCAACAACTTTCCTACTTCTTGTTTTGGGCTTGACAGGTGCTGACTCTCCCTGAGTTAATTATCCATGTTAGACAGAGATTTGCAATTCATATCTGTCTTTAATGTTAGAGAAATCAACAAGTGTGAGCGTCACTTAGTGAAAACAGGTGATCTTTACTCTGTACTTACTGTGCTTATGAAAGAGCAATCTAATCCTCATAATAATTCTTTGGCTAATTTGATCATTTTACAGATGAGGAAACTGAGGCTTTGAGAAATTAATTGTGCAAGGTGATGCAGGAGGATTCAGTGCCTGAGACTCTTTTATAACAAAGCTTGAGCCCATCAGTTTTGAAGCTTCATAAGTGAATGGAGTATGAGAGATGCCATCTAAAAGCTTATCCAAGAAGCTAGTGACTTTTCCCTATTTGGTAGAGTTTTGATTTTGTTTACTTGTTCTTTGTCTGACAGCAGAGTCTATCTATGTTCTTCAGAAAGACTAAAATACTCTATTCACATAAACTAACCTGCTATTTTCCCCATGGTGATGTTATCTCCTTCCTCTGCCAGGAATGTTCTCTCTCATTCTTTAAAGTCTTCTTCAGCTGTCACCTTTGCTATACACTTTTCCAGAATCTCCAAAGTGAAGCCAGTCTCTCCCTTCTCTGTGTTCTTGGGATCCTTGCTCTTAGCTTTATTATAGTAACTACCAAGTTATTTCATAATTATTAGCTCCCATGTCTTCTCCTCATTAGCCTCTAGTCTACTTGAGGTAAGAAATACTGTCTTATTCATCTTTATATTCTCAGTATGCAACACCATTGTGAATATAATCATAGAGAAAAAATAGGAAGCCCAGGCAGATGGAAAGAATATAGTTACTGATGTTGATAATGACATATTTATATTCTCAGCATGCTGTGAGTAAAATCATAGATCAAGAAATGATAGGTAGCCCAGGAAGACAGGAAGAATACTTTTAACAAGAGATTAACAATGACACCTTTGCTTTGTTTTCCAGACTAGCACTTGATTTAATAGTCTATATTTCTATAGTAGAGGAACTAGTATATAATAAGACCTAGATCTTAAGGAACTTGAAGCTTACATCATTTTGGAATATGTTCTTTAAAAAGGTTTTAGTCTTTGATCTTCCTCAGTTCTTCAAGTTCTCTTCAATTTCAGCTAGCAAGGTCGTGTAATCTGCTTATCACAGGTTGCTACTGAGACTTCCTTTAATCCTGATGTTATGTTCTTTTTCTTTTGTCCATTTTCTTGGATTATTTGCTCAACATAAAGATTGCACTAACATGCTGTAGGGATATAACCCTGACACTCACCTTCTTCAATTTTTAACCATGCAAGAATTTCCTCTTTGTGTTCTAATGACTGTCTTTTGATCTATGTACAAATTTCTCATGAGCACAATTAAGTTTTCTGGAATTCCCAATTTTTTTAATGTAATCCATAACTTGTTATAATCCCTACAGTCGAATGCTTTTGAATAGTCAAAGACAAGTAAAGATCTTTCTGATATTCTCTGCTTTCAGCCAAGATCCACCTGACATCAGTGATGATTTCCCATGTTCATGTCTTCTTCTGAATCTAGCTTGAAGTTTTGGCAGTTCCCTGCTGATTTATAATTGTAACTTTTTTTAAATTATTTTTTATTATTTTATTTTTATTATTTTACAATGAAGTATTGCATTGGGCAAATTTGATGCAAAAAAATCCCTTTAAAATTTTACTAAGCAAAGACATCACCTTGATGACTAAGATGCACCTTAATCAAGGCATGATATTTTCAGTCATAAACCTGTGAAAGCTGGGCTATGTAAAAAGAAAACCAAAAAAATTATCACACTTGACTTATGGAGTTAGTACAGAATATTGAATATACCATGGACTGCCAGAAAAATGAGCAAATCTTTTTTGGAACACTATAATCAGAATGCTTTTTAAAAGCAAAAATGGAGAGACTTTTTGTACTTATTTTGAACAGCTCATAAGGAAGAATTAGTTCCTGGGGCAGAAAATGATGCTTGGCAAAATAGAGGGTCAACAAAAAAAAAAAGGAAGATTCTCAATGAGACGGATTAACAATAACAGGCTTAAACATATGTACTACTATGAGGATGGTTCAGTACCAAGCAATATTTCTTGCTGTTATACATAGTGAGGCTATGAGTTGGAGCTGGCTCAAAGGCATTAAACAACACCTTTAATATACTAAATACATTATTATGTGTATGCAATTAGATAAGAAGTAAATGTTTACTCTAAACAACAAACTACAAAGTTATGGAAGCTGAGAAGTAGCATAAAACATCATAAAATTCAGAAAATAATATGTTTTGGTTAATACACCGTCTTATATATTTCTATGTTACCTGTTACCTTCTGATGCCCTGGTGGTGCAGTAGTTAGGAGCTTAGGCTGGTACCTAAAATGTTGCTGGTTCCAATATATCAGCTGCTCCTTGGAAACCCTGTGGGGCAATTCTCTCTGTCCTGAAGGGTTGTTATGAGTGGGAATCAACTCAAAGGCAATGGCTCTTTTATTACTATTATTATTACTTCCTACATATTCTTTGATCACCTGTATATAAGACAGTGATTTTATATTTTTCACAGAAAAAAACTGAAAGATAATTCACTCTGTTCTCTAACACAGTTGATTAAAATTTATTTTTGTCATCAATAGTGTAGAAAATCTTGTTTCAGCTTCATAACTTGGTGCTTTCAGTTGTCTTGTAGAATTTTAGGATTGCTTTCAAATTTGGAAAGCTTCTTTGATATCTCAGCTGTATGACTTGAAAAAATTTCTAGACTAGCTACATCTTCAGATCGTGATGGCTTTTTAGTGGCCAAAGCAAGCCGTTAAAACACCTTCCTTTAATAATGTCTATAAAGGGCATTAGATGAGTTGATTATATTATCTGTCTTTGATTAGAATACTTCTTACTTGAAATTCTTTCCTAGATTTCCTTGAGAAAGTCAAATGCACTATGGAGTTTGAGGACAATAAAGAAAGTCACATAGCAGCTGTATTCAGCAACATGGAGATCTTTGTGGACCTATATATAATATATAATGACCCCATAGGACAGAATAGAATGGCTCCACGCAATTTCACTTGCTGAAAGTGAAAAGAACTTGAAGTATTTATAGATGAAGATCAAAGACTACAGCTTTCAGCATGGCTTACCCTTTCACATAAAAAAATTCCTGACAACTGGACCAACAAACAAGATCATAATAAATGGAGAAAAGATTGAAATTGCCAAGGATTTCATTTTACTTGTATCCACAATCAACACCCACGGGAGCAGCAGTCAAGAAATCAACCAATGCATTACACTGGGCAAATCTGCTGCAAAAGACCTCTTTAAAGTGTTAAAAACAAATATGTCATGTTACGGACTAAGGCGCACCTGACCGAAGCCATGGTGTTTTCAATCGTCTCACATGCATGTGGAATCTGGACAATTAATAAAGAAGAAGAAGAACTGGTATCTTTGAATGATGGTATCAGTAAAAAATATTAACTACACTGTGGATTGCCTAAAGAAACAATAAGTCTTTCTTGGAAGAAGCATAACTAAAATACTCCTTAGAAGCAAAGATGGTGGGACTTATCTCACATACACTGGACATGTTATCAGGAGGAAACAATCCCTCAAGAAGGATATATTACTTGGTAAAGTAGACAATCAGCAAAAAAGGGGAAGACATTCAACCAGATGGATTGACACACTGACTGCCACAGTGGGCTCAAGCATAGCAACGGTTATGACAGTGGTCCAGGACGGGGCAGTGTTTTGTCTTGTGATACACAGGGTCACTGTGAGTAGGAACCGACTAGACAGCACCTAAAAATATATACACATGTAGGTTTTCACGTATTCACTTTAAAGAGTTGATTCACATGACTGAGGGGCCTGCCTGGTTAAGTACCAGATCTGTAGGTCAGGCAATAGGCTGGAGACTCCTGTTAGCTTGTGTTCCAGAATTCACAGTCAGACAGGAGTGAAGAGTAAGAGAAAACAAAAAAAAATAAACCCAAAGCTGTGGAATTAAGACTCGACGGCACTTGGCTTGGCGTAGTGAAGTTACAGCACAGAGTAGAACTGTTCTGTGAAAAAGTTGTAGAAAAATGTCTATTTATAGTCTGGAGACAGATCACATCCTTGGGAAAGTACTTTTTGCTCTTAAGGTTTTCAACTAACTGGCTGAGACCTGTCCACTTTGTGGAAGGCGTCATGGATTGAATTGTGTCCCCCCAAAAACAAGTGTAGCTGCGTGGCTGGGCCATGATTCCCAGTGTCTTCTGACTGTCCTTCATTTGGTGGTTTTCCTACACTGTATGTTAAAGGATTAGGGTGGGACTGTAAATCCCTTTATAAGATCATCTCCCTGCTTCACTGCAAAGGGAGTTTCCCTGAAGTATGGCTTGCCCCACCCTTAATCCTTTTATCCTGCAAGAGATAAAAGGAAAAGGGAAGCTGGCTGAGAATTGGGAACCTCACACCACCAAGTAAGCTGCACCGGGAGAAGAGCGTGTCCTTCAGACCCGAGGTTCCTGTGCCAAGATGCTCCCTGGACAAAGACTGATGCAATACTGGACTTGCCTCCAGAGCTGACAAGGGGAAAGCCTTCCCTTCGAGTGGACACCCTGAATTTGGACTTGTAGCCTACCGGAGTGTGTAAGAGTAAACCTTCCTTTGTTAAAGCCACCCACTCTGTGGTATTTCTGCTAGAGCAGCACTGGCTTACTAAAACAGAAGGTAATATGCTTTAATTGAGACCAACTGGATTAAGTGCTGCATCTGCTAACCAAAAGGTCAGCAGTTCAAATCTGCCAGGCACTCCTTAGAAACTTTGTGGGGCAGTTCTACTCTGACCTATAGGGTTGCTATGAGTCAGAATCAACTTGACAGTAGTGGGTTTGGATTTTTGTTTTTTAATGATTTAATAACAGCAACTAGACTAGTGTTTTACAGACAACTGGGAATCATAGCCTAATCCAGCTGACATATAAAATTAATCATCACAGTCAACTAGAGATGCTAACAGGGGGCAGCACTCGGGTTTAAACCTTAGTCTTCAGAACGTCAGTCCCACATTATCTCTGACTCTGCTCTGAAGAGTGGCATACCATGTGGTTAAGAGCACAGATTCTTAGAATCAGGCTACTTGGGTTTGAATCTCAGCCCTTTGTCTTACTAACTGCATGATCTTGAACAAATGATTTCATCTTCTCATGCTCATTGGAAAGGGAGGTAGTTCATTACGGATTAAACAAGATACCATTGGAAAAGTACCAAGTGCTTGCATAAGAGCATATAGAAACTATTAGTAAAATGGTTAAGAAACTCATCTCTAATGTCCTACTGTGTTTGTGGAAAACGGTACTTACATCGTTTAACCCCAAGTGTGTACTCCACTTCATTGCCTGCTTCCTTCCTGCACTCTCACCGATGGTGTCTGCCTACATGTATGGTGTTTTCCCAGCAGAGGTTTCGCTGAGTATTCTCTTTCTGCTTGGCTGGCTCTAGGAGAAGATGGAGCAGCTCAGTCCTATATAGGTGGTAGCTGTCTCCAGTGGAAAGCCAGAAAATGTTTTCATACTAACTCCAGCAGCACAAAGGAAAGAGATTGTGTTCCTCTGTCCTTGAATATGTCCATCAACACATTGTGTTTCAGTTTTTAAATCTTCTGTCAGGAAATGAGTAGAAAGAATTTCTCTTTCTTTTAACTTTTCCTTTTGGGCATCCTGATATTCTGCTGTAACTGGCCAGGAAATTTGTAGCAGATTTGCAAATCTGTAATTATTTATTTCCTTTGATTTCTTTATTCCAATTTTTCCAGAGGAAAAAGTGTACTTAACTGCCAAATGTGGCCAGTTCTTTTTAGTTTGTCCTATGTGTTCAGGCAAAAAGAACATGCATTTAAAATTAGAACTTCTCTCTCTGATAGTATCCAGTAAGTTTTAATTGCCTTGTTATTTTTGGATGGTGTTTCTATTTGATGGCCTGTGATGTCACATAACACATAGGGGTTGTCACCAGCTGTTAGCCAGCTGGTGGGGTGGAAGTCCTCATAGCAGCTGGGTGTCATATTTTGGGACACCCTTGTTGTCACAAAGGTGGCACACATGACAGTGTTGGAAGCCAGCACCACCCAGGCAAGTCACTGGCTCCCTTAGCTATAAAGGACTGTGTGGCCAGCTCACTTATACTTGTACTCGCCACTGGGAGTACAAGTCAGTGCACTGGTTCTCTAGGCCTATCTGGCAATGTGTATTTAAAAACTAAAAAAAACCAGTTGCTGTGGAGCCAATTCCAACTCATGATGAACCCATGTGTGTCAAAGTAGAATTGTGCTCCATAGAGTTCCCAGTGGCTGATTTTTCAGTAGTAGATTGCTGAAGTGATTTTCTCCCAAGGTGCCCCTGGGTGAACAAAGTGGAACGTCCAGTCTTTTGGTTAGCAGCCAACCATGTTAATGGTTTGTATCATCTAGGGACTCCTAACGTGTCTTAAAAATATTCAGTCTCTGATTCAGTAATTCCATTTCCAGGAACTTTTTATTCCTAAGGAAATACTTAGACAAGTACATCAAGGTATATAAATGAGAATGTTTATAAAAACAAGTTGTTTATAAAAGAAAGAAAACTGGAAACAATCTAAGAATAGGAGGATGACTAATAATTGATGGCATATTTATATACACAATGTCAGAAGACTATTTAAAATAGTGCTATGGAATATAATTATAACTACCATTCACTTATCGATTGTCATCTAACATTTCAAATTTGCAACAATAATAAAAAAATCTATACATGACTATCTTGCACATTGATGCTGTATGTCTGGCAGTAGTGAATGGTGATGTGCAAAGCAAGAGTAATGCTGGCTATGATGGTTAAAGTTATGTGTCAACTTGGCTGAGTGTAATTCTCAGTGATCTGGCACTTGTGTAGTGCTATGATATGTCAGTTGTATAATGATGTAGTCATCCTCCATTTTCTGGTCTGATCCGGTCATCATTCACTTTTATGTAACACCAACTTTCACATAACAACCTGGTCTTTGGAACTTAATCATGACGGTAAATGAGGAGATATAATATGCATTATATATATGCAGTATTCTATATTTTGCTCATAAGAAATGACTATAGTATAATACATTAAAATTTTGTATGCCAGCCAAATGCCATTGAGTCAGATCTGTGAATTTTTAAACGAGAAAAAGTCAGAAAGCACAGACACTAAAGTATTAGCAACAATAATCTCAGCTTGTAGGACTGCGGGCAATTTTAATTTTCTTGTTTTAACTTATGCTTCTCGCATTTCTTAAGAGCATAGGTTATTTGAGCAATTAAAAATAAACATATAGCATAGTTTTTGTATGAGATAGAGAGTGTTGGAAACAGTTCTGTGTACCTTTGTTTAGATAAGTTCCTGAGTGTGTACATGTCAGTAACATGTCAGTATGTCACATATGGGAGATGAAAGAGACAGGATGGCTGCTTACCATGCTACATCAATAAGCAGAGACCTGAAATCACTTTGGACCTGTTATTTTGTAGACTTTTACAGAAATACAGCTATTCCAAATTAAGCCTCTGTTTGTGTTAGCTTGTGGAATCTCTTTGTTATAAAATTCTCAAGTCTGTGCTACAAATCCAGAGGGACTGGCTGAGTTTGAAGTGTCTATGGTACACATACAAAAGCCAAAAGAAATAAGAAATAAAAACCAAAACCAATATATGTGCTTGTTCTGTATTTAACTTGGAAATAATTCTAAAGAAACATCAATAGTGCACCCCAAATCCCATAGCATTGATTCTGCTTTATCATGCTGTATACCATTTAAATTTTTGTGCATTCTTATCTGCAAGTCTGTGGCCACACTGCAGATAACCTATTGTGTGCCAAGAGTTTTTATTAAATGCTTTTCTAGATTGAGGTTTTAATGCTGTTTCTGTAATAACGAAGATAAGACATCAGTATGACTCCCTAGACAACCAGCTGTTAAGCCTGTTTCTGCAGCTGGCTGCTATGTGACCTGACATGATGATAACAATAAGGTAGTAGCAGTAACAGCAGTGGTAACTACTAGATGGTTGCAACCGTGATAATCACAAAACGTTTAATAGCAGTTCTGTTTATTGATCCCATATTACATGTAATGAATTGTACTTAGTGGTTTACATACGTTGTCTTAATTAATCTCACTAATAAGTAGGTGTTATTATCCTGATTTTATAGAAGAGGAATTGAAATTTAGGGAAATTAAGAAATCTGTGTAAATGACAGTTAACAGGGAACAGAGGTGAGCATCAAACACGAGTTGTTTGTCTCCAAATTTTGCGTTCTTCGTGGTTTACATTCCATCTTCCCAAATCTCTTACGGTCTCTGGGGCTTTGGTTTACTATTAATAAAATGAGACAGTTAGGCTAACTCAATAGTAACATTTTCTGTAGTGCTTGCATTCTTGCAGTCCATGTGCACTGCAGGGGAGAACTGAGGTAATTACTGGATGAAGATAAATAGATTCAAATACTGCCATTAGCACTTACTAGCTTTGTGATTTTGCAAAACTACTTAATCTCTCTGTATCTTTTGTTTCCTCACCTGTAAAATGAAACCTGTGATACTTAAACATCATAAGCTATTACTGGGTATTGAAAGTGATAGCATACAGAGTATCTGATGCAGATCAAACCAAGAACCTAAACTCATTGGTCTCCAGTCAATTCTGACTCACAATGAGCATGTAGGACAGAGTAGAAGTGCCCCATATAGCGTCCAAAGAGCACCCAGTGGATTGGAACTGCCGCCCTTTTGATTAGTAGTCATGGCACTTAACCACTACACCACCAGGGTTGCCAATGCAGATTAAGCACCTTATAAATGTTAACTCTGTAGATCAGATTGAGAACGCTGATGTTTTGGGACATCATCTCCAATTTGGCAAGAAGAGCATTCCCTCCTCCCTGGCAACAATTTGAAGTTACTTCATGTCATGGATTGAATTGTGTCCCCTGAAAAATAAGTGTAGTAATTTGAGTGAACCAGGATTCCCTGTATCCTGTGATTGCCCTCCATTCTGTGATTTTAGGGTGGGACTGCTACACCCTTGCTAAAGGAGTTCTGAAGTGTTGCTTGCACCACGCTTTATCCTCTCATCCTTCAGGACATAAGAAGAAAGAGAAACAAACAGAGAGTTGGGAACCTTATACCATAAGAAAGTGGCAGTGGGAGTTGAGTGCGTCCTTCAGACCTCAGGTTCCTGCACCAAGATGCTCCCTGAACAAAGACTGATGCACCATCAGGACTTTCCTCCAGAGTTGGCAAGAGGGAACGCCTTCTCCCGGAGTGGACATCCTAAATTTGCACTTGTAGCCTGCTGAACTGTGTAAAAATAAACTTTCCTCTGTTAAAGCTATCCAATAATGGTATTTCTGTTAGAGCAGAACTAGATGACCAAAACATTTCAGCTGCTGTAATGTCTAAGGTGTTTGCTTACCTCCAACATTGCTTAGTATGTTTTTTTTAAGTTCAAATGTTTAGCTAAGACAAGTGACTTTTATGCCTCATTGTTTTTCAGAAACATTTCTTTTTCAGTATACTGGATTAATTTTAATCACAAAATTTGTCAGAATATGCACCTAGAAAAGTGGATATATGCAGATACCTCAGAGAGACTAAATGATCTGCTAACCCCTAACATCTTTGACAAGTTCTGTGTTGTGGGAGTAGAGCTGAGTGAGGCTCTTCAGCAGCTCAGTGTTATGATTTCTTTGAGGGGAAAAAAGTCCAAAACTCATGCTTTTGTTTGCTCCACTGGTAAGTGTGGCTCTTAACAATCTGCCTGTGGTGGTTGCTGCGAAGCTCTAACAACCTAATGAATGCACTTCAATTTGTGGTTGACATATGCAGTCCTCAATAAATGTTTGACAACACTGCTGTCCTAGTCATCTGGTACGGCTCTAACAGAAATACCATGAGTGGATGGCTTGAAAAAGAGAAATTTTATTTTGTCATGGTCCAACAGGCTAAAAGTCCAAATTCAAGATGTCAGCTCTAGGGGAAGGCTTTTTTTGCTGCACCTGGAATAAGCTCCTTGTCATCAATCTTCCCTTGGACTGGAAGCTTCTGAGGCACAGGGACACTGGTCCTTTCCAAACAATGTGCTCAGCTTGTGGCACAGTTTCTTTATGGTATGAGATCCCCAAATACCTCTTCTAACTTCTTTCCTTTGTACCTCAGGCAACTATCTCAAGGCAACAAACAGTCTTACACAGTGAGGCCTGCCCAACTAGTGAAACTGTACCCATCCTCTGTCACTAACACCATAGAGGCAGGATTTATAACAAGAAGGAATGTCACACAATCATGGCCCAGGCAAACAGCCATATACATTTTTGGGGGAACACAATTCAATCCATGACACTATCTAGTCAAGCGTTTTCTTTCATTAGTAAATATGTAACTACACAAAAACTGGGAGCCATGTGAACCAGTTTCTGAACAAAGTTTCATTCAAAGACATACAATCTGACTCTTAAAGGTAATGACAATGCCATGAACAACAAAACAAAATGCTGCCTGGTCCTGTGCCACCCCTATGATTGGTTGTGATCCATAGAGTTCTCAATGGCTGATTTTCAGAAGTAGATTTCCAGGCCTTTCTTCCTAGTCCAAATTAGCCTGGAAGTTCCACTGAAACCCATCTAGCATCACAGCAACATGTAAGGCATTGTTAGGTGCCATCGAGTCAGTTCCCACTGACAGCAACCGTATGAATAACAGAACAAAATACTGCCTGGTCTTGTGCCATGTCCACAGTCATTTTTATGCTCAAGTCCATTGTTGTGGCCACTGTGTCAATCTATCTTGTCAGGGGTCTTCCTCTCTTTTGCTGACCCTTCACTCTACCAAGTGTGATGTCCTTCTCCAAGGACTGATCCTTCCTGACAACATGTCCAAAATACGAAAGACTCACTCTTGCCACCTTTGCTTCCAAAGAGCACTCTGGTTGTACTTCCTCCGGAACAAATCTGATTGTTCTTTTGGTGGTCCACAATACATTCAACATTCTTCTCCAACACCACAATTCAAAGGCATCACTTCTTCCTTCTTTTTGTTCATGGACCAGCTTTCGCATACATATGATGTGGTTGAAAATACCATGGCTTGGGTCAGGTGCACTTTAGTCTTCAAGATAACATCTTCACTTTTGAATACTTTAAAGAGATCCTTTGTAGAAGATTATCCCAATGCATAAATGTGTCTTTTTTGAGTTCTTGACTGCTGCTTCCAAGGGCATTGGTTGTGGACCCAAGCAAAATGAAACCCTTGACAACCTCAATGGTTGTTCCGTTTATGACAGTGTTGCTTACTGGTCCAGTCATGAGGATTTTTGTTTTCCTGTTGTTAAGGTGTAATCCATACTGAAGGCTGTGGTCCTTGACCTTCATCAGTAAGAGTTTCAGATCTTCTTCACTTCCAGCAAGTAAAGTGGTGTCACCTGCATAACACAGGTTGTTAATGAGTCGTCCCCCAAATTCTGATTCTTTGTCCTTCTTCGTAGAATCCAGCTTCTTGGATTTTTGCTCAGCATGCAGATTAAAAAGGTATGTTGATACACACCTTTCCTGAATCTAAACCATGCAGTGTTCTGTTTGTGCAACTGCCTCTTGATCCATACACAGATTCCTTAAAAGCACAATTAGATGTTCTGGAATTCCCATTTTCTGCAATTTGAGGCGTAATTTATTATGATCCACATGGTCAAATGCCTTTGCATAGTCAATGATACACAGGTAAACATCTTTCTGGTATTCTCTGCTTTCAACCAAGATCCATCTGATATCAGTGGTGATATCTCTGGTTCCACATCCTCTTCTGAATCCAGCTTGAATTTATGGCAGTTCCTTGTCAATATACTGCTGCAGTCACTTTTGAATGATCTTGAGCAAAAGTTTACTTTCATGTGAAATTAACGATATTGTTTAGTAATTTCTGCATTCAGTTGGATTGTTGGGATGGGCATAAACAGGGATCTGTTCTAGTCAGTTAGCCAGGTAGCTGTCCTCCAAATTTCTTGGCATAGATGAGTGGGTACTCCCAGCGCTGCATCTGTTTACTGAAATTCTTAACTGATATTCCATCAGTTCCTGGAGCCGTCTTTTCTGCCAGTGTCTTCAACGAAGCTTCAAATCCTTCCTTCAGTACTATTGATTTCTGATCATATACTACCTCCTCAAATGGCTGTACATCAATCAGTTCTTTCTGGTATAATGACTCTGTATATTCTTGCAATCTTCTTTTGATACTCCCTGAGTCATTTAATATTTTCCCTGTAGAATCCTTCATTATTGCAACTCGAGGCTTGAATTTTTTCTTCAATTCTTTCAGCTTGAGTAATGCAGAATGTGTTCTTCCCTTCTGTTTTTCCATTTCCAGCTCTTTGCACAGATCATTATAATACTTTCTTTTGTTGTCTCAAGATGCTCTTTGAAATCTTCTGTTTAGGTCTTTTACTTTGCCAATGCTTCCTTTTGCTTTAGCTGCTCTACATATGAGAGCAAGTTTCAGAGTCTCTTCTGATATCCAGTTGGTCTTGTCTTTACTGTATTTTTAAAGACCTCTTGCTGTCTTCTTGGATGATGTCTTTGATGTCATTCCACAGCTCATGTGGTCTTTGGTCATTAGTGATCAACACATTAAATCTGTTCTTGAGATGGTCTTTAACTCAGGAGGGATACACTCAAGACCATAAGCGGTAGCTGACAGGTGGGTGGTGCTCTAGCTGGGAACTGAATCCAGGTGTCTTTCATGAAAGGTGAGAATTCTACCACTGAACCCGCCACTGTCCCCATGGAGGCCAGAGAACAGACTTTCAGAAGGACTAGAGTTGCAAAGAAGGACTCCTAGAGGAAAAAGACACAATCCTAGTTTTTTGAACTAGGTCACAAGGTGGAGACTATTTTATCGAAAAGGCAGAAGCCAATGTATATCAAATACAGAGGACAAAGTCGGGGACAAAATCTCAACAAAAGTAATTTGATGCTAAGTCGCAGAATCTTGGCCTGTGTTCAGTGAATTTTAATTTCTGCTTTATATCAGGACTAGTGCAAGAATACCTATTGTCACTGAGTAAATTTTGACTCATAATAACTCAACAGGACAGAGTAGAACTTCCCCACAGTGTTTCCAAGGCTGCGATCTTCACAAATGCAGAATGCCACAGCTTTCTGCTGTGGAGCTGCTGGTGGTTTTGAACCAGTGCCTTTAGGTTAGTGCCTGAACTCTTAACCACTGTACCTCCAGGACTCCTGGCACAAGAACAGTTGTTTGCTAACTTTAGTGTGAATAGCAATCACCCAGAGCATTTCTAAAAGTCAAAAGTCTGTAGTTGGTCTCAAGAAGATACATTTTTAACATATCTCTCCTTTGATCAAATATTCAGCTGGAGCTGACACACTTACAGGACACTGAACATCCTAGAGGACCCGTAGTGTAAACAACTGAGGCAGGGATTATGCAGGGCCTGGCAGCTACTCACATTTGTTTAACAGAATCTGCAGTCCAGGGTCAGAACCAGATCTCAAGTCTCCTGAGTTTGATTCCATAGTTCTTTTGACTGTGTGTATGTGAATTCCACATTGTGCTTAGTAACAACTTTTGTTTCCTACATGCTGTTTTTGATAACTGCTAAGGCAATGTGCTTATTTTTTGAGAGACTTTTTCTGTGGGACTTTTGGGATTTTTGCTCATTCCTAACATGGAAGTTTCCTCATAACTCTGACTTTGTAGTACCATAAGTGACACAAACACTATCTTTCAGCAAATTGTTATTTACAACTAGCTGGAAATCTCTCAATCAGTCTGACAGCCTAAACACAAGCCAGATCCCTCCTGGAAATACAGCCTGGGCTCCTCATCAACTTTATTGGTTGAAGGAGAATTACTGGTCCAGCTGAACCAAATTCAGGATGACTTGGCAAATACATCTAGGGCTCTTCACCCCCCCACCCCCGCCCCTTGTAATTTCTATTTGTGAACTCTGAATTTATAGGTTCTTTACTTGAAATTTAGAGATCAAAGAGTAAAGACAGTCAAATGTGGTTTTAAAGAGATGCATGAAGAAAACTAGGGTGTCATGCAGATTCAAGCTAAGAACAGTTTCAGTTTCTGATGTCTAAGTCAGGCACACATGTTTTTAATTTGGTTGTAAAAGAGGGCAATGACTACAAGTTTGGAAAACCAGGGCAGGAAGGTGATGACATAGATGATGTCATGGGTTGAATTGTGCCCTCCAAAATATCTACCAACTTGGTTAGGCTGTGGTTCCCAGTATTGTATGATCATCCACCGTTTTGTCATTCAATGAGATTTCCCTGTGTGTTGTAAATTCTATCACCATGATGTAATGAGATGGAATAGTGGCAGTTAGATTGATGAAATCTACAAGATTAGACAATGTTTTAAACAAACCTCTTTTGACATATAAATGAGAGGAGAGAGCAGAGAGGTGGGGGGACCTCATACCACCAAGAAAGCAGTGTGAGGAGCAGAGAGCTTCCTTTGGACCTGAGTTTCCTGTGTTGAGATGCTCCCAGACTGAGGGAAGGCTGATGCATCACAAGGACCTTCCCCCAGAGCGAAGAGAGAGAAAAAGCCTTCCCTGGGACCTGATGCCCTGAATTTGAGCTTCTGTTCTGCTAGACTGTGAGAGAATAAATTTCTCTTTATTAAAGCAACCAACTCTTGGTATTTTTGTTATAGCAATGCTAGATGACCAAGATGGATGGGTATGTTAGAGCTACATTTTTAATAACTGAATCTTTAATAATGAAAAGGGAACATGATTAGACTTAGTGGGAAATTAACATTTACCTTGTGATGGAAACAGAGTCTTCCTATCCAGTCTTCCCAGAGTGCAGAGAATTTTGAAGCAATACAGTAGAAGTTCTTAAGAGAAATATTTCTAATAGGAGAGACTGTCCTTCAAGTTTTGCAGCATTTCAAAATGATAGATAAGTTCTAAAGTAATTATTTGGTTGAAACTCAGATTAAAAAACAAGAGAAGCAATTCTATTAAAATCTGCTCTATTATTAACAGCTTCTAAAACTTACATATTGAAGTTTGTTGAGTATGTAATGGGAATAAGTTATATTAATCCCTTAAGGTACTGAGGACATTCTTTTCATTTCTCTGTTAATCGCCCTTTCTCCTTCAGTGAGTGATTGTTAGAGAAGGATACAGTTGTGTATATGCATAACTAGGTAATTATATTTCAGTTCCAGTTAGATAAGTATTCATTGTAGATCAGCTTTTCTGTCAGAGAGCAATCAGAAAATCTTGTACTTTGATGCTACTCTTTTAACTTTTTTAGGCTGTTCATTTAAAAAAAAAACACTCAGGGGGAGGCAGAGTCTAGATGGTGGGCTAAATGCACGTCTCCCTAAATTCCTCTGGAAACCAAGACCTAAAATTATAACTAAACGGAGTCTTCTAGGCACCTAGTAAGCCCTGGAGTGCAGCATAGTGCTGTTAATTTGGACTTCATATCACTGAATGCAAAACCTCCCCTCTTTGACTGACCCCACTCCCAGTGAGCAGAGACTTGCACGGACTGAAGGTAATTCACTATTTTGCTTTATTTTCCCTCTGTCTTGGCTGGTGGTCAGAGCTGGGACTTGACTAGCTGCTGGTCTAGGATACACTGCTGGTGGGACCAGCAAGCATAATTGCCAAGTTCTGAGATCCTGGCTTTGGACTCTATCCATCTCAGCTCCCCTGGTATATCTTTCTGCCTCTGCCATGTGGTAGCTGTACACATGCACTTGTGTGGGATGCCATCTTGATCCACTGGGAAATGGAGAAGTCCAGGCAGAGACCCTGGCTGGACTTGGTTCCTAGGCTGGGAGGTGGCGTCTGCAGGGGGAAAGTGCTTTTCCAGCAGAGAGGCAGTGTTTTGCACAGTGTTGCCTGGGGCTGAGGCCAGCGGCAGAGGCTGTGCACTCAGGGCATTTGGGGATTCTTGGTCTCTCTTTCCTCAAGGAGCCTGGTCCCAGCCAGCTGGCCAGCTTGTGCAGGATGCCATCTTGTTTTGCTGGGAGGTGGAGTCATACATATGGAAGCCTCAGCTGGACCTAATTCCTGGGCTGACAGTGTCTACCAGAAAAGACCATTTTAAAGCAGAAGATGAGAATTCTACACAGTATTACCTACAGCTGGGGCTCGACAGCAGAGGCCAGCAGGCTAGTAGCCTTTCTGTATTTTGAGCTAGTTTATAACATTTGGGGTTCACTACAGAGGTGCTTACTTTCCCAGCTGGGAGGGGGACCTATACACCTGAAAACCTAACTGACTTTGGAAGTTGTCACATACTTTTTACTTCTCATTTTAAGATGGCTTAGAGAAACAACTGTGGTCCATCTTCACAGCATCTCTCCGAGCCTCTATTGACTCACATGAAGCCCAAAAAGCAACAAAATTTGGAGCAGACTGCAACCTGGAAATCACCGACAGCATCGGAAGACCCCCAAAAGAAACCACCTGAGAACTCCTCAGACAAAGAAGCTTTTATGAAACTGTCAGAAGGTGAATGGTAAAGGATTTATATAGAGAACACTCCTGGACCTTATACAAAATGCAGCAGAGCAAAATGAAAAATTAAGCAAGCTGTTCAATCTGATGGAACATCAACACTCAGAAATCCAACAGATTAAGAACAAAATCAAAGATATAGAAACTTCAATTCAAAGCCAAGAAAACAGAATGGAACAAATGGAAGAGAATTTCTGATTTGGAAGACACAGCTACTGACTCCAGCATTTATGAGGAGAAATCAGAAAAAAGAAACAAGAAAAATGAAGAAGCATTAAGAAGCATGTGGGACTCTATTAAGAACAATCTATGAGTAACTGGAGTTCTGTTGCTGAGCTGCTGACAGAAAACGTCCCAGAAATTATGAGAGAATATAGATATCCAAGATACATATTGAACAACACTCAATATAGATCTCCAAAGAAAGACTCCAACACATATTATAATCAAGTTCAAAAATGAAACCTAAGCAGAAACTCTTAAAGGCAACAAGACTAGAAGCAAAGCTGATATTCAGAGGGCAACTCTGTAGGCTTTCATTGGATTTCTCAGCAGAAACAATGCTGGCACGGAGACAGTGGCATGATACATGCGCTGAAGGAGAAAAGCTTTCAACCAAGAGTTAGATATCCTGCAAAACTATCTTTCAAATATGAAAATGAAATGAAGACATTCACTGATAAAGAGAAACTCAGAGACTTTGTAAAAACCAAACCAAAGCTACAAGAAATACTGAAAGAACTTCTTGGCTTGGAAGAACAAAACTGCTAACTTTATATTTTAGAAGGACACATTATCCAGACTCCTACTCAGTTAGGGAAGGCTCCAAACACAACCAAAGCCATAATAGTGAAAGAAATGATCTAGTGATCACATCACATAGACTATGATATCATCATATTTAAAAAAGGGATGTGCTACAGTCATTTCCGACTCAAAGGCACTTGGCTTGGCACAGTCGTTATAGTCCTTCCAGATGGAGAGGAAGTTGACAAGACTGGTAGCAATCGAACCTGGGTTTATATATAGTTTATTATGCGGGATCGTGGGGGCAGTCATAAAGCACAATAAAAAAGCAACATACTGTATCAACAAATGTAACACAGGAGTCTCAACAACCACATAACCAACCCCTGAAAAAGTGAATAATGAACTCACAAAGAAGAATCTACGAGAACAGATTAATAAGAACGACAGAGAAAACATCAACACAAAAATAAACATATCACAATGGCAGCATTGAATACTTACCTATCAGTAATTACATTGAATGTAAATGGACTGAATGCTTCAGTAAGAAGACATTGAGTGACATCTTGGATCAAAAGACATGACCCATCTATATGCTGCTTACAAGAAACACACCTTAGACTTAAAGATAGGAACAAACTGAAAATTAAAGGATGGAAAAATATAAATCAAGCTAACAATGAACAAAGAAGAGCAGAGATGACAATTCCAACCTCAGAAAAAATAGTTTTTAATGTAAAATCCACCATTGTGGACAAGGATGGACACTATTTATTGCTGAAAGTTTCAGTACTCTAGCAGGACTTAACAATATTAAATATTTATACACCTAATATTAGAGCACATAAATATGTCAAAGAAACACTGACTACACTCATAAAGGACATAGATCACTCCATAACAATAGTGGGAGACTTCAACACTCCACTCTCAATATTGGACAGATCATCTAGAAAAAAGCTCAAAAAAGACATGGAAGACCTTATTGCCACAATTAACCAACTAGATCACACTGACATATAGAGAACTTTCTATTCATCAGTGGACAAACACACATTCTTCTTCAGTGCACATGGAACATTCTCCAGAATAGACCATGTGTTAGGACATAAAGCAATTCTCAACAAAATTCATACCATTGAATTAATGCAAAGCATCTTCTCAGATCATAAAGCCATCAAGTCAAAATCAATAGCAGAAAAAACATAGATAGAAAGTGGAACTCATGGAAACTGAACAACACCTTGCTCAAAAAACCATGGGTTATAGAATAAATCAAGAATAAAAATAAGTAAATTTATGGATTCCAATGAAAACGAAAACACTTCCTATCAGAACCTATGGGATACAGCTGAAACAGTGAGTAGAGGTCAGTTTATCTCCATAAATGCACACATCTGGAAGGAAGAAAGAAACCAAATCAAAGAATTGACTCTGCAGCTTGAACAAGTAGGGAGAGAACAACAGAGGAATCCCTCAGGCACTTGAAGAAAATAGATCCTAAAGATTATAGCAGAACTAAATGAATTAGAGAATAGAACAACTGAAAAAACTGAAAGACCAAATGCTGGTTTTGAAAGCCAGCCAAGTGCCATCAAGTCAGATCCAACTCATGAAAAGATCAACAAAATTGAGAAACCATTGGCTAAACTTTCTAGAAAAAAAAGGAACAAAACAGGAAAAAAATAACCCAAATAAGAAATGAGAGAGGAGTTGTTACAATAGATCCAACAGAAATCAAAAATATCATAGCTGAATACTATGAAAGATCATATTCTAAGAAATTTGAAAACCTAGACAAAATGGACAAATTCCTTGATTCACATCACCTACCAAAATTGTCACAAGGTGAAGCAGAACAACTTAATAAATCTGTCACAAAGGAAGAGATTGAAAAGTCATCAAAAAACTGCCAACCAAAAAAATCCTGGGCACAGATAGCTTCACTGAAGAATTCTGCCAAGCTTTTAGAGAAGAGTTATCTCCAATACTACTGAGACTATTTCACAGCATAGAAAGGGATGGAATGCTTCCACATTCATTCTATGAAGCCAGCATAACGCTGATACCAAAGCCATGGAAAGACCCAACAAAAAAGGAGAACCAAAGACTGATATCACTCATAAATCTAGATGCAAAAATGTTCAACAAAATTCTTGCAAATAGGATACAACAATGTATCCAAAAAATAATCCATCATGACCAAGTTGGATTCATACCAGGAATGCAAGACTGGTTCAATATCAGAAAAACAATTAATGTGATCAACCATATAAATATCACAGAAGACATGAATCACATGATCTTGACTATTGATGTACAAAAGGCATTTGATAAAGTCCAACACCCATTCATGCTAAAAACTCCCAGCAAAATAGGAATAGATGGCAAATCCCTCAGTGCAATAAGGGCCATTTATGCAAAGCCTACTGCCTACGTCATTCTGAATGGAGACAGTGAAACAGTTTTCCTTGAGAACAGGAACAAGACAATGATGTCCACTCTCATCTCTCCTATTCAACATTGTACTGGAAGTTCTAGCCAGAGCAATTAGACAAGACCAAGAAGTAAAGGGCATCTGCATCAGCAGAGAAGAAGTAAAAATCTCCCTATCTGCAGATGATATGATTATATATGCAGAGAATCCCAAAGAATTCATAAGGAAACTACTCAAACTGACAGTTAAGCAAAGTCTTAGGATACAAGATAAACATAAGTAAAATCAGTAGGATTCCTTTATACCTGCAACGAGATTATTTAGGAAGAAATCACCCAGTCAATACCATTTACTATAGCCCCTAAGAAGATAAAGTACCCACCCAAGAATAAATTTAACCAGAGAAATAACAGACCTTTACAAAGAGAACTACAAACCCTTACTACAAGAAACTAAGAGAGACTTACATAAATGGAGAAACCTACCCTGCTCATGGATAGGAGGACTTAACATTGTGAAAATGTCTGTTTTACGCAAAGCAATCTACTTATATAATGGAATCCCCATACAAATTCCAGTGACATTTTTTAATGAGTTGGAGGAAGAAATTACCAACTTTGTCTGGAAAGGGAAGAAGCCTTGGATAAGTAAAGCATTACTAAAGAAGAAGAACACATTGGGAGGCCTTTTATTACCCAACCTTAGAACTTATTACACGACCCCAGTAGTCAAAATAGCCTGGTACTGGTACAAAAAAAGACAGATCAATGGAACAGAATTGAAACCCCAGAAATGACATCATCTGCTGGTGAACAGCTGATATTCAACAAAGGCCCTAAGGTGTTAAAGTGTGGTAAAAACAATGTGTTCAACAAATGGTGCTGGCAAAATCAGGTTTCTATCTACACTAAATTAAAACAAGATCCATATCTTACACCTTATACAAAATTGAACTCAAACTGGATAAAAGACTTAAATATCAAATCTAAAATGATAAAGCTCATCCAAGAGAAAGTAGGAACAACAATGGAAGGTTTAGTACACAAGGCAGAAAGACTTCAAAATCTGTCAAACAAACCACAGTCATAAAAAGAGAAAATAGATAAATGGGAACTGTTAAGAATCAAACATTTTTGTTCATCCAAAGACTTTATTAATGGAATTAAGAGGCCACCTACAGAATGGAAAAAAATATTTGACAGCTATATGTCAGAGCGACGCCTGATCTCCATAATCTATAAGGTACTACAACATATCAATAAGAAAAAGATAAATCATTCAATTAAGCAATGGGCAAAGGAGATGGACAGAAGCTTCTCTAAAGAAGAGATCTAGGCAGCCAAAAAACACATGTGAGCATACTCATGATCATTAGCTATGAAAGAAATCCAAATCAAAACGAGAACAAGATACCATTTTACCCCAGCAAGGTTGGCCATGATCCAAAAAACGCAAAACAACAGATGCTGGAGAGGCTGAGGGGAGATTGAAACTCTCCTACACTGTTGGTGGGATTGCAAAAATGGTGCAACATCTTTCAAAAGTGATCTGGCACTCCCTTAAAAAAATGGATATAGATACATCATTTGACCCAGTAATTCCACTGCTTGGAATATATCCTAAAGCCTCAAGGCCACTAACACCAAGTGGTACATACACACGAATGTTTATTGCAGCACAGTCCACAATAACAAAAAGATGGGGTCAACCCAGATTCCCAACAACAGAAGAATGGATAGGTAAACTATGGTATATATACTCAATGGCACACTATGCAATGATAAAGAACAACGATGATAGCAGGAAACATCTCTTAACCTGGTTTCAACTGGCGGACATTATGTTGAGTGAAAGTAGTCCGTGACAAAAAGACAAATATTGTATGAGACACTTATGACAAGAACTTAAAAACAGACTCATGCATAGAAGAAAAGACTCTTTCATAGCTGCAAGAGAGGGTGGAGAGTGAGGGAGGTGAGAGGAGGAGGGTATAGGTAGTTAATAGAAATTTGGTTGGGTGAAATCGGTGACAGCATGCATTAGAAAGAAGATCAACAACAACTGGACTTCAACACAATTTGAGTACTCCTCCCATCATAACCCATATTGCAAGGACAGAGTGGCTGGGGCGGGGGGTCGGGGACCATGCTCTCAGGTGAAATAGAGGCCAACTGGCACAGCTAGCATTTTGCTAATGAGGACTCTCTGCACCCCTCATCAGTGAGTGGTGTCTGGGGTCTTAAAAGCTGCCAAGCTGCCATCTGAGGGTACAGGAAATGGTCCCAACTCAACAGGAGTGGGTGATCACCAAGGACAAGAATGACATGGGGTAAAGAAAACCCAGAAGACAGAGAGACCCAAGTGAGTGGGTCTCTACATTGACTCATGACCAGAATAAGCAGATGGTGCCTGGCCACCACCAGTGATTGCCACGATGGAGCTCACAAAGTTGAGTCTCAATGGCAACAAGAGAATAAATAGGGGTACACCCTGAGATCTCTAATAAAAGGCCACAATTGATGGTCTGGGAGCTTTGGGATTCCCCTGGGAGCATGGCCTCTGGCCCTGATGCTGCCCCTGTCCATAAATCATAGTGTAGGTTGACTTTTCCAACAGCAATGGATTGGACTTGGTGATGCAGAGTGACCGTGTCTTGTGGGAATTTTATGGTTCTATGCATCTATAGGATGTCATCTTGCTGATCTCTTGATGGAGGAAGGGGAGTAGGTGGAGAGGAAGGGATAGGAGACTGTTGGGAGGATAGGACATGCATGGAGCAGAGAAGAGGGGTGTGCTGTCACTAGGCAAGGAGAGCAGTGGGAGCTGCATATAGGTGAGCATGCGAATTTATATGGGAACATACATTTTCATTCAATCATAATAAAAAAATAAAAAACACACTCATTGAACAAGTCCTAGGCACAGTTTGGAGTCAATGCCAAAGATACAAAGAAATGAGCAGCTCTTGGGTACAGAGTGTAGCAGGGAAAAGGACACATCTACCACCAAAGTTAAGATCGCTAATTGCACTATTAACAAGACGCTAAATTTCACTAGTTAGATAATCAGCATGGTGCCTGTGAAAATTTTGGTATCGATAGTTATGTCACATAGGGTTGAGATAGGAAAGTACCTACTCAATCTTTTCAGTGGGAGTGGGAGTTTCATCAGTGATATAAAGGGAAAATATAGTACCAAGGTCCAAAGATCCTAGACTCTTGATACGGTATAGCCCTGGCTCCATCAACGTCTCTAACTCCTGCTCTGAGTATGAGACAAGAGTACCAAATGGAGACTCTGAGTCTAAGCTGCTCTGCTGAGTCACCAGCCTCAAATTGAGGATGATCTGTGCAAATCTACAGCTGAAAGAGTGAAGGCCTTAGTCACCTTCCATTTTTAGTCTTCCTCTTGTGCTTCCCACTTAGACCTTCCCCGCCCCCACTGCTGCTAACACGTTTAACTCACTAGAAGCTTCTCTGAAGACTCTTTTTATCAAGTATGTATTTTATGTTTTAGCTTCTCAGCGTGAGCCAGGGGAGCAGAGGCAATTCTTCTGATTTTGACAGCAGAAAATGTTCCTTAATCCAACAGCCTGCTTTCAGATTATCCTCTGGATTCACAGCTGTTTAGGAGCAAAACAGTGAGTGCATGTTTAAGCAGAACAGTTGTAAAAGCCCTTCCCATATACCAAAAAAAAGAAAGAAGGAAAGAAATTAACCTAGGACAAGAGAAACCAGGACTCTCCTTCAATCAAGGGGGAAAAAAAAGATCAGATATCATAAATAACTAGGCAACAGCTTGATTAAGAAAAATATGTATCTATGTGTATTTCTATGTGCGTGTGTTTATGCATCTATATCTTTTATGTGGAGAGTGGATAGAGAGGTGATGCTGGGGTAAACTGACTCTTTACAAAGTTAATAGATAATGGCTGTTCTCAACCTAATAGATTATTTATTTTTGTGATCACAGCTTTCTTGATTAAGAATGATTAGGACACTAAAATAATATTTTACCACTGACAAATGATACATAGTGCTTCCATTATAGTGACTATTATATTTCACTTGGCTTTGGCCCATTGAATTCACTTCAACAAATTTCAAATACCTACTATGTGCTAGGCCCTAGACTTGGAGTAAAAATTATTTATTTACTTATGTTGTACTTTAAATGAAGGTTAACAGAACAATCTAGTTTCTTATTAAACAGTTAGTATACATATTGCCTTATGACATTGGTTAACAACCCCATGACTTGTCAACACACTGTCATCTTGACTTTGGGTTCCCTATTACTAAGCTTTCCTGTCCTCACTTGGATTTGGAGTAAAATTGACCCAAAAATAAGTAAGGTAGTTTAACTTATAAAGAAATAAATAGCATTCCATGAAACAAAAATGTATCAAATGGAACAGAGGATAATGTTCATGTTTTAGGATAGGATAATGCTTGTTAGGTGTCCTTGAAAGTTGCAAGCAAGTAAGTGCTCAGATTAGCTGGAAAGTTGGAGGTTTGAGCCTATGTAGAGTTACCTTAGAACAAACGCTTGGCAGTCTACTTCTAAGAAATCAACCACTGGTTGCTCCACAGAGGACAGCTCTGCTCTGACAAAAATGGAGTTGCTATGAGTTGAAGAAAACTCAAGGGCCACTAATGACTACTATTAGAAATGACTCTTAATCTCAATGGCTTAATACCATAAAAATTTATTTCTTTTTTTACAAAATCCAATGCCTATGTTTCTCAATGAGCAGATTCTAACTTGTCTTGATCATTTTACACCTTTCAGAGCACCCAATTGGCAGTTGGGGGATGAGCTCACGGAGGACCCACCCCTAATACTCAGTTATTTCTTCCTGGAAATGATACATGCTACTATATCCATGTTTCATTGGCTAGCTCCGATTACATGACTCCATTTTAACGCAAGGAATCAAGGAAATAGGTGCTAGGATCAATTAAACATTATTTGTCACTGACAAATGACGTTATGCCACCATTCATAAGAATACCTCCATAAAAAACTAAACAAACTCTTTGATTTTTGAAATTTGGCCTCACATTAATGTGCTTTGGGAAACTTTTCCTTAGTGCTTATTTAAAACCCACTGCCGTCGAGTTGATTCTGACTCAGAGTGACCATATAGACAGAGTAGGACTGTTCCATACAGTTTCCAAGCAGAGCCTGGTGGATTTGAACTGCAGACCTTCTGATTAGCAGCTGTAGCACTTAGTCACTAAGCTACCAGGGTTTCCTCATTTACGAGCTCCTAAACCAGAATCACAATATTTGTATATTTTAGAAGAGCTACAGATGAATCAAACACGTAACTGAGTTTGAGGCTAATTGAACTAAAGCTAATGTTAAAATGCAAAGAAATACGTAGTAGACTTTTCGTACTGGCTACCGAGAGAGGAAATATGTAAGTATTATATTCCATTCTAGCATATATAGCATAAATGATGACTGGCAGAATCTGGAGGTAGGATTTTAATTATCATCAAGAACATTCAGGAGATGATTATCTGTGGGTAGGTACTTTGACAGAACAAATTGTCTGTTCATAATCATACAAAGGCTTGCAATTTTCCATTAAATGAGTGAGGTAGCCTGATATAATAAAATGATAGGGAAACAAGAAGCTAGAAACACTAGATTTGAATCCTGGTTTCCACTTTCTAGCTAAGTTTCCTTCTGGGGCAATTACCTAAAATCTCAGATTTTCTTTCCTTCTTTGTATGGAGGACACTGCTTGTTGCCTCCCCAGTGTTTATCCCTCTCCGTCTCCATATTTTGTTGTGGTAGCAATGTGCCTCGCTAAAAATGTACATTTTCAGAGGTGGTGATCTGCTTCCGTAAAGACATATAGCCTTGGAAACCCTATGGAGTATTTCCACTCCACTCGATAGAAAGTCGCTGTGAGTCAGAACTTGACTCAACATCAGAGACATAACTAGGGTACAGCAGATATTGCCACCAGCCCTGTGCACGTGGTACCACTGAGCAGTTTCTACTAACCTGGTATGGCCAATTGTGTGTCCATGGAAAGCACTGAAATGGAGCCCTTGTCTGACCATTTGACACCATCCTATTACATAAATTTGATGGCACTTGGCTTGGCTGGCCATAATATCAGCTCAAAGATACAAGCCAAGTTTATTAATCTTTTAATTAGCACATTACCTTGCTTGAGGAAAGATATTGGATTGTATAGGCTTAACAGGGACTGCTCAGTGGTGGGTGCCTCATGCCTCAATGCAATCCTCTAGACATATCAGAGTTACAATGGGCAAAGGGGGTTGGTGGTTTTTGTTGTTTTGTTTTTGTTTTTGTTTTTTTTTTTGAAAAGTGAGATAAAAGGAGCTTGGTAGGCATTAAGGACTGAGCTGCTGCAGGGATAAGGAGATTTTATTCGGGCCTTGAGGATGTTTCAAGGTTTTGGAGTTTGTGCTGAGAGAAATAGAAGCTGTGAAGAGTCCTGAGATGAGGATCACACTCTGAATGCTACATTGGGAGTGACCATAAAAGGACAGGGACAGAGAAAGGGACACTTGTTAGGAGGTTACTGTAGTAATCTAACTGAAAGATGATGCTAACCTAGACTGGTATGATGAGCTGTGGAGCTGATATAACTTGTCAGATTCTGAATATACGTTGTAAGCATAGCCAACAGGATTTACAGACAGAATGGATACGGTGTGTGGTTAGGAGTAGTTAAGGAAGACTCCAACTTTTCTGAGCCAGGGTAACTGAGAAAACAGATTGCCCTCAACTGAGATGGGGAATGATACAGGCGAAGTATGTTTGAGTAGGAAACACAGAATTTCAGCTCTACACATATTCAATTTGATATGTATATTAGATAACTAAGTAGAACTATAAAATAGGAAGTTTTGTGCAAGAGTCTGGAAACAAGGATAGCGTCTTAAAACCGTGTATTGGATGATACAATGAACACATCAAATCCATTGCCATCAAGTCAGTTCTAATTCATGGTGACCCTGTAAGGACAGAGTAGGATTGCCCTCACAGTATTTCTAAGGTTTCTAGAATTGAATGCTTACTCCCTTTGACTCTATCTTCATTAATTAATAATAAAAGTTTATAGAAATCTGACTTTTCCTCTGACTACAGCTTTGACCATCTCCCATTTCAGTTATTATCTAAATAGTATGTAACTGAAACTGAATTCCTGTCTGACCTAGAAATTGTTCAGAATAATAATTGTAGTTTTCATATTAATAAAATTTTATTTACTTGTATTCAGAGAATAAATTGAAGTTCTGTGTAAAATTGTATAATAAAGACATGTTAATGTTGCACAATTATTTTTAAAAATGTAAGCAATGTTTATTCTTTATTCTTAATTCTGTTTCCTCTCTGTGTTATCTATCATTTTCATTTTCCTGTCTTCTTTTTATGTATATACACCTACTTGTGGAAATCTCAGTGACTAATTTATACCATTTTAAATGTGAGTTTTTGTCCCATAAATTTGCATAATGGCCTGCTTCGCAATTATGAACCACACCTCTTTTTGTGCAATTTTACTGTCTTTTTTTGTAGCGTATTTACAAAAAGACTCTTTCCTCCTTCTTTCTTCTATAAAAAATTATTTTCAAATGTTGATTCCTCATTTGTGTTACCAGAATATTTTCTCTTTTCCTTATTCAGCAGTTTCTTTTCACAGTCTAGTCTAAAAAAGACTACACTTTGTTAAAAGGTAAAGTTATGCGGACAGACATTGTCTTCACCTGTTCTCCACAAGGGTGATTGAAACTCCTTCTCAGGTTATAGCTAGACTGTAGAATAATGTACATGCCAGCCAAGCCATGATTCATAATAAAAATCCCTGCCAAATTCGTTCTTCTGCTATTTCCTCGCTCTTTGACCTCAAGATAAAAATGCTGAAACCACATCAATAAAAATACGATTATAAACCCATGCACTGGAATTCCTATATCTATGCTTAAGTGTAGCATTGATGAGGATTACACTTCTTTTGATGCAATATTTCACTGACAATGCCCAACTCTTATCATCTTCCCAGTTGCTTTCAGGGAATTAAAGTTCCTGCTATGATGTGGATAAAAAACTAATAAAAATATAAGGCAGGAGAAGGTTTGCTATAAAAAGCTTTACTAAAGTGATCGAGGAGGGCTAGCCAGGATTTCTATTTGGCATGAACCTTGAATTACAAAAAGATAGCATGTGTATGTGGCAGTGTGGGGGTGGAGTATTCTTATTCACTTTCAGGAAGACAAAGCATGGCTGGGACACTGTTTTTTTTTTTCTAAGAGTTCCACTGGCCTTCACTTAAGGAAACATCATCTCAGTTTCCGACACAGTACTGCTCGTACCTTAGGTTTCAATGTTACTGTGAGTTTTCATTTCTTTTTCTGTCTTCTTAAAGCTTAAGTGAAATGTTTAGCGAGCCTGCCTTATAGTCAAAGTCCTTGTATTTTTATCACTGCTGTTGCTTTAGGCATTTTTATTTTGAGGTTAAAGAGATAGCAGGGTGCTGTATGACTTAAAGAAATCATGTATGTACTTAACACATAATTTATTTAGAAAAGTTTAAAAACACCAAAAAACAAGAAAGAAAGAAAATTTAAATCAGATTTTATCACCCAGTGAGATTTGTTAACATTTTTGTATACATCATACAAATCTCAAGTTACAATACTCAGGAATTGTATTGGAAAAATATTGAATGACACAGGAAACATAAAAAGAAGACAGAAGGAATACACAGAGTTATTATACAAAAAGGAATTGGTTGATGTTCAACCATTTCAGGATGCAGCATAGGATTGGATTCATTCCTTATTTTCCTTTTACCATTCTTGAAAAATGAACTTTTTGATTATTTTAACAAATCTTCCCACGACTTAGTGGTGTTCCTTCACCCTGCAACCAAATTTATTGAGAGTTGCTTTTAGAATTACGTCGAATATTCAGACTTCATTAATTCTAGCTGCAGCTTTTTGTTTAGCTAAAATTTGCTATTCAGCTTCAATTTGTCTTTAACTTTCAGCAAACGAATAATCAAATTCCTACTACAAAGCACATTCTTGTTCCATCAATGATTTTAGACCTATTTTGCATAGATTGCTGTAATATTAATTAACGTAACTACAATGGTAATGTGAACACAGAATGCTCATTGGCTTTATTTTCAAATATGAGCAAGAATAATTGCATGGTGATTGCATGAATACCAAGTGAAACCTTACATGCTTTATATTCTCTCAGTTAGCTGAGATATAAATATATATTCACTATTGCAAGGGGTCAGTTCTACCCTGGCCCCTAGGGTTGCCATGAGTTGGATCTGAGTTGACAGCACTTGGCTTAGCACTGCAAGAGCAAACAAAAAATAATTATTGATATTTGTGAAAGTGTTAATTTTATGCACAAAACATTTAAGGACTTTTAAAATAGAGAAATAGTTTGAGAGAGAAAATATTTAGTCAAATATAAGAGGAATAATTAGATTGTACCACGAGTCGGATCCAACTCAACGGCACTTGGCTTTGGCATATGCAATGAGTTGATTTATAAAAGCAGAAATTTTCTATGATTCATTCTGATATTCTTTTTGAGTCCATCAACCTTTATAAAAATGTTACTATTAATGTAAGGTAGAGTAATCAAGGATATATGATTTCATGATCCTAGTGTTTATAGAATTGTTTGACGTATTAAAATGAAAACCCAACCCACTGCCATCACAAATTCCAACTCGCAATGACCCTACAGGGCAGAGTACAACTGCTCCGTAAAGTCTAAGGAGCATGTTTGATATATTAGTCTATATTAAAAGAAACCCTTTAAGAACTGTACTTGAAAATTTAGTTATTTAATGACACATTTTGAAGCATGAATTAAAAACAAGTCATCTTTAGCCACCTCAAACTTTCATAAGAAGAAAAATAAAATTATGTATAAAATCTCATTGCTATCAAGTTGATTCTGACTCATAGAGACTCTATAGGACAGAGTAGAACTGCCATAGAGAGTCTCCAAGGAGCAGCTGGGGGATTTGAACCGGACCTTTTTGTTAGCATTCAAGCTCTGAACCACTGTGCCACCAGGACTCCAACTAGTGTACAGTAACATAAAAAATAAATCATCTTTGATCCATTAAAATAAATTTCACATTAAAATATGAAATAAAAAGAAAAATAAGGTACCAAATTTTTGTGTGTGTGATCAAAGTTCAAAACAGGTTTCTTATGATGATGTGCTTACAGATAATGAAAATATAAACAAAATATTCTTGCAAAATATTACTATGTCTGGCAAGTCGACTTTAGCAGTTAAAGGATTTGGGAAAGTTTGGCCAAGTTATGAATACCATGTTGTCTTCTAGAACATTATTTCTTTTGGATCCGACTCGACGGCACTTGGCTGGCTGGCTCTTCCAAATTATATTCTACTATAAAAGGAGGCCTGGTGATGAAGTGATTAATGTGACCAACTAACAACCAGAAATTATGTGGCTGGAAACCTCCAACAGCTCCTAAATAGAAATATGTGGTCATCTGCTTCCATAGATTCGGAAGCCCTGT
This sequence comes from Heterohyrax brucei, assembly GCA_028571685.1. Classification (NCBI taxonomy): domain Eukaryota; kingdom Metazoa; phylum Chordata; class Mammalia; order Hyracoidea; family Procaviidae; genus Heterohyrax; species Heterohyrax brucei. The sequence continues at coordinate 25,913,034 of CM053143.1, forward strand.
GAGGTCACCATGAGTTGATATCACTGACTGAAGTGGGTTTGTTTGGTGGTTTGTAATCTAAAAGGGGAGTGATAGTAAATTCACCATTTGAAAGCCAGCATCTATTTAGCATCACAAATGCATCTGATGGGGACTGTAAGCAACATTTAGTAGCCTACAGTGCTACTAAATTTTTATTTCTGCTCCATAATGTCCAATTTTAAAAGTAGAACACTAACATTTGATAACAAATTTTAGTCATAATAATTTTTTTAAATTAATTGGTGGTGATATTCAGCTTTGGACTCTACTTTGACCAAATATTGATTTTAACATTTGATCATTTGTCATACTGACAGATTGTATAGTGGCTATATGTAATATAGCCACTAATGTTACAACAATTAACATATTTTTAATATGTTTTCCTCTCATTCAATTACATTTTATGGTTCTCACTTACATTGTATATTTTTCAATAAAAACTTGCTAATTTTTTCATATAAAATTAATTCAAGTTTCCTATTACCCATTTTTTCTATTTTTTAAAGAGGTTCTACATTTTCCCTTACTCTTTCTCTTTGCATTCCTTCTCCCTCTTTAGTTGGTTTGCAGTTGCCTCTAATTCATTGCTGTTGATTCTGACTTATAACAACCCTATAAGGTTTCTAAGGCTGTGTTAATGAAGCTGTCACATTTTTCATGTTTGTAGTGGCTAATGGCTTTGAACCAGTAACCTTTAGGTTAGCAGCCAAGCACTTAACTGTTGTGCAACCAGGGCTTCTCTTGAAATTACCTCTGTCATTATTGTTGTTATGTGCTCTTGAGTCACTTCCGAGTCCTAGAGACCCTACAAGACAGAGTAGAACTGCCTCATAGGTTTCTAAAGAGTGGACGGTGAATTTGAACTTTTGGTTAGCTTCTGGTTAGCAGTTGAGCTCTTAGCCATTCTGCCACCAAACCTCTATGGTTCACTAAATCCCCAGGTCTAGAATTGAGTCTTATATGAGTGTTTTGTGGCTTCCTTCTTAAAAAGAGAATGGGAACAACAGACACAGTCACTAAGCCAGCAAGTCTCCTCCTGCCTTTTCAGTAGAGCTTCTCCCTGTTGTAACATTTAGTTTTGTGCAGTAACCAGGTTCCAGTTACCCATCTCCCTTGGCACGTTTTTGCTTAGTTACACTAAACCTAGGAAGTGAACTCCTAGCTTCCACTGCGTGACTCTGTACCTGGAACTCAGGAGACCCATAGCTTCAGTGCTACTTTCGACTTCATACCGCTGTGTTTCAGATTCAGAGATATTTACCTTGTTTTAATAATGAGCAGGCTATTTTAAATATCTGTTCATAGTTTAAATTCCATTTTTATGTTTTCTAGACAAAAACTATAGACCTGAAAGATCTATCAATTGTCTCTCTGATTCACCAATATTTATATTGTTTATTTCAATAGTACTATTTGTTCACTTACTCTGGTTAGAACTGTATATGTTAAATAACTGTGTGGCAGCGGAGTTGCTGTTTGCAATGTAAATGGAGTGACTGGCTACAACTGCATGTGTTAAATGGGGAGTGGAATTGCTGTTTCTAGTGTGAATGGAGTGAGCCAGAGGAGTATATGAGGTCAGAGCATCTCTATGAGTGAGACTAATCTAGTTATATATATCTTTCAGCATCTTTGTATACAATTGTACAAACTGACTGATCATACAATTCATGAGACTCTAAGTTAATGCTAAAAACTATGTAAACACTACTCCATTTGTTTTTTAAAATTGAGGAAAAGATATCTGAAAACAGAATATTATTTTTCTTTCTCTGCCTACTTTATTATTGTGTTCTCTCTTTATTCTTTTGTTTTATTATTCTGATTGAGTGAAGATACACAATCCAAGTTAAATTTGCTTGCCGGCCTATCTGTAACTCCTTCTGCTCTCCTAGTCTGGTGACAACACACTCCTTTCCATTCTATACAGATCAAGTCCTGTTAACAAATTCCTGTCCCCTCCTCTCCATCCTCTCCTCTCACCTCTAGTAAATTAGAGGCCAGTAGGACAGCATCCTATAGATGCATAGAACCACAAAGTGCACACACCATATGGTCACATTGTGTCCTAGAGTCCAATCCATTCCTGTCTGAAGAGTTTGACCTCAGTAATGATTTCTGGTCAGGGGCAGCAGCAGATCTAGGGGCCATGCTCCCAGGGGAACACCCAGGCCTTCGGACCATCATTTGCAGTCTTTTAGTGAAGTTCTTGAGGGGCACCCCTCTTTTTCTGGCGTTGCCACAGGGACTCGACATTGTGTGCCCCATCACGGCTATCTTTGATGGTGGCCAAGTATCATCCAGTTCTGATTGCATAATGATACAGTCACCCGTTCACATGGGTCTTTCTGTCTTCAGGGCTCTTTTTCCCTCATGTGATTGTTATACTTGGTGATCATCTGTTCTGGCTGAGTTGAGATCATTTGATGTACCTCAGATGGCAGCTTGCTAGCTTTTAAGACCCAGGATGCCACTCACCGATATAGGGTGCAGAAGACTCTCTTAGCAATAAACTAGTTATGCCAACTGGCCTGATGTTTCCTGAGAGCATTGTCCCTGGACCCCGACCCCTGCTGTTCTATCCTTGCAATATTGAGTTAAGGTTAGAAGAGTTTTCAGTTTATGCTGAAGTCCAGTTAAGCTAATCATCTATTTAATGTGTGCTGTCACTGCTTTTATCCAACCAAATTTCTATGAAGTGTATAATCTATAACCAGCCCTATTCCTCCCTACCTCCCCTTCACTGTAGCCATCAAAGAGTCTTTTCTTCTGTACATGAGTCTGTTTTAAAGTCCTTATAGTACGGGTGTCATACAATATTTGTCCTTGTGCTGCTGATTTCACTCAGCATAATGTCCTCCAATTCAAGTTATAAGTAGCTTCCTAAAATCAGTGTAGTTCTTTATCATTGCATGGTGTTCCACCACTAAGTACATATACCGTAGTTTGTTTATCCATTCTTCTGTTGTTGGACATATGGGTTAATTCCACCTTTTTGCTGTTGCGGACTGCACTGCAATAAATTTTTGTGTGCATTTATCTGTCCATGTGACAGCCCTTAATTCTGTAGGATATATTCCAAGCAGTGGGATTACTGGATCAAATGGTATATTTATTTCCATTTTTTAAAGGAAGCACTAGATTGCTTTCCAAAAAGACTGTTACATTTTGCAATCCTGCCAGCAATGTAGGAAATTTCTAATCTCTCCACAGCCTCCCCAGTATTTGTTGTTTCATGTTTTGGGGATCATAGCCAACCTTGTTGGGGTTAGATGGTATCTCATTGTAGTTTTGATTGGGATTTCTTTAAAAGCTAATGATTACGAGCATTTCCTCATGTGTCTTTTGACTACTGGGATGTCCTCTTTAGAGAAGTGTCTGTCCATCTCCTTCACCCATCACTTAAATGGATTATTTACCCTTTTCTTGATGATATTTTGAAGAACCTGGTAGATTATGGAGATCAGACATCAATCTGACATATAGTTGCCAAATATTTTTTCCCATTTTGTAAGTGGACTTTTAATTCATTTGATAAAGTCCTTGAATGAGCAAAAATATTTGATTCTTAGTAGTTCTCATTTATCTATTTTCTCTTCTGTTGATGGTTCTTTGTCAGATTTTGAAGTCTGCCTAAGTTGTGTACTAGAACTTCTGTTGTTGACCCATTTTTTCTTTCATGATCTTTATCACTGGGGTTTGATATTTAGATCTTTTATCCAATTTCAGTTAGCTTTTGTGTAAAGTGTGAGATAGAAGTCTTGTTTCAGTTTTTTGCAGATAGACATCCAATTTCGCCAGCACTATTTGATAAAGAGACTGTTTTTAACCCAGTTTATCATCTTAAGGCCTTTGTCAAATATCAACTATTCACAGTAGGATGGTGGTATCTGTGGGGTCTTAATTCTGTTCTGTTGGTCTATTTGTACCAGTACCAGGCTTGTGGCGGTCAGGATTATGTCAACTTGGCTACTCTGTATTTGGCTGCTGTATTAAGTGGCAGGGCAGGGTTTCTGGTGGCTCCCCGCCCCTGGCTGTCATCTCCCAACCTTCACTATAGCTGCTGGTCGCTCACATAGCCAGGAGCTCCTGCTCTCTTCTTCCAGCGTCTGGTTCCGGGACTTGAACTAGCAGCTGTTGGACTCATCGGTTCTTACAGTCGGCACTTGAAAGTCCTGCTTCCTGACGTGCCGATCCTGGGTTCGCCAGCCTCTGCTGCTCCTGCTCCCTGACCTGCTGATCCTGGTTTTGCCAGCCTCTGTCGCTTCGTCTCACCAGCAGTTTGGGATCCACTGACCTACACAACCGGTGATCTAGAACTCTGGTCTGTGACCTGCTGACTTTGGGTTCCTCAGGTTCCGTGGCCACATGAGGCTTGTGCCAGAACTTGGAACATTCAGCTTCTGTGATTATGTGAACTGTTTCCTGTATCTATCTATCTATCTATTATAAATCTTTCCTTGTACCTACACGTGTTACTGGTTTTGCTTCCCTAGAAAACCCAGCCTGAGATAAGGCTGTTTTGGCTACTGTGGCAGTGTAATATGTTCTAAGGTCAAGTAGTGAGAGCCTCCACTGTGTTCTTCTTCTTCAGTAGTAATTGCTTATCTAGGATTTCTTCCCCTTCCAAACAAAGTTGGTGATTTGCCTCTCCATCTTGTTAAAAGATGTCACTGGATTGCATTCTATATGTAGATCTCTTTGGTTAGAATAGACATTTTCACAGTGTTAAGTCTTTTTATCCGTAAGCAGGATATGTTTCTTCACTTACATAAGTCTTTCTTGGTTTCTTGCAATAAGGACTTGTAGTTCTCTTTGTATAGATCTCTTATTTCTCTAATTAGATTTATTTCTAGATATTTTATCTTCTTGGGGATTACAGTAAATGGTACTGATTTGGTGATTTCGTCTTTATGATTTCTGTGTTGGTATAAAGGAATCCAACTGATTTATTTATATTTATGTTATAGCCTGATACTCTGCCAAACTATTCTTTGGTTCCAGTAGTTTACTTAGGGATTCTTTAGGATTCTCAGCATCTGTAATTGTATCATCTGCAAATTGGGAGATTTTTACTTCTTCTTTGCCGATGTGGATACCCTATATTTCTTTTCCTTGGCCGATTTCTCTGGCCAGAACCTCTAGTACAATGTTTAATAGAAATGGTGAGAGGGGGCATTGTTGTATAGTTTCCTTCTCAAGGAGAATTCTTTCAGTCTCTCTCCCTTCAGAATGATGTAGGCAGTTAGCTTTGCATAGATGGCCCTTATTGCATTGAGGAATTCCCCTTCTATTCCTGTCTTGCTGAGAGTTTTTAGCATGAATGGGTGTTGGACTTTGTCAAATTCCTTTTCTGCATCAATTGACAAAATAAGGTGATTCTTGTCTTTTGTGTTATTTATGTGGTTGATTATGTTACTTGTTTTTCTGATGTTGAACCAGCCTTGCATCCCTGGTATGAATCCAGCTTGGTCATGATGAATGAGTTTTTTGATATGTTGTTGAATTGGATTTTGTTGAAGTTTTTTGCTTTTAGTTTAATGTGTGATATTGGCCTGTAATTTTCCTCTTTTGTGGGAACTTTCCTTGGATTGTTTTTATCAGGTTTATGTTGGCTTCATAGAATGAATTTGGAAGTATTCCATCCCTTTCTATGCTGTGAAATAGTCTTAGTAGTATTGGAGTTAACTTTTCTCTAAAAGCTTGGTAGAATTCTGTGGTGAAGCCACCTGGTTTAGGCCTTTTTTTTGGTTAGTAGTTTTTTGATGACTTTTTCAGTCTCTTCCTTTGTGATGGGTTTTTAAGTTGTTTTACTTCTCCCTGTGACAGTTTTACTAGTGCTATGAGTCTAGGAATTTGTCCATTTCCTCTAGGTTTTCAAATCTATTAGAATACAGTCTTTTGTAGTATTCTGTTATGATACTGTCGATTTCTGTTGGATCTGTTGTGACATCTCCCATCTCATTAAATATTCGGGTTATTTGTTTCCTCTTCTGTTTTTATTTTGTAAGTTTAGCCAGTGGTTTTTCTATTTTGTTGATGTTTCAAAAGACCAACTTTTGGTTTTATCAGTTTTTTTTCAATTGTTCTTCTATTCTCTAATTCATTTAGTTCTGCTCTAACCTTTATGATCTGTTTTGTTCTGGTGCCTGAGGAGTTCCTCCCTTGCCCTCTTTCTACTTGTTCAAGCTGTAGGGTTAATTCTATGGTTTGGGTCCTGTCTTCATTCTGGATGTATGCATTTACAGAGATAAATTGACCCCCGAGCACTGCTTTGGCTGTATCCCAGATGTTCTGGTAAGATGTGTTAGCATTCTCACTAAAATCCATAAATTTTATTTCATCCTTGATTTCTTCTATAACCAATTCTTTTTAAGCAAAGTGTTGCTCAGTTTCCATGAGTTCCAGTTTCTGTCTATGGTTTTTCTGCTATTGATTTCAACTTTTTTGGCTTTATGATCTGAGAAGATACTTTGCAGTGATTCAGTGGGTTGTCTTTTGTTGAGATTTGCTTTCTGTCCTAACATGGTCTATTTTGGAAAATGTTCTGTGTGCACTGGAGAAGAAAGTGTACATATCTGTTGACTGATACAAGTTCTGCATATGCTGATAAAGTCTAATTGGTTAATTGTCACAATAAGATATTCTGTGTCTTTACTGAGCTTTTTTCTAGATGATCTGTCCATTACTGAAAGTGGAATTTTAAAGACTCCAGCCATTACTGTGGAGTGATATATCTCATTTTTCAGTATAGTCAGTGTTTGGTGTATTTAGATGCTCTACTATTGGGTGCGTAAATATTTAATATTGTTAAGTTTTGCTTGTGTATTGTACTTTTCAGCAACGAATACTGACTGTCCTTGTCCACAATGGTGTATTTTACATTAAAATCTATTGTATCTGAGATTAGTATTGCCACAGCTGCTCTTCTTTGTATATTGTTAACTTGTATACGTTATTCTATCCTTTAGTTTTCAGTTTGTTCATATCTTTAAGTCTAAAATGTGTTTCTTGTAAGGAACATACAGGCAGGTTATGCCTTTTGATAGAAGATGTCACTTGTCTCTTTATAGGAACATTCAGTCTGTTTACATTCAGTGTAATTGTTCATAAGTATGTCTTTAGTGCTGTCATTTTGATATATTTATTTTTGTGTTGGTGTTTTGTGTGTTGCTCTTGATATTCTTTTGTGGGTCATTCTTCTCTGTGGGTTGACTTTTCATGATTTTCAGTGTTGGTTTTGTGTTTGTTGAGACTCCTGTATTACGTTTCTTGTTTTGATATGTTGCATTTACAGCTACACCTATAATCTCCCTTAACATTCTAAGCTTAAACCCAATTTTACCTTCTACATGTCTTATTAACTTCCTCTCCACCTGAAAGGATTGTAACTACTGTAGTATATCCCCCTTTTTAATGTGATAATGTCTTAGTTTTTGTGATTTGATCACTGGTTCCCTTCTTTTAATATTATGTCTTTGAGTTTTGTGCCTCCTGTTACTGAGTAGGTTCCTAAATGTTATGTTTTGCATTACCTCCTCAAGTATACACTTAATGGTTTTATTTTTCTAAGCAAAGAGCTTCTTTCAGTACTTCTTATAGCTTTGGTTTGGTTTTTACAAACTCTCTAAGCTTCTGTTTATCTGCAAATGTCTTAATTTCATCTTCATATTTGAAAGACAGTTCTGTAGGATATGTAATTCTTGCTTGGAAGTTTTTCTCCTTCAAGGCCTTGAATGTGTCATCCCACTGCCTCTGTGACAACATTGTTTCTTCTGAGAAGTCAGATGAAACCTACCAGACTTCCCTCTGAATGTTAGCTTTGCTTTGAGTCTTGCTGCCTTTATGAGTTTCTGCTAGTGTTTCATTTTATTATGCTTGATTACAATGTGTCTTTGAGTCTTTCTTTTTGGGCCTAGTTTATGTGCATTCAATATCCATCTTGGTTATCTGTGTTTTCTTCTTTCATAATTTCAGGAAAGTTTTCTGTCAGCAACACAATATCAATACTCTCTGTGTTTTCAGCTGTCCCTCCCAGTACAGGAACTCTAACTAAATGTAGATTATTTCTTTGGATAGAGCCCCACGTTTCTTTCTTTCTTTCTTTTTTGTTATGATTGAATGAAACTATGCATTGCCATATAAATTTGTGTGCCTACCTATATGCAGCTCCAACTGCTCTTCCTGCCTGGTGACAGCACACTCTTCCTCTCTGCTTCATATACGTTTTATCTTCCCAACAATCTCCTATCCTCTTCTCTCCACCAACTCCCCCTCCTCCAGTAAGAGGTCAGCAGGACAACAACCTATAGATGCATAGAACCATAAAGTGCACACATGATATGGTCACTCTGAATCACCAAGTCCAATCCATTCCTGTCTGAGAGTTGACCTCCATTATGATTTATGGACAGGGGCAGCATCAGGGCCAGGGACCATGCTCCTAGGGGTACTCCGAGGCATGGACCATCAATTGTGGTCTTCTAATAGAGATCTCAGGGTTCACCCCTTTTTATTCTTGTGTTGCTAGTGGCCAGATACCATCTGGTTCTTCCGGTCACAAGTCGATGTAGTCTCCCACCCACATGGGTCTGTCTGTCTTCTGGGTTCTCTTTCCCCCATGTCATTTTGGTCTTTGGTGATTACCTGTTCCTGCTGACTTGGGACTATTTGCTGTACCCTCAGATGGCAGCTTGGCAGCTGTTAAGAACCCAGACACCACTCACCAAAGTGGAGTGTGGTGGGCTCTCTTAGCAAAATGTTAGTTGTGCCAATTGGCCTCGATTTCCCCTGAGAGCATGGTACTGGCCCCATGCCCCATCTACTCTGTCCTTGTAATATTGGATTAAGAGGGGAGGAGTAATCATGTTATGTTGAAGTCCAGTTAATATTGGTCTTCTTTCTAATATGTGCTGTCTGAGATTCCATCCAACCAAGTTTCTGTCATCTATCAAATTTAAACTCTCCCTTCCAGTTGCCCTCCCTCTCTCCCTTCCCTTGTAGCCATCAAAAAGTCTTTTCTTCTATGCGTGAATCTATAAGTTGTTGTCTTAAGGGTCTCATACAATATTTGTCCTTTTGTCGCTGACTACTTTCACTCAATATAATGCCCTCCAATTAAAACCAGGTTATGAGATGTTTGCTAAGATCGTTGTTGGTCTTTATCATTGCATAGTGTTCCATTGAGTATATATACCACAGTTCACCTATCCATTCTTCTATTGTTGGGCATATGGGTTGATTGCATCTTTTTGCTATTGTGGACTGTACTGTGATAAACATTTGTGTTCATTTATCAGTTGGTGTGAATGGCCTGGATTCTGTAGGATATGTTGTGAGCACTGGAATTACTGGGTCAAGTGGTATATCTAGATCTAGCTTTTTAAGGAAGCGCCAGATTGCTTTCGAAAGAGAATACACCAGTTTTACAATCCCACCAACAGAGTAGGACTGTTCTAATTTCACCACAGCCTCTCCAGCACTTGTTGTTTTGTGTTTTTTGGATCATGGCCAACCTTGTTGGGGTGAGATGGTATCTCATTGTAGTTTTGATTTGAATTTCTTTAATAGCTAATGATCATGAGCATGTCCACATGTGTTTTTTGGCTGCCTGGATCTCTTTAGAGCAGTGTCTGTCCATCTGCTTTGCCCATTGCTTAACTGGATGATTTATCTTTCTCTTATTGATATTTTGTAGCACGTTATAGATTATGGAGATCAGGCATCAGCCTGACATATAGTTGCTAGGTATGTTTTCCCATTCTGTAGGTGGCTTTTTAATTCTATTAACAAAGTCTTTGGATGAGCAAAAGTGTTTGATTCCTAACAGACCTCATTTATCTGTTTTCTCTGCTGTTGATTATGGTTTGTTCGACAGATTTTGAAGTCTGTCTACATTGCATATTAAAACTTCCATTGTTGTTTCTACTTTTTCTTGGATGAGCTTTGTCATTTCAGATCTGATATTTAGGTCTTTTATCCATTTAGAGTTGGTTTTTGTATAAGGGGTAAGATATGGCTCTTGTTTCAATTTATTGCAGATGGATATCCAATTTTGCCAGCACCATTTTTTGAAGATACTGTTTTTACCCCAGTTTAATGTCTTGGGGCCTTTGCTGAATATGAACTGTTCATTGGCAGATGGTGTCACCTCTGGTGTCATCTCAATTCTGTTCCATTGATCTGTCTATCTCCTTTTATACCTGTACCAGGCTGTTTAGACCACTGTGATAGTGTAATAGGTTCTAAAATTGGGTAGCAAGAGGCCTCCCAGGGTGCTCCTCTTTTTCAGTAGTGCTTTACTTATCTGAGCTTCTTCTCTTTCCAAACAAAGTTGGTAATTTGTTTCTCCATCTCATTAAAAAATGTCACTGGAATTTGTTTTAGGATTGTGTTATATAAGTAGATTGCTTTAGGCAAAATAGACATTTTCACAATGTTAAATCTTGCTTCCATGAGCAGGGTAGATTTCTCCCATTTATGTAAGTCTCTCTTAGTCTAGTAGTTCTCTTTATAAAGATCTGTTATTTCTCTGGTTAGATTTTTTCCTAGGTACTTCATCTTCTTAGCAGCTATAGTATATGGCATTGATTTGGTGATTTCTTCCTTAACAATCTCATTATTGGTATAAAGGAATTCTACTGATTTACTTATGTTTGTCTTGTATCCTGAGACTTTGCTGAACTCTTCGATCAGTTTGAATCATTTACTTATGGATTCTTTAGGATTCTCTGTGTATACAATCATATCATCTGCAAATAAGGAGATTTTTGCTTCTTCTTTGCCGATGCAGATGCCCTTTATTTCTTTATCTTGTCTAATTGATCTGGCTAGAGTTTCTAGTACAATGTTGAATAGAAAAGGTGAGAGTGGGCATCCTTGTCTAGTTCCTGTTCTCAGGTGAAACCGTTTCAGTCTCTCTCCATTCAGGATGATGTAGGCAGTAGGCTTTGTATAAATGGCCCTTATTGCATCGAGGAGTTTGCCACCTATTCCTAATTTCCTGATAGTTTTTAGCATGAATAGGTGTTGGACATTATCAATTGCCTTTTTTGCATCAATAGACAAAATTAGATGATTCTTGTCTTTTGTGTTATTTATGTGGTTGATTATGTTATTTGTTTTTCTGATGTTGAACCAGCCTTGCATCCCTGGTGTGAATCCAACTTGGTCTTGATGGGTTATTTTTTTTTTTGAAATGTCGTTTTATTCTACTGGCAAGAATTCTGTTGAAGATTTCTGCATCTACATTCATGAGTGATATTGGTCTGTAATTCTCCTTTGCTGTTGGGTCTTTCCCTGGCTATGGTACCAGGGTTATGCTGGCTTCATAGAATGAATTTGGGAGTATTGCATCCCTTTCTATACTTGAAATAGTCTCAGTAGTATTGGAGATACTTCTTCTCTAAAAGCTTGTAGATTTCTGCAGTGAAGTCATCTGGGCCTGGGCGGTTTTTGGTTGGTAGCTTTTGGATGACTTCTTCAATCTCTCGGTTTGTGTTGGGTTTATTAACTTGTTCTGCTCACATTGTGATAATTCGAGTAGGTGATATGAATCAAAGAAGATGTCCATTTCCTCTAGGTTTTCAAATTTGTTAGAGTACAGTCTTTCATAGTATTTTGTTATGATATTTTTGCTTTGTATTGTTGGATCTGTGGTGACAACTCCCCTCTCATTTCTTATTTGGGTTATTTGTTTCCTTTCCTGTTTGTCTTTAGTAAGTTTAGCCAATGGTTTGTCAACTTTGTTGATCTTTTCAAAAGCCAGTTTTTGGTCTTTTCAATTTTTTCAATTGTTCTTCTATTCTCTAATTCATTTAGTTCTACTCTAATCTTTAGGATCTGCTTTCTTCTGGTGCCTGAGGGGTTCCTCTGTTGTTCGCTCTCTACTTGTTCAAGCTGTAGGGTTAGTTCTTTGATTTGGTTTCTTTCTTCCTTCCAGATGTGTGCATTTATGGAGATAAGCTGACCTCTGACCACTGCTTTGGCTGTATCCCATAGGTTCTGGTAGGAAGTGTTTTTGTTCTCATCGGAATCCATAAATTTATTTATTTCATCCTTGATTTCTTCTATAACCCATGGATTTTTGAGCAAGGTACTGTTCAGTTTCCATGAGTTCCAATTTCTATCTATTCTTTTTCTGCTATTGATTTCAACTTTTGTGGCTTTATGATCTGAGAAGTTGCTTTGCATTAATTCAATGGTATGGATTTTGTTGAGAATTGCTTTACATCCTAGCATGTGGTCTATTCTGGAGAATGTTCCATGTGCACTGGAGAAGAAGGTGTAGTTGTCCGCTGATGGATAGAAAGTTCTCGATACATCGGTGAGGTCTAGTTCGTTAATTGTGGCAATAAGGTCTTCTGTGTCTTTAATGAGCTCTTTTCTAGATGATCTCTCCAATACTGAGAGTGGAGTGTTGATGTCTCCCACTATTATTGTGAGGTGATTTATCTCCTTTTTGAGTGTTGTCAGCATTTCTTTCAGGTGCATAAATATTTAATATTGCTAAGTTGTGCTTGTGTACTGAACCTTTCAGCAATAAATAGTGCCCACCCTTGTCCACGGTGGTGGATTTTACATTAAAATCAATTTTTTTCTGAGATTAGTATTGCCATCCCTGGTCTTCTTTGGTCATTGTTAGCTTGATATATATTCTTCCATCCTTTAATTTTGAGTTTGTTCCTATTTTTAAGTCTAAGGTGAGTTTCTTGTAGGCAACTTATGACTGGGTCATGTCTTTCGAACCAATATGTTACTCGAAGTATCTTTAGTGAAAGTTCAGTCCATGCACATTCAGTGTGATTATTGATAGGTATGTGTTCAGTGCTGCCACTGTGATAGATTTATTTTTGTGTTGATATTTTCTCTGTTGTTGTTATTAATCTGTTCTGAGACATTCTTCTGTGTGAGTTTATTTTTCACCATTTTAAGGGTGGTTTTGTGATTGCTGAGACTCCTGTATTACGTTTCTTGATTTGATATGTTGCATTTGTATTGTTCTTTATGGCTGCCCCTATTATCCCACTTAATAAACTATGTCTGAATGCAATTTTAATTACTACCATTCTTATCAACTTCCTCTTCATCTGGAAGGACTATAATGACAGTAGTACATCCCTGTTTTTAATACGATGACATTATAGTTTTCATGATACGATCACTGGAGTATTTCTTCCACTATTATAGCTTTGATCGAGTTTGGAGCCTTCCCTAACTGAGTAGGATTCTGGGTGATGTGTCCTGTATTTGCTTCTGTAATATAAAGTTAGTGGTTTTGTTCTTCTAAGCCAAGAGATTCTTTCAGTATTTCTTGTAGCTTTGGTTTGGTTTTTACAGTCTCTGAGTTTCTGTTTATCTGTGAATGTCTTAATTTCATTTTCATATTTGAAAAATAGTTTTACAGGATATATAGTTAGTTCTTGGTTGGAAGTTCTTCTCCTTCAGGGCTTTGAATATATCATGCCACTGTGTCTGTACCCACATTGTTTCTGTTGAGAAATCTGACAAAAGCCTACAGGGTTTCCCTCTGAATGTGAGCTTTGCTTTGAGTATCTTGGATATCTATATTCTCTTCTTTCATAATTTCAGGGACGTTTTCTGTCAGCAGCTCAGCAGCAATACTCTGTGTTCTGAGGTGTCTTTCCCTGTTCAGGAACTCCAATTAATCGTAGATTGTTTCTCTTAAGAGAATCTCACATGCTTCTTAATACTTCTTCATATTTCTTGTTTCTATTTTCTGATTTCTCATCATAGATGCTGAAGTCTATAGCTCTGTCCTATAAATCAGAAATTCTCTTTTCTGTTTGTTCCGTTCTGTTTTTTTGGCTTTGAATGGAAGTTTCTATGTCTTTGATTTTGTTCTTGATCTGTTAGATTTCAGGGTACTGGTGTTCCATCAGATTGAACAGCTTGCTTAATTTTTCATTTTGCTCTGCTTCATTTTGTATGGGGTCTAGGTGGGGTCTCTATATAATCCTTTTGTATTCACCTTCTGATAGTGTCAGAAAAACTTTTTTGTCTGGAAAGTTCTTAGGTACTTTCTTTTAGGGGCTTTCTGAAGCCATGGGTGATTTCTTGGTGATGGTTTTCTCCAGAGTTTGTTGCTTTGGGGGCATCATGTTAGTCAATAGAGGCTGGGAGAGATGCTGTGTGGATGGCCCACAGTTATTTCTCTAGGTCATCTTAAGATGAGAGGTAAAAAGTACCTGACAACTTCCAAAGTCAGTCAGGTTTTCAGGTGTATAGGTCCCTCTTTCCAGCTGGCAAAGTAAGCACATCTATATCAAACTCCACATATTATAAACTACTTCAAAATACAGAAAGGCTAGTGCCCTGCTGGCCTCTGCTGTCAGGCCCCAGCTGTAGGTGATACTGTGTAGAATTCTGGTTTTCTGCCAGAAAGGCGCTCTCTTCCAGGCAGGTTCTACCTCCCAGCCCAGGAATTAGGTCTTGCTGAGGCTTCTGTATGTGCATTTCTACTTCCTAGTGGAACAAGATGTCCCCCACAAGCTTGCCACCTGGCTGGGCACAGGCTACTGGCTTAAAGCAAAGCCAAAGGTGCTGAGATGCTCAGCATGGCAAGTGCCCCAGTCGCAGGTGATACTGTAGAAAACACTGTCTCTCTGCTGGAAAAGCCTTCTCCCCCAGGAAGGCACTGCCTTCCAGCCTAGGAATTAAGTTCAGCTGGGGCCTCTGTGTGGGTGTTTCTGTCTCCCAATGGATTAAGAAGGCATCCCGCACAAGCTTGCCACTGCTTCCATATGGCTACTATATGGCAGAGGTAGAAAGATAGGCCAAAGGTGCTGAGATGCACAGAATCCAATGCCAGGCTCTCAGAATATGGCAACTGTGCTTGCCGATGCCACCAGCACTGCCTCTGAGATTAGTGGCGAGTCAAGTCCTAGCTCTGCATGCCAGCTAAGACAGAGAAAAAATAATAAATAAATAAATAAATAAAATGGTGAGTTACCTTTGGTCTATCAAACCTTCACCCATCAAGAGTGGGGTCAGTAAAGAGAGCAGGTTTTGCATTCAGAGTTATGAAGTCCAAATTAACAGCCCTATGCTGCATCCCAGGGCTTACTACGTGTCCAGAAGCTTCCATTAGTTATAATTTCAAGTCTTGGTTACCAGACGGATTTAGGGAGGCATGTGTTTAGCCTGCCATCTTGACTCTGCCCCCCACATGTTTCTTAAAGTTTCTTCATTTATTTTAGTTCTTTTCTCTAATTTTTCCTCATAAATGCTGTGTCACTTCTTCTGTCTTCAAGGTCACTAAGTTGACTTTTATTTGTTCAGTTCTGCTCTTTTGGCTTTGAATTGAATTGTCTAATTGTGTAATTTTGTTGTTGATCTGTTGGATTTCAGAACATTGAAGTTCTGTTAGTATGAATAGCTTGCTTAATTTTTCATTTTCTCTGCTGCATTTTGTAGAATGTCTAGGACAGCTCTCTATATAATTCTTTTGTACTCAACTTCCAATAGTTTCAAAAAGACTTCTTCATCTGGGAAATCTTTTGATGCTTTGGGAGTTTCCTGGAGCCATTGCAGGCTGTTTCTTTAAATGCTTTATGACGGTATGTTGCTTTTGAGACATGTAGAGGCTGTTTCATTTCTCTGGTGTTGCCTCAACAGAAGGTGAGGCATAGTTCTGAGAAGCAAGTTGGTCACCAGTCACCTTTGTGTACTCTAATAACTGACCCCAGTGGACTCTCTGGGGTACAGGCTGCACCTCCTGGCTGCTAAAGACAGTGCCCTACTTACATAGTCACTGGAAGGCTGTCAGCTAACCCTATGATGTGGGTCAGTAAAGGCTGTAAGAGATGCCTTTGGGCTGCACAGCAGTTATCTCTCCAGGTAGTCTTATTTCAAAAACCTATCTGACAGCTTCCAAAATCAGTCAGGCTGTCAAGTGTGAGCAGCCCTGCCTTCTGGCTGACAATGGACGCACCTCTTTGGCTGTCCTCAGATGCTAGTTCAAAGCAGGGAGTGGTAACTTCCTTGTTACCTGCCGAGGGCCAGCCTCGACAGGGTCTGGGATCACAAAGTGATGGGTGGTGTCGGTGAAGGAAAGAGACTCAGACAACCAGGAATCTGGAGCTCAGCAGCCCATTAAGGCTTGTCTTTCTTTATTTTTATACAATCAATGAAGTAACGTGATTTCATCCTGCTCTTTCACCACATAAGCTGTTGGCTAGTAAGGAACTGATACCTTATGGTCTCTTTTCATGTTAATCATTAGGGCCTTCTAGGTAATGGCCCAAGACAAGTATATTATGGTTATAATCAACAGTGAAAACAAAGCTATGCCTTGAGCTCAATCAGCTCTATCTATGCAGGAAGAGGGGTAGACTCATCTAAAGGTCATTATCTGGCTGTCTCTATTTGTTCCTTCTTTGTTCTTATTTTATCTCTTTCTGTGGGGACAGTAAGCAACTACTGTCCCCCATCCTATGCCTCTCTTAAGCTGTTCTAAGAAGGGTATTTCTTTAGTATTTGCCCATTTGCCAAACCAATTATAATAAACTTGGGAGTCTATCCATCTTCCTGATGCAGGGAGTGGGATGTCTATATCTAAGGGCTGTGTGGTAGGTCGTCCCTGAGGCAATTCCCAGGGCCTTCCTGCAATCTTGTATTTCACATGTGGAGGGGGATGTGCAGTTGGGGGAAGCCAGCAGGGCTGGGCCGGCCTCGGCATTCCCAGGCTGGGCATGCTATGTCAGGATTCACTCCTCTGAGCTCTTTTCTCTAGGAACTCCCGTTCAGGTTTCCTCAATGTTATTTCATAAGCCAAGGGGGTTGTAAAGCCCCTCTTACAAGGCATCTTCCTTAATCCTTGTGCCAGGAGATGAGAGGGTACTTTTGAGGAAGGGATTTCAGTGTCCCTAATGACACAACCCGGTATGGTTACAAGAATTAGGATGCAAAATATTATCAGGGAGAGTACAGTCAAAAATGTGCCAAGGGTGAGATGCCTCCGCTTGTCATCACATAGGTGTGTAGCTTTGCTACAGGGACTTCTGTGGGTGATGGGCCTCGGTAGTTACCATCCCCCACCAGGTCCGACTTGTAAGGTAACATTGTGGTAAGCACAGCCTTTCTGCTGGAGAAGCCCCCCCCCCGGACTGGCACTGCCTCCCAGCCTAGGAATTAATTGCCGAAGCCTCTGGAAGTGTGACTGTACCTCCCAGCCAACCAAGGTGGCATCCTGGCCAAGCTGTTTCCCACCTCAGCTAAATAGCTGAATCTATGGCAGAGCTCAGAAAAGGGAGGGTTAAGGGGCTGTGGTGCCCTCAGTGTGCCTCCAAGTTCTCAAAATGTGCCTATTGCACACACTGCAGCACACAACGTTCACTTTTGCACTTCATTTTAATGTATGTGCTGGCTCATGCTCATCCCCTGCCTACTGGGCAACAAGAAGGAAAAACAGTTAAAAGCATCAGTACTTTCAGTCTGTGCAAATGGGG
Source organism: Heterohyrax brucei (assembly GCA_028571685.1). Lineage (NCBI taxonomy): Eukaryota > Metazoa > Chordata > Mammalia > Hyracoidea > Procaviidae > Heterohyrax > Heterohyrax brucei. The sequence goes on from CM053143.1 coordinate 25,930,526, forward strand.
CTCAGCAAGAGAAAGTTTCCCATTTAGCAGCATGTATTCCAAACTGACAGCCCTATGCTGAGTTGTAAGGCCTATTGGGTATCCAGAAAGCTCCGTTCAGTGATCAACCCAGGCCTTAGTTTTCAGAGGGAATTAAGGAGACATGTGTCTAGTCTGCCATCATGACTCTGCCTCTCTTTATTCTTAAAATTTATATTTTTCCCTACAATGTATTTAAATGTTGGTCTTTCTTCAATAACATCAGCTTGGAAATGGTAATTCCATTTGTTCTGCAGATTTGTCTTTTCCAGAAGTATATCTAATGATTATGTCTTTGATTATTACTTTTTCACCCTCTGTTTTAAACTCTGCAGCAAAAAAAAAAAAAAAAAAAGCATTGTGTGAGAGGGTACTCTAAACTGAGGTGCTTGGAATGATTAAAAATGACTGACCCAAACCTGAATCAAAACTATGTATTTGAATAGCTTTGGCTTGGCTTGTCCTAAGTCTTCCTAGCTGACTTACTAAAAACAGAGCTTGTGATCTAGAGCCTTGTGATGTGTAACTTCTTGTGAAACTTGAACGATCTTCAACAAAAAAATGAATGGAGCTTGAGAATGGTTTGTGAAGAAATGTTTGAGATGGTCTTAGAAGAATATTTGTCCAGTATGCCCCAGGAAGAATGTGTATAATAACTTGCTAGGCTGGATCCAGGAAGTCTATGTTAGAAAATAGATTAATTAACCTTGTAAAATTTTAACTTGCTGTTGTCCTGTAACTACATGTAATATCAAGGCGCCATGATTGTGGTCACACACTCCCGTCCCCATTTTTGTTTTTGTTTTTGTATGTGTGTGTGTGAAAAGCTCTCCATTCCTTCAGAATGCTGAAACTCTCTGGGACTCTACACTATGTTGCCTGGCAATAGCCGTTCTATTCCTCAATAAAACTTTTTTGCTTTTACTCCCTACAGAGTAAGATTTTTTTTTTTGGTGTTTTCTTTTTTTGGTGTTTGTTTGTTTGTTCTGGCATTATGGAATTTCTGGGATGACGAACAGGGATGAAAGATGCACTGCCTTTCACAACCCTCAAGGTGTTGAAGACTCAGATACCAACAGAGCTTTATTAGTTCTCTCTGTGAGTTCTGAGTTATCTTAAAGCAAATAATCCCTAGAATCTGAGCTCTGCATTATTTGCATTGGTAGCTCTTTGAGTTTTATTGTAGATTTCTTTCTGGTCAAATTTTTTTTTTTCTGTTCTTGCAAGTACATTGAATTTGGCCTGCACTGTTTAGACTATTTGCTGGAAACATGGGGGATTAGATCAATGGGCAACTCACAGTCTCCTTCTGGGATTCTTGTCTACTACATGAGCAAGCATTTTGGTCCTACAAAAAACGTGCACATTTGTTTGACTGGCATAATCTGACTCAGTACAGTTTGAAAAAATCAGTGGCCAGTTTTGAGTAATTTCTAATTGAAGTACTAGCATGTTTCAGGTCTAAAACAAGAAACTAGAGCTCTAGCTAGCAGAAGGAATGAAACCAGGTTTTATATGGTTGTTATGAAAAAAATCCTGGAGTTTTTAGCTGCAAAAAAATGTGGCATGGTTTTGCGGAATCTTAAAAACTTCTAGGGCAGTTGTCATAGAAAGAAAGACACATATGAAAGATAAACTGAGACATGAAATGGGCTAGGGCACTAAGCTGCCCATCAGCTGCAAGATAATGCTCATGCATTGGAGACACACTGTGAAACAAAACACTGACCAAACCCCACAGCAAACTCCCTGCTAGGAATTTTATTTGACTCTGGGAGACCAAAGTTTCAACCTATTCTTAACATCTTTGGTAAATAAGTCTGGATTCATAACCTTTCTGGATGCTAATTTGGGAGTTTATTTTTTAAATCATCATAAGCTGAATGCACTTCAAGTAATTGGAAATTTTAGTGATCACTTTGGGAAAAAGAATTCCCACTTGCTTTGTCTTTCTTGGAGTTCTTTTGTTTAATGCTCAATTGTAGTCAAAGGATATGGATAAAATTATTCTGGAAAATTAATGAGCTTCTTAGGACCTGTTTTTCTTAATTGATCTCATCCAAGAATTGCTATATACATTTTAGAAATCTGGGTTGTTTGTGTTGTGTAGTATTGTATGAGCCTGGCTTTTCAGCTGGTCTTATAGACCAATGAATTTATGTGTTTTTTTTGTCTTACTTTGTTGTGAGAGTTTCCCTCTAATCTAAGGCATTGTGTCCAGTCTTTATCTTGTATTAGATTGAAAGCCATTACTGGTGTTTTTCATGAGGACGTCCAAAATCTTAGTTCTTGACTCTTCCAGGAAAAACCACTTCTTGTGCATGGACTTAGCAGTTACTCTAGGAAAGTCTGGTGTAGTGATTAAGAACCATGGCTGCTAACCAAAAGGTCAGTAGTTCAAATCCACTAGGCATTTGTTGGAAACTCTATGGAGCGCTGCTACTCTGCCTTATAAGATTGCTGTATAAGCTGGAATTGACTTGAAGCCAATAGGTGTTGGCTTTCTGAGAAACTTAAACATAAATCAGTATATTTGAGAAGTGTCCTGAAAAAGGCTAGTATATTTTTGATTAGTATAGCAAACTCTTAAAAAGGGACAAATTATTCTAAGTTGTTTCTTTAAGGAATCATACAAAGAGTGAAAAAGATAGACTTATGGAAATGTAATAACTTTCTACTTCCAGATGAGTTGGAATTGAGAGCAGCAGGGTTGGTTCTTTGGGTTCAGAAGTAGTATTAAATTATAATATTCCTGCAAAAAATTTCTTCTGATTAGTTTAGTGATAAGTAAGCATTTATATAATTTAATAGTCTGAATATTTCCAGGAATTAATGAAAGTGAATGTCTGACAATGATTTTTATGTTCTATTGTATGCCAATCATAATAGCAAAGCCTTTCAAAGTAACTTAAGTTAGAAACTTTATTAAATTTGTTTTATTAAAGGAAAAGGGATAACTTTGTCTTAAAGTAAAACTAGTTGTTCCAGAATAAGAAAAGGAAGGCATTAGACAAAGCTAGGAGTTAAAAAAAATAACTAGCTATGAATTAATTGATGGGTTCATTTACAAAAATCCAAAAGAGCTTTGGCATTTACTGACTAGATAAAACTTTATGATAAAAATAAGGCAAAACTAAATAGCAAGAGAATAATAAAAGGGAAAGAATTTGGTTATCTTTTGGCTTTCAAAATATCTAGGCCAACTTAAGCATGTGAAAATGAATTGGAATGAGCACTTCTTGTCTGTGACCATGAGTCAAAAGAGAGGAAAGGTAGAACACGATCAGGCTTCCCCGGCTGCTAGTGTTTTTTCTGCCTTACTAAGACTAGAAACTGTGATTTAGAATCATATGATGTAAAACTTTATGTGAAATTGTAACTATCCTCAACAAACAGTGAATGTAGTCAGAAAGCAGTTTACGAAGAAATGTTCCTTAGGAAATGTTTATCAAGATGGCCTCAGAATAAAGCCTGTGCAGCATGCTCAAGAAAGAATGCATATATAGACATCTCAGAAAATTGCTTGCTAGGTTGGCTCTAGGAAGTCTATGCTAGAAAACAGATTAGCTAATCTTGTAAAGTTTTAATTTCATATTGTCTAGAAACTACATGTAATCCCATACTACTCTGATTGTGGTCACAAACTCTCTTTCTCCTTTTTTGGTAGAAACCATTCACCTTTCAGAATGCTGGAACACTTTGTGACTATACTATGCCACCTGGCTGTAACTGTTGCATTCCTCAATAAAACCATTTTGAATTTACTCCCTATAGAGTCAGGTTTTTTCACACTATAACAACTGTTATGTTGGTTCTCTATTATTGTGTTTGTCAATCACTTGGTCTAATTTTCTGTTTGTTTTTTATTCTATTCGCTTCTAAAGGAGATTCTGAAGTCTATAACAGATTTTATTTTCTGGAAGGAACATTTTATCTATTGCTATTTGACTTTTTATTTTCACTCTATTGTTTCTTCATCTCATGTTTTATTTCACATTCTGTAATTTTGAAAGCATGGAATATCTTTCTGACCAAAAAAACTTTTTTCCTTTTATCAACGGTATTTTCTCCTTCTATATCTTTTTTTTTTTTTAATTATGACTGAGTGAAAATGTATATTCCCATATAAATTTACATGCCCAGCTATATGCAGCTTCCACTGCTCTCCCTGCCCGGTAACAGCACACTATTCCTCTCTGCTCCTTACATGTCTCATCCTCCCAACAGTCTCCTTTCCCCTCCTCTCTACCCACTCTCCTTCCTCCAGCCAGAGGTCAGCAGGATGATATCCTATAGACGCATAGAACCAAAAAGTGCATCCAATATATGGTCACTCTGCATCACCAAGTCCAATCCATTCGTGTCCGAAGAGTGGACCTTCATTATGATTTGTGGGCAAGGGCAGCATCAGAACCAGGGGCCAGGCTCCCAGGGAATCCTGAAGCCACTGGACCACCAATTGCAGTCTTTTAGTGGAGATCTCAGGTGCACCCCTTTTTATTCTTGTCTTGCCAGTGAGACTCAAGTTAGTGAGCTCCATCGCGGCTATCACTGGTGGTGGCTAGGCACTATCTGGTTCTTCTGGTCCGAAGTCTATGTAGGCACCAACTCATGTGGGTCTCTCTATCTTCTGGGTTGTCTTTACCCCATGTCATTTTGGTCTTCGGTGAGCATCCGTTCCTGCTGAGTTGGGACCATTTGCGGTGCTCTCGGATGGCAGCTTGGCAGCTTTTAAGACCTCAGATGCCACTCACCAATGTGTGGTGCAGAGAGCACTCTTAGCAAAACATTAGTTGTGCCAGTTGGCATCGATTTTGCCTAAGAGCATGGTCTCCTGCCCCCTGCTCCAGCTACTCTGTTCTTGCAATATCGGGTTAAGATGGAAGGAGTATTTAAGTTATGCTGAAGTCCACTTAATATTGTTCTTGTTTCTGGTGGGTGCTTTCACCGATTTCACCCAACAAATTTCTACCAACTGTCTAACCTAAACCCTCTCCACCTCAACTTCCCTCCCTCCCCTCCCTTGCAGCCTTCAAAAAGTCTTTTCTTCTATACGTAAGTCTGTTTTTGAGATCTTATCGTAGGGATCTCGTACAATATTTGTCCTTTTGTTGCTGACTACTTTCACTCAACATAATGTCTTCCAGTGAAAACGAGGTTATAAGATGTTTCCTGAAATCATCATTATTCTTTATCATTGCATAGTGCTCCATTGAGTACATATGCCATAGTTTACCTATCCCTTCCTCTGTTGTTGGGCATCTGGTTTGATTGCATCTTTTTGCTATCGTGGACTGTGCTGTGATAAACATTCTTGTGCAAGTGTCCATTGGCGTGACAGGCCTTGGTTCTGTAGTATATATTCCAAGTAGTGGAATTACTGGGTCAAATAGTATATCTATATCAATTTTTTTAAGGAAGCGCCAGGTTGTTTTCCAAAGAGGCTGGACCGTTTTGCAACCCCACCAACAGTGTAGGAGGGTTCCACTTTCTCCACAGCCTCTCCAGCATTTGTTGTTTGGTGTTTTTTGGATCATGGCCAACCTTGTTGGGGTAAGATAGTATTTCATTGTAGCCTTGATTTGAATTTCTTTAATAACTAAAGATCGTGAACATGACCGCATATATTTTTTGGCTGCCTGGATCCCTCTTTAGAGAAATGTCTGTCCATCTCCTTTGCCTATCACTTAATTGGATGATTTATCTTCTTCTTATTGATATTTTATACATTATAGATTATGGAGATAAGGCTTCAGTCTGACATAGAGTTACCAAATATTTTTTCCCATTCAGTAGGTGGCCTTTTAATTCTATTAACAAAGTCTTTGGATGAGCAAAAGTGTTTGATTCTTAACTGTTCCCATTTATCTATTTTCTCTTCTGTTGATTGTGGTTTGTTTGAAAGATTCTGAAGTCTGTCTACACTGTGTATTAAAACTTCCATTGTTCTTCCTACCTTTTCTTTGATTAGCTTTATCGTTTTAGATTTGATATTTAGGTCTTTTATCCAGTTTGAGTTCAATTTTGTATAAGGTGTAAGATATGGATTTTGTTTCAATTTGTTGCAGATGGGTATCCAATTTTGCCAGCACCCTTTGTTGAAGGTACTGTTTTTACCCTGGTTTAATGTCTTAGGGCCTTTGCCAAATATCAACTGTTCATAGGCAGATGGTGTCGTCTCTGAGGTCTCGATTCTGTTCCATTGATCGATCTGTCTGTTCTTGTACTAGTACCAGGCTGTTTTGACCACTATGGCAGTATAGTATGTTCTAAGGTCAGGTGATGAAAGGGCTCCCAGTGTGTTCTTCTTTAATAGTACCTTACTTATCCAGGGCTTCTTTCCTTTCCAAACAAAACTGGTGATTTGTTTCTCCATCTCATCAAAAAATGACTCTTGAACTCATATTGGGATTGCATTATATAAGTAGATTGCTTTAGGTAAAATAGACATTTTCACAATGTGAAGTCTTCTTATCCATGGGCAGGTAGGTTTTTCCATTTATCTAAATCTCTCTTAGTTCCTTGTAGTAAGGTCTTGTAGTTCTCTTTGTAAAGGTCTGTTGTTTCTCTGGTTAGATTAATTCCTAGGTACTTTATTTTCTTAGGGGCTATACTAAATGGTATGGATTTTATGATTTCTTCGTTAACAGTCTCGTCATTGGTATAAAGGAATCCTACTGATTTACTTATGTTTATCCTGTATCCTGAGACTTTGCTGAAGTTTTCTATCAGTTTGAGTAGTTCACTTATAGATTCTTTGAGATTCTCTGCTTACACAATCATATCATTTGCAGAGAGATTTTGACTTTTTCTTTGCCGATGCAGATGCCCTTTATTTCTTGGTCTTGTATAACTGCTCTGGCTAGAGCTTCTAGTACAATGTTGAAAGGAAAGGTGACAGTGGGCATCCTTGTCTAGTTCCTGTTCTCAAGGGAAAGTCTTTCAGTCTCTCTCCATTCAGGATGACGTGGGCAATTAGCTTTGTATAAATGGCCCTTATTGTGTTGAGGAATTTTCCATCTATGCCTATTTTGTTAAGAGTTTTTAGCATGAATGGGTTTTGGGCTTTATCAGATGCCTTTTCTGCATCAATGGACAAAATCTGGTGATTCTTGGCTTTTGTGATATTTATGTCGTCAATCACATTAGTTGTTTTCCTGATGTTGAACCAGCCTTGCATCCCTGATATGAATCCAACTTGGTCATGATGGATTATTTTTTTGGTAAGTTGTCATATTTTATTGACAAGAATTTTGTTGAAGATTTTTGCATCTAGATGAGACATATCGGTCTGTAGTTCTCCTTTTTTGTTAGATCTTTCCATGGCTTTGGTATCAGTGTTATGCTGGCTTCATAAAATGAGTTTGGGACTACTCCATCCCTTTCTATTCTGTGAAATAGTCTCAGTAGTATTGCAGATAACTCTTCTCTAAAAGCTTGGTAGAATTCTGCAGTGACGCCATCTGTGCCCGGGATTTTTTGGTTGGCAGTGTTTTGATGACATTTTCGATCTCCTCCTTTGTGGTGGGTTTATTAAGTTGTTCTGCTTCACATTGTGATAATTTGTCCATTTCCTCTAGGTTTTCAAATTTGTTAGAGTGCAGTCTTTCACAGTATTCTGTTATGATATTTTTGATTTCTGTTGGATCTGTTGTGACAACTCCCCTCTCATTTCTAATTTGGGTTATTTGTTTCCTTTCCTGCTTTTCTTTAGTAAGTTTAGCTAGTGGTTTCTCAATTTTGTTGATCTTTTCAAAAAACCAGCTTTTGGTCTTTTCAATTTTTTCAATTGCTTTTCTATTCTCTAATTTATTTAGCTCTGCTCTAATTTTTATGATCTCGTTTCTTCTGATGTCTGAGTAGTTCCTCTGTTATTCTCTCTCTACTTGTTCAAGCTGTAGCGTTAGTTTCTTGATTTGGTTTCTTTCTTCCTTACAGATGTGTGCATTTATGGAGATAAACTGATCTCTGAGCACTGCTTTGGCTGTATCCCATAGGTTCTGGTAGGAAGTGTTTTCGTTCTCATCGGAATCCATGAATTTCTTTATTTCATCCTTCATTTCTTCTATAGCCCATGTTTTTTTGAGCAAGATGTTCAGTTTCCAAGAGTTCCACTTTCTATCTATGTTTTTTCTGCTATTGATTTTTAACTTCTATGACTTTATGATCTGAAAAGATGCTTTGCAGTAATTCAATGGTATGGATTTTGTTGAGAACTGCATTATGTCCTAACACATGGTCAGTTCTGGAGAATGTTCCATGTGCACTGGAGAAGAAGGTGTAATTGTCTGGTGATGGGTACAAAGTTCTGTATATGTCAATGAAGTTTAATTGGTTAATTGTGGCAATAAGTTCTTCTATATCTTTACTGAGCCTTTTTCTAGATGTTCTGTCCAGTACTGAGAGTGGAGTGTTGAAGTCTCCCACTATTATTGTGGAGTCATCTAACTCTTTTATGAGTGTAGTCAGTGTTTCTTTGATGTAGTTAGGTGCTCTGATATTAGGTGCATAAATATTTAATATAGTTAAGTCTTGCTTGTGTACTGAACCTTTCGGCAATAAATAGTGTCCATCTTTGTCTGCAATGGTGGATTTGACATTAAAATTGATTTTTTCTGAGATTAGAATTGCCACACCTTCTCTTCTTTGTTCATTGTTAGCTTGATACATATTCTTCCAACCTTTAATTTTCAGTTTGTTCCTGTCTTTAGGTCTCACGTGAGTTTCTTGTAGACAGCATATGGATGGGTCATATCTTTTGATCCAAGATGTCACTTGATGTCTCTCTACTGGAGCATATCAGTCCATTCACATTCGATGTAATTATTGATAGGTATGTGTTCACTGCTACCATTATGATATGTTTATTTTTGTGTTGTTCTTATTAGTCTGTTCTGGGACATTCTTTTTTGTGAGTTGATTTTTTACCTTTTTCAGAGCTGGCTTTGTAGTTGTTGAGACTCCTGTGTTACATTTCTTGAAATGGTATGTTACATCTTTCTTGTGCTTCACAGCTGCCCCTGTGTTTCCCCTTAATAAACTATATAGAAACCCCATTTTAATTACTGCTGGTCTTGTCATCTTCCTCTCCATCTGGAAGGACTATAACGACTGTAGTACATCCCTTTTTTTAATATGATGGCACCATAATTTTTGTGATAATCATTGGATTGCTTCTTTCAGTGTTAATGCTGTGATTGACTTTGGGAGCCTTCCCTAACTAAGTAGAGTTCTGAATAATGCGTCATTCCAAAATATAAAGTTAATGGTTTTGTTCTTTTAAGGCAAAGCTGAGAACTTCTTTCAGTATTTCTTATAGTTTTGGTTTGGTTTTTACAAAGTCTCTGAGTTTCTGTTTATCTGGGAATGTTTTAATTTCGTTTTCTTATTTGAAAGATAGTTTTGCAGGATATATAATTCTTGGTTGGAAGATCTTCTCCTTTAAGGCTTTGAATGTGTCATTCCACTTTCTCCATGCCGGCATGGTTTCTGCTGAGAAATCTGATGAAAGCTGACAGGGTTTCCCTCTGAATGTTAGCTATGCTTTTGAGCCTTGCTGCCTTTAAGAGTTGCTGCTTATGTTTCATTTTGTTAAGCCTGCTTATAGTATATCTTGGAGTCTTTCTATACTGGGTGGCGTACAATATGCATCTGATATGTCTATATTCTCTTCCTTCATGATTTCTGGGAAGTTTTCTTTCAGCAGCTCAGCAATGATACTCTCTGTGTTCTCAGGTGTCTCATCCTGTTCCGGGACTCCAATTAATCAAAGGTTGTTCCTCTTGATAGAGTCTTACATGCTTCTTAATGCTTCTTCATTTTTCTTGTTTCTTTTTCCTGGTTTCTGCCTATAGATGCTGGCATCAGTAGCTCTGTCTTCCAAGTCAGAAATTCTTTTTCCATTTGTTCCATTCTGTTTTCTTGGCTTTGAATGGAAGTTTCTATGTCTTTCATTTTGTTCTTGATCTGTTAGATTTCAGAGTACTGGTGTTCCATAAGATTGAACAGCTTGCTTAATTTTTCCTTTTGTTCTGCTGCATTTTGTATAAGGTCTAGAAGAGCTCTGTATATAATCATTTTGTATTCACTTTCTGATGATTTCAGAAAAGTTTTTTCATCTGGAAAACTATTTGGTTGTTTGGTTTGGAAACCTTCTGAAACCACAAGCGCCTGTTGCTTTTTGGGTCTCGTGAGAAAGTAGAGGCTGGGAGAGATACTGTGAGAATGGACCGCAGGTGTTTCTCTAGGCTGTCTTAAAAGGTAAAGCAAAAGGTATCTGACTACTTCCCAAGTCAGTCAGGTTTTCAGGTGCAGAGTTTTCTCTTCCCAACTGGCAAAGTAAGCACCTCTATATCCAACTTCAGATGATATGAACTAGTTCAAAATACAGCTATGCTACTGCCCTGTTGGCCTCTGCTGACAGGGCCAGCCTTGGGTGACACTGTGTAAACTTCTGCTTTTCTGGTAGAACAGCACTCTCCTGTGGGCAGGCTTTGGCTCCCAAGCTAAGAAATAGGTCCAACTGTGGTCACTGTACCTAAGATGGCACCCTCCACACGGTCAGCAGATAGAAGGGCTAAAGGTGCCAAGAGGTATTGAGTCCTCCACCTCTTTTGCCGGGCCCCCACCTTAGGCTACACTGTGTAAACTACTGCTTTTCTGTCGGAGAAGCACTGTCCTGTTTGCAGGCATTGGCTCCCAGGCTAAGAATTAGGTCCCGCTAAAATCTTTGTATACAACATGGCATCCCACACACTGGCAGTGTGGTTCCGTACAAACCACGCCGTGGTAGTGATAAAAAGACAGGCCCAAAGTGGCTAGATTAACAGAGTCATAAGCCTGGCTTTCAAAATATGGCAATTTCACCTTCCTATTCCCCAGCAGTGCATCTGCATCTATCCGCTAGGCAAGACCCAGCTCCGCCCACTGACCAAGACAGAGGAAAAAAAAAGGTCAAAATGGTACGTTTACCTTCAGTCTGTGAGAGCCAGAGCTAGCCAGGAGTGGGAGTCAGAGAAAGAGAGGAGGTTTTTCATTCAGTGGTATGAAGTCCAAATTAACAGCCCTGTGCCATGTCCTGGGGGCTCACTAGGTGACCAGAAGGCTCTGTTTGATTATCAGTTCAGGTCTTGGTTTCTGGAGGGATATAAGGAGACGTGTGCTTAGTCTGCCATCTTGACTCCGCCTCCTCCTTCTATATCTTACATGATGTCGTCTCCTAACTTCATGTAGAAGAATCTTTTACTTTCTAATTATCACTGAATGAAGAAAGGAGGATCCAAACTGTTAAACAGTAAGAAGAACTGTATCTTTCAATCTCTTGTTATTTCCTTCCATTTAACCTTTTGGCAAGTTGATATGAATTTACATTATTTGCTAAGTTGTTGAAATACCATAGAAGGGGTTCAGAAGGAGTCGAGACCCTTGGGCAGTCCCAGTAAGGGAACTGGAGGAGCAGTTTCCCTTATTGCCATTTTCATTGGGTCATCTCACACCATGTATGTAGTGTATATTTGCCTAGTCTTCTTTATGATGCAACTATTCATGTCCAAGTTTCAGTGGCCACCTCATGAGTCTTAGAGAATCTTCAGTCGCCTTCTGAATTGCTCTTGGGTATATGCATTTTACAAATCCTTGGACCTTTCATCACAATTACTTTGACTGCTGATGGTCTCAGAGACTTCCAAGTGGTATACTGATGCTTTTCAGATCTTTTCCTGTTATCAGATCTTGCCTCTCTAAATTAAGAGATTTTGAGAAGAGTTTTTCTATACTTTCAGCATCTACTCTGTCCATTTCTATGCTACATTCTCAAGAAATCTTTGTATTAGTTTTCTATTGCTACTAGCACAACATACCATGAACTTAGTGGCTTAAACAACACATATTTATCTTAAAATTCTTTGGGTCAGTATTCTGATTTAGATCTTGCTGGACTAAATTCTAGGCTTTAGCAGCACTGTGTCCCCTCTGTAAACTCTGTGTAGGATCCATATCCTTGTCTTTTCCACTTAGTGCATGTCACCTACATTCCATGGTTCTTGGCCCCGTTTCTTGTGTCTTCAAAGCTAGTAACAATGGGTCAAGTGCTTCTCAGATTACATCACTCTGACCTCATCTTCTACTATTTAAGGAATTGTGATTATATGGAGTCCTTGAGGTACAAATGATTAATACTTTTGACTGAAACTTTAGAGATTTGAGTCTACCCTGGACACCTCAGAAGAAAGACTTTGTGATTTATTTCTGAAAACTCAGTCGTTGGAAATCCTATGGAGTATACATGGGGTCATCATGGTAGATATTGTCATGGTAATAAGTTTTTACGATTATATTGGTCCCATCCTGATAATTCCATATGCTTTCTTTATTTTTAGGGTTAGTTGCAAAAATTTTTAAGTCCAATTTAAAATTCCTTTTGCCATGCAATAGAATGTATCCACAGGTTTCAAAGATTAAGACAACATGCTTGGAGGGAACATTATTCTGCTTACCAAATACCTTGTTCCTTAACATCAACTGTATCCTACCCAAATGATATCTAACAAAACTTCCTTAAAATTTATGGCATGGTCTTGATAATGCTTCTCTGCTCACTGTCTCTGGTGCCACTTTTTACCTATTTTATGTTCAGTGAAAGAGTTATATACGTGTATTCAGCACACATTATTTTCTGAAAGTCCAGAAAGGAATCATGTGACTTTTAAAGGACCTTGTCCCATGATTCTACTTTCATAAGATTTATTAAAATCGTATTTATTCCACTCATAGTGACTCTGTTTCCTTTGTTCATGAATTTCTCCTGAAATTTTGTTTTCCAGGGGTTATTTTCTCATTGAGACTTCCAGCAGAGAGTGGACACTAATAAGTGATGGATCTAAATTTAGTCAGCTTTAATTTTCATATTTCAAAAATGTATTGTGGAATAGGTCTAAAGCTTTGCTTTTCATAATAAAGTTACTTAAGAAAACATTGTTATATTTCTCATTTATTTTCTTCTAAATGTTTTTATCAAGCTCTTTTCACACATGTTTTCTATTAGCCTTGAACTCTGGCAAATATTTGGAGAATCTCAGAGCTATTGATTGTTCCTAGATAGAACTACTGAATTTTCTCCAGTTCATTTTGCACCCATTTTTTTGTGTGTAAAAACTGTTTTATTCCATGTTACTCTGTGATTATAAATGTCAAGAGTTTAAACTTTCACAAACAACCTCTTTGAATTTTGTCTCATGAATTAAGATTCCCATAAATATCTTATTCCATTTCATATTTTTACATTTTCAAGATGCTGCTGCCTTGCATGTCCACTTATTCCCCAAGGATGAGATCTTCAGGGACGTTGGAGAGGTTTTTGTGTGTGTGTGTTTTGGTCTTGTTTTGTTTTAATTAAGAAGTCCTTACTTAGCTCACAGTAATATCCCAGCTCCTTCCCTGTATGCTTTAGTTCAAATGGCCTGAAGAATAAACTGTCCCAAATGGTACTAACATGTGTAAAAAAATACATGATTGTTTTTTACCAATAGACTGCAAGATTCCTTTTTTGACTCCCTCAAAACATCATTTTGTTTATATTAACTTTTTCATTTATACAGTTAATAACATCGATTTTTGTTTCTCTTGAAAAGCAAAACTACTTAAGATGTACCAGTGGTGTAAGTTTTCTGTGCTGACAGAACACCTCATGTGCTAACTCTTAGCTTGGGTCTCTGATATAAGTCTGCTAGTAAAAAACAGTCAAGCAATGTCAGGCTTATCAGGGGACGTCAGTGAGGAGTGTGGCATCTCAGCGACACCAAGGCAGGAACATAGCCTTCATCACCTTCCTTGCTGGGGCTTGGCCAGGCATTCCTGCTCTTAATCAGGACATATAAGGTCTTGGAGGAAAAAAAAATGTATGTGACACTAAAATAGGGCAATTATTATATCTAGTGGTTGTTGAGTTGGTCATGTATTAATTGCTTTTATAAAGCTATATTGATCAAGAAAATCTAGAAATGAGGGCAAAGGTGTGCGTGATCCAAGCTGTGGTGTTTTCAATAGCCTCGTGTGCATGCAAAAGCTAAACAATGAATAAGGAAAACTGAGGAAGAATTGATTGATTTGAATTATGGTGTTTATGGAGAATACTGAGTATACAGTGGATTTCCTGAAGAATGACCAAATTTTTCTTAGAAGAAGTACAGCCAGAATGGTCTTTAGAAGGGAGAATGGTAACAGATCATCTTACTTGCTATGGACATGTGATTAAGAGGGATCAATCCATGGAGAAGGACATTGTGCTTGCTAAAGTAGGGGTCGACAACAAAGAGGAACACCTTCAATGAGATGGATTGACATGATGGCCACAACAAGGGGCTAGAATGTAGAATGACTGAGAATGGTGGGCAATGATTTGTTCTGTTGTGCATCTGAGATCTGACAATTAAGTACACAAACTTAACTGTTTTAAGTACTACATACCTCATTGCTGAATATCACTGTGATCACCTTCAAAGTACTCCCCTTTGGAAGCTATGCACTGACACCATTGGCTAGTCTACCTTTAAAGCAGTTATGAAACTCTTTCTGGAGTGGCCATAGTACACAGTAGCATGGTGGCAAGTTCATGAACTTAATTGTATAGTTGTCTGTGTGGGAGTTTTAGCCAGTAAACAAATAAATGTATTGGAATACCCTCCCTACTCACATGATCTGGGCACCAGTGACTTTTTTTCTTCACCCAAAGATAAAGGAACTCTTGAAAGGAAGACATTTTGATGACATTCAGGACATCAAGGGTAATACTATGACAGCTCTGATGGCTGTTCCAGTAAAAGAGTTCCAAAATTGTTCCAAATTTGGAAGGTGGACTAGGTACCAGCATCAGTACGATGACTTTGTGAGCTTAATTGGCAGTCCTCATATACTTTAGCCAAGAAGTACACTCTTTGCCAGTATCATTTTACATCTTATAGTCCAGTCCAATCTTTGTCTGAAGAACTGGCTTCAGGAATGATTTCGGTTCTGGGCTAACAGAGTCTGGGGTCCATGTCTTCCAAGGACCCTCCAGTCTGTTGGACCATCAAGTTTGGTCTTTTTAATAGAGTTTGAGTTCTGCACACCCATTTTTCTCCTGCTGTGTCAGAGACTTTATGTTGTATTCACTGACAGGGTGGGCATTTGTGGCAGCTGGGCACTATCCAGTTCTTCTGGTCTCATACTGATGCAGTCTCTGGATTATGTGGCCCT
The DNA here is from genome assembly GCA_028571685.1 of Heterohyrax brucei. Classification (NCBI taxonomy): domain Eukaryota; kingdom Metazoa; phylum Chordata; class Mammalia; order Hyracoidea; family Procaviidae; genus Heterohyrax; species Heterohyrax brucei. The sequence continues at coordinate 25,945,775 of CM053143.1, forward strand.
TTCTATCTCTTGGGCTAACATTTTCGTCATGTCTTTGGTGTCTTCATTTCCTTTTGCTCCATGTGGGTTGGGATCAATTGTTACTACTTAGATGGTAGCTTACTAGCTTGTAAGACCCCAGATGCCACTCACTGAAGTGGGTGCATCCAATAATTTTTCAGATGTTGTAATGTCAGTTTCATTTGACTGTCTTCTTATTTCTCTCTTGACTTCATCCTTGACTTATTGATTTATGATGTATTACAGAATTTTCACATGTTTGTGTATTTTCATTTTGCCTTTTATTAATTTCTAGTTTCATTTCATTGTACTTGAAGATACTACTTTGTACAATTTAAATCTTTTAAAATGTATCGAGACTTTTTGTGACAAAATATATGACTTATACTGGAGAAAGATCCATGTGTACTGGAGAATAATAAAGGATCTTCTAATAAGAATGTCCTATTTTTGACAGCTTACAGTGGCAATATTTGTGAAACTATAATAGCCATATTTATCATATTTTTTATTAGTCTTGGCAAATAGCCATGAAAAGTTACACAATTCCACAATGCATAGAAATTATTAGCTTATTATCAGGACAGGTGCTTCATTCACCAAACATTCTGTATGTTATGTAAAATTTACAGTGTTTGTAATTATCCCACCATGAAAACAATATAACATTTAATCAAAAAATTTGAGACAACCAGGTCTGTCACCAACCAGTCAATGCCTGTGTGTCCACAAACAGCACGTTCCAATGAAAAAATAGCCACCATTTATCACAGTGTATGCGAGAATCCATCTCAATCAATTTCTTGCAGAGCACAAGAAAGAGGTCTTTACCAACCACAATTTGGTAGATTTTGCATCTGAACTTGAAGCTTTACTCTTACAAAATTGTTTTAGCTTAAGAACTGAAGTCCAGTGACCATAGACTGCACTGTATATTTGCTGACTGGGCTCTGGAGCAATTGGAAGTTTACCTTGCTTTTGATTAAAAAATCATCTTCAGCACTGAGGCCCATTTTTGGATGGTTTTGTTAAACAAAAGTGTCACATTTGGAGCAATGAGAATCCAAAGGAGAGTCAAGAACATCCACTTCATCCCCCAAAAGTTACTGTTTGGTGTGGATTTTGGTTGAGCAGAATCATTGGGCCTTATTGTTCCAAGATGAACAAGGAGAGGCTGTGACTGTAAAGGTGAAAGATATCAAGCTATGATAACTGATTATTTTTGGCCCCGTTTGGAAAGTGCTGCAGAGGCCATTTACCTGAAGTTCTTTTCTACACATAATGCCATCAAATATACTTCAACATGATAAAGCAATTAAAACTATGTCACTTACACAGCTTGTTGAATCAAGTTCAAAGATAGAACATCCTTACTGGAAGATCCTTTGTATATTGTGCTCTTCTTTGGCTATATATTTATACACTAGGTCTGGTTAATTTATGTTTTTGTTGTGTGCTGTCAAGTCAATTCCAACTTATAGCAACCCTATAGGATAGAGTAGAACTGCCCTATAGGGTTTCCAAGGAGGCAGCTGGTAGATTCAAACCACCAACATTTTAGTCAGCAACCTGAACTCTAACCATTTCATCACCAGGGCTCCAGTTAGTCGATAGTGTTGTTCAAAGCTTTTATTGCCTTATTGATCTCCTTTCTAGATGTTTTGTCCATTATTGAAAGTAGTGTATTGTTGTCTCCAACTATGATTTTAGAACTTCCTTTTTTTCCTTTCAGTTCTGTCAAAGTTTGCTTCATTTGCTTGGGGTCTCTGATATTAAAGGCATATATGTGTTTATAACTGCTACATCTTCTTGATGAATTGACTCTTATCATTATATAGTGCTTTTCTTTGTTACCAGTAACAGATTTTGACTTAACGTGTGTTCTGGAAACATGATGTAGTACTTAAGGGCATGGTGTAGTGGTTAAGAGCCACAGCTGCCATCCAAAAAGTCAAGCAGTTTGAAGCTACCAGATGCTCCTTAGAGACTACCTGGGGCAGTTTTGCTCTGTCTGTTCATGTCATTGTGAGTTGGAATTGATTCAATGGCAATGAATTTCACTTTGGTCGTCTTACATCAATACAGCCACTCCAGTTCTCTTTTTGTTACTCTTTGTGTGGGATGTTTTACTCCTCATGGTTGCATTTTCAACCTGTTTATGTCTTTGGATCGAAGATTTGTTTTAAATTCTGTACAAATGAACAGAATTTTTTTTTTTCCGCCACCCTTTGCTTTTGGGTAGGAGAATTGTATCTCCTTTTATATGAAATTCAAGGTAATCTTTAATAAGGAAGGACTTGTTTCTGCCAGTTTGCTGTTTGTTTTTTGTGTGTCTTAGACCTTCTGTGTACCTCAGTTCCTCCAGTACAGGACTGCTGGTGGTACAGTGGTTAAGGACTCAGCTACTAACTAAAAGATCAGCAGTTTGAACCCACCAACTGCTCAATGGGAGAAAGATGTGGCAGTTTGTTTCCATAAGAATTTATAACCTTGGAAACTCTATGGAGCAGTTCTATTCTGTCCTGTAGAGTCACTATGAGTCAGAGATGACTTGATGACAAAAGTTTGACATTTGGCTGTCTAGTACTGCCCTCGTTTATGTCTAGCTGACTTTTATGGTGGCTACTGAAAATAGTCATTGTTGTCACTGTGAAGATTGTTGACTAATGAAAATTTTTGTTTCGTATTCCTTTTTTTTGTATATACGTATGTATTGTAGATAATGTGTTTGTAGTTACCATGAGGATTACATTTAACACCCTTCATTAATGAAAGCTTAGTTTAAATTAGTATCAACTTATTTCAGTAACAACTTTATTTCTGAATTTCTCTCTACCCTTTTATTTAGTTTTTATCATAAGCTTCACCTTTATATATTATATGTTCAATAGTGTAATTTTCTAGTTATATCTTATGTATCTATCTTTTGGATTCACAGAGGACACAGTTACTGTTTTAGTCAGCTAGGGCTGCTCTAACACAAATACCACAGAGTAGATGGCTTTAACAAAGGAAGGTTTACTCTTACACAGTCCAGTAGGCTATGAGTCCAAATTCCGGATGTCTGCTCCAGGGGAAGACTTTTCCCTTGTTGGCTCTGGAGGAAAGTCCAGTATTGCATCAGTCTTTGTCCAGGGAGCATCTTGGCGCAGGAACCTCAGGTCTGAAGGATGTGCTCTTCTCCCGGTGCAGATTTCTTTCTTTCTTTTTTTTTTTATTATGACTGAGTGAAAATGTACACTCCCATATAAATTTACATGCCCACCTATATGCAACTTCCACTGCTTTCCCTGCCTGGTGACAGCATACTGTTCCTCTCTGCTCCGTATATGTCTCATCTTCCCAATAGTCTTCTTTCCCCTCCTCTCCACCCACTCTCCTTCCTCCAGCCAGAGATCAGCAGGATGATGTCCTATAGATGCAAAGTACCGTAAAGTGCATCCAATATATGGTCACTCTGCATCGCCAAGTCCAATCCATTCGTGTCCAAAGACTGGACCTTCGTTATGATTTATGGGCAAGGGGATCATCAGGGTCCCAATTCTCTGCCTGCTTCCCTGTCATTTTATCTCTTGCAGGCTGAAAGGATTAAGGGTGGGGCAAGCCATACTCCAGGAAAACTCCCTTTACAGTGGAGCAGGGAGGTGATCTTATAAAGGGATTTACAGCCCCACCCTAATCCTTTAACATGCTAAGCCAGCCAAGTGCTGTCTGAATCCTTTAACATATATCATAGGAAAACCACAAAACAGAGGACAGTCACAAGATACTGGGAATCATGGCCCAGCTACATGGCTACACACATTTGTGGGGGGGACACAATTCAATCCATGACAGTTACCAAAGTTACAAGCCAAAACGCCGTAAAACTGGCCCTTATATTTGCCCATGAGATTACCTTGATTAGAAAATTTTCTACAACTCCAAATTATTGTCTGGTATCTATTCAGTTGTATCTGAAGAATTCTCTTTACAATTTCTTGTAAGGCAAATGTAATCATCACAGACTCCTTCAGCTTTCATCTGGGAATATCTTAATACTTCCCTCATTTCTTGGAAGACAGTTATATTCTACAGACAAGATTTTTGGTTGATGGTTGTTTTCTTTCAGCAATTTAAATATGCCACTCCACTACTTTCTATTCTGCAAGGTTTCTGAGAACAAATTAGCATTTAATCTTATTGAAGAACTTTTGTAAGAGACAATTTGCTTCTTTCTTGCTGCTTTCAGGATTTCCTCTTTACTTAGTTTTCATGTGTTAAATACAACGTGTCTTGATGCAGATCTTTTTCAGTTTATCCTACTTGCAGTCTGTTGAGCTTCTTGGATTTGTAGATTTATGTCTTTTGTTTAATTTAGAAACTTTTCTGGTATTATTTCTTTAGACAGTCTTTCTGTCCTTTTCTGTTTGTCTTTTTTCCTTCTGCCATTTTTATGATGCATATGTTTGGTTGGTTGGTTGGTTGGTTGTGTCCCACAATTCTATTAGGCCTTGCTCTATTTTATTTGTTTTTCTTTTGGTTATTAAGTGTGATTACTACTTTATCTTCTAGTTAATTAATTCTTCTGCCAGCTCAACTCTGTTGTTGAATTCCTCCATTGAGTTTTTCAGATATTGTATTTTTCAGTTCCAGGTACTCTGCTTTATGAATTTTTACAGTGTCTATCTAGCAGTGGGTTTGGGTGTGTTATTTCTTTATTGATATTTTCACTTTGTTTACATGTCATTTAATTTTCCTTATTTTCTTTAGTTTTGCTTTTCTTCTTTTAGTTCTGTAAGCGTGTTTAATACTATTGCTTTAAAATCTTGTAGTCTGTCCATTATCCAGGGTTTTCATAGAGATCCCTTTCCCTTTGTCTTATTTATTTTTGGAAGAGTCATTATTTCCAGTTCTGCTGTATGTATTCTGATTTTTTTGTTGTTTCTGAACATTAGATGTGCTACCTCTGAGGATGCATGTGACTTTCTCAGTTTTCTAACACACATGATGCTTTTGAAAGTGCTAACATCTGAAACAAACTCTCAAATTATCACAGGCTTCAGTCTGTTTGCAATCACTCCCCTACCCTATGTCAACTCCAAGTAAGGCTAGACCAAGGCTTTTGTCTTCCATGAAGGTCCTAAACAGATCAGAACTGACACAATGCACTGCGTCTGTCAGAAAGGTCTGCCCAGCTCACTTTGGAGCCAGAAATTGGGCCGCATCTCCTAGAATGCAACCTATGGTTCACTTCCATGGCACCCACTGCTATAGCTCCCATGCTGAGAGGGGAAGTGGCAATGAGAAGGAAAAAAATTTCTATAATTTTAAAGACATCTTTTTGTTGTTGTTTCTGTGTGTGCTTAGTTATTGTAATCATCTGTTTACTTTTCCGAATTCTTGCAAGAGTTTAGATTACAAATATTTTATTAGAGTTTTTTTTTTTTTTTGATGCCTCTATGATGGGGATGGTGTATAGACCTGCCACCGTCTTCCTCAAAGCTATCTCAGACAATTTTGAACATATTTTAAACATAGAAACCATAGCATCACATTTTTTAAGCAATAATTTTCTGTCAAAGTTCCATAAAGGTGTTCAACAGGGAGTGGCTGACTTTATCAATGAAATTCTGAATCATGACACTTTGTTTCTTGCCTTAAGTGTTTAAAGAGATGTATAGAAAAGAACAGAAAAGGAAATTCAGAACAATTTAAAAGGGACTAAAAGTTTCCACATTTTAAAAAGTGAAGTAAGTCTCATAACACTAACCAAATGATTTAAATATCTTTCATTAGTTTCACTTATTTTTGTGGTACACTCAAAGAGATACTGTTAGAGGAATAGTCAGAGCAGATAAAAGGAGATAATCATACATGCAAGATGGCTAAAATGTAGGATTTTTTATGTTGCCTTTAGATGGATAAAGAACAAATGTCTACCACAGTCCCAGTTTATCAGATTTTCACAATAGTTGAGAGGAGTGAACACTTTGACTCTACAAAAATTTAAGGAATGTAGGAATGAATAAAAAGTAAGGAAACCTGAAGCTATTAGAAAGGGACGCTGTGGTGAAGTTGTAAAGAACGTTGTGTGCCACAACATTGTTGTTGCTAGGTGCCATCAAGTGGGTTCCAGCTCACGTTGACCCCATACTCAGCAGAGAAATACACTGCCCAGTCCTGTGCCATGCCCACAATAGTTTTTATGCTTAAGCCCATGGTTACAGTCACTGTGTCAATCCATCCTGTTGAGGGTCTTCCTGGTTTTTACTGACCCTCCGCTCTGCCAAACATGATGTCCTTCTGCAGGGATTGATCCCTCCTGGCAACATGTTTGAAATACGTGAGGTGCAGTCTCACTGTCTTTCTTTCCAAGGAGCACTCTGGTTGTACTTCTAGAACAGATCTGTTTGTTTTTTTGACTGTCCATGGTATGTTCAGTATTCTCTAACACCACAATTCAAAGGCGCCAATTCTTTTGTCTTCCTTATTCATTGTCCAGCTTTCACATGTGTATGATGCAATTGAAAATACCATGGCTCCACAACAGATACCTTTAATTGAATCCTTTTATTACGTGGAAATGACAGTCTGTTCATTTGAGAGAAAACGCTTCACAAGTATAGCTGCTGCAGTTTTAAAATTTGAAGTGCTTTAAACCCAGTGCTGTTGAGTCAAATCTGACTCATAGCGACCCTATAGAACTGAGTAGAACTGTTGCATAGAGTTTCCAAGGAGTGCCTGGTGGATTTGAATTGTCATCCTCTTGGGTGCTATGCCAAGCTATAAGAGGCCTCAAATGTAAAATATTAAAATTCCTTCTCAGAATGTTGAAAAGTAATTGTGTCGGTGGAACAAATATACCAGTGTCTTACATTTTTCTATCTTCTCACAGAAATTGTCCTTGAAGCTGAAAATTCAAAATTTGTATTCTACATAGATATATATGTTATTAGTGCATTCTGATGGAGATTTTCTTAGTCCTTTTGAGAAAGATTTGGATTTATAAGACATTAGTTAAAGACATTTATTTTCTCCTTGTTTCTTCAGAATTTTATACAACATAGTGGTAAAATTATCAAATACTGGGTTATAAAGGTTTTATAGACATTCTCTCATGTGGTCTCCCTCTCCAGCCGTGAGGAATGTATTATAATGATTGTCGTATTTAACTAACACTGCATAAAATAGATGAGTGTGTTGTCTGTAGTGCATCTAATTAGCTCCAGAACTTTAACCCAGATCTGCCTGATTTCAAACTCAGCCTCTTAATCATTATTTTTTGTTTCTTTGTATGAAGTTTTCACATACTCAACAACAGATTTGAAAATATTAGGACTTAAACTTAATGAGCATACAGCAGTGTGTTAGAACAGCCTCAAAGTAGATGGTTAGAAACTTTTTTCTCTCTCCCATAGTTTTTAGGGAGCACCAGATAAGGCGTTGATTCACAAATGTACGTCCTATTAAAACTAATGGCTTCTGAAGTCAACAGGCTGTACTCTGGTGCTGAGGTCGGAGTCATTTTGTTATCAGTTTTCCCTCACCCTTATTTGGACATCAAGAACACCAGGGCATATCCTAATGACATGTTAATTAATTCTCATTATATATGGATACTACATCTTAAACAACAGTTGAAAGTGTGTTCAGGATTAAATGTTCATGGAAAAATTCCTCCTGAAAAATTAAAGAACATTTTCACTCTAAAGTATATCTACCAGAGATAATACGGAAGGCTCTAAGTGTCACAAAATTTCTTGGGATATGGAAGCTTTTTATTTGCCTTTCAGCATAATTTTGGGCTTCCTTTCTTTCTCCTTATGATGATATTCTCCAATCAATTACACATACAATAAAAAAATTTTCTAAATAGAACTGACATTCTGGGAGTCAAAGAACCTTGGCCCTATGTCAGTATCAGACTGCTTTAGAATTGAAGTTTGTCTTTTTTAGTCAATGGCTACATAAACCTGAAAATACTCTTTGATCAGTGAGAGGAGGGAAAATAACAGTGATATCAGCAGCACTTTTTTGACAAGGACACTGTGTACCATTAATTACTCATTCAGCAGACATTTAAGAGTGCATTAGTATGTAACACATTAAAAATATCTTATCCCATCCCCTTGGAAATAAAGAAACTTTAATAAAAAGTATAAAAATTCAGTAAAAACAAACAAAAAGCAAGCAAACAAAAGTCCTAACTTCAATATTAAACTATTGTTTAAATGTACACTTCTCAGTTTTTGTTCTGTCTGAGGTGCAGAATCCTGATTTTAGTGGCTGAAACGGTTCTACCCTGCTGAGATAGCTATATGTTACAATTCCCGAAGGAGTGATTTAACTGAGTATTTGATGAAGAGAACAAAAGCTTGTGATCTATCCCATGGCTAGGCAAATAGTAGACACTCAATACATATCTATAAAGTTGTTAAATAAATAAATGAATGGTTGATAATTAACACTATAGAGTGGTAATTATACATATAATACATTTACACATGCACACAAGTGATAGTGAATATATAAATGTGCTCTGGAGTCTCATTATAATTTCCAAGTTTTTTCTCTTTATAAAACTGGCCTGGAGTATGGCTTGAAGATGTATTTTGTCCAGGTCTCAGTTTGCAGTTTTCTTCCTTCTGGCATGTAAATTCCTCAAGGACAGGCATTATGTCTGTTATGTTCAGTGATGTCTCCCAAGCATCTAGAACAGTACCTGGCGTATAGCAGATGCTTTGCAAATGTTTGAGCAAATGAATGCACACTTATCCTCTTTGTGTGCCAGGCTGCCATTGTCCTATGTGCCTGTACTGGAATGTTGTGCTTGTATGTCAGAGCCCCTGCAGGGACATGAGTAATATCACTTCCAAGTTCAGAATCTTCGTCGTTGTTTAGCTAGTGTTATCTGCTCACCCCGATTTGCTCTGAACAGAATTAGCTACTGGCTTTTCTTGACCACTTGGGAATGTCTATTGCATTTTCTGGTGTCCTCTGATCACAGTGCTTTGAGTAAAGAAAGAGACCCTTTAAATATGCTGTAACTTTCATGTGTTTGATGTGGATGCTGTGTGTAGAGGTATAAACAAGAGCAGCTGTGAGTTTTGACCAACAGTTGGAGATCAGTTAGATTAAGTAAACTTCTTATTTCCTAGTCAGAAAGATTTTCTTAAAAGAAGTGTTCAAATGGTAAGGGAAGGACCTAGCTAACATGGAATAAAAGGTAAAACTTTAACAGGTGGGTACAGTTTTCTACTCCTTTGACTTTTCTCTCTGAAAAATAAAAAAATACTGAGAATTTTGGAAAGCAGGGATGCTTTTTAGAAAATACAGTTTTCAAGCTTTAATCACATTCAGCTATCTGGAGTATAGCCCAGGAATCCAGATAATTATCCACAGATATCCTGACAATAAGGAGGTTAGAAATTACTCACAGCAGTTGTGGAGAGGGGAGTGGGGCTCGGGACAGGAATTCAGTGTGGAAGGTGCCTTTGATTCTGTCTTGTGAAGACTCGTTGCCCTTTGTAAGAGTGCTGTTACGTAATGTTTCTTTCCCTTATATCCAGTGTGTTGTGTTTTTGTCCTTTCGGTAGGAGTGCAGTGGGGTTTGTTGTAAGCCTAGGTGAGAATGTACCCTGTTTATTTTGTAGCTTGCTGGTCTAGGATCCGAGTCGGATCCGACTCGACGGCACTTGGCTGGCTGGGTCTGTTGTCCAAAGCCCATACCCACTGGAAATTTCTCTTGCTGCTTCCCTCTCAGATATCATTGTGCTGACAAAAATATGGGGTTTTTGCTACCTATTCTTGTTCATGAAAACCCTGGCGACGTAGTGGTTAAGTGCTATAGCTGCTAACTGGAAGGTTGGCGGTTCAAATCCACCAGGTACTCCTTGGAAACTATAGGGCAGTTCTACCCTATCTATATGATTGCTATGAGTTGGAACTGACTTGATGGAAGTGGGTTTGTGTTTTTTGTATGCCTGTTCATAAACAGCTGGATTTGTTATAAACTAAGCAAAAAATATAAAGCCCTATATTTATTATTATCACTACTAACAAAAACAATTACTGCTATTGATAAATCATGCAGGTGCATTGAAGGATGTGTTTGGTCCACCTGGACATGGTAACTAGAATGGCCTGAGCTGATGCTGGTGGCCCGACCTTGGGTGAATGCCAACTATGTGACATAAATTGAGTTTGGTTATTGCTCTGAAGTTTCAAGAGGATAAATTGTTCACACTTCAACCTTTGACGGTATTTTTAAATTGTTTTTCCAGATTTTTACTTTTTAAATTTTTGTACGTAATCTCCAGAATCCCACGCCCTAACAAATACATATTTTTCTCTCTGGTTTCTTTCTATATCCTTATTCATATGTGCATGTATTTTACATCGTTTTATTTATAATACAGATATAATTTTCTTATTTTTAGTGAAACATTTTACTTATTGCTTCTAATGTTCATCATAAGTGTAATAACAACATAACCTTTGCTTTCTTATTTGGTTATTCTACTATTATTAATCAGGCTTTTTTCTAAATTTAGCTGTTATAAATAACCTTGGGAATGATATAATATCTTCACATCAACAAATTTTTTTCTCTCACTTGAATTCTAACAACTAACAACAGCAAAAATGAAGTCGTGATAGTATGTAAAGCACTTAGCTCTAGTGGGGCACAGTGGTTAAGAGCCAGAGAGCTAATCAAAGGTTGGCGGTTCAAATCCACGAGCTGCTCCTTGGAAACCCTGTGGTGTAGTTCTACTCTGTCCCATAGGATCATTGTGAGTTGGAATCGACTCGACGGCAATGGGTTTGGTTTGGGCTAAAATGCTTTAAAAAGTTTTTAATATTACTGCTACCACCACCACCATCACGATTACTATTTTTGTGAAAGCTTTATTTTCATAAATAAAAATAGATATCTTAATACGGTTTTATCATCAGAAAGCTTACGTAGGATTTTTACTTTCTCTTTGTTCTTTTGCAATAATCTGCTAGATGTTTGTTTTTACCTTTTCCTCATCAGTACCAGGATTCTCTCATTGAAAAATCTGTCTTCTTAATTTCTACCTTTTCCTTCTCTTCCTCTCATGAAGTAATTTCCACTACGAAAAGCAAAATAAGTGTTTCTTGTTTTTTATATGTGTGTCAAAGCTAAACTGAGGCACTATATACCCACTGCTGTCGAGTCAATTCTGATTTCTAGCGACCCTATAGGATAGGGTAGAACTGCCCCACAGAGTTTCCAAGGAGTGCCTGGTGGACTCAAACTGCTGACCTTTTGGTTAGCAGCTGTATAGGTGCTGGGAAAAGAAAGAAACATCATGCTCAAGTTTATCATCTATTCAAGACTCATGTAAAAAAAAAAAAATCTGACCTCTAGTGGCCGTTAGCTGCAACTGCAGGTCAGATGTAGGAAGTCTGAAATGGGATCCTAACAGTTTTTTAGAAGCGGGTTTCTAAAAAAAAAGTATCTCCAACCAGACGCTAAACCGGTTGAGTGCTGAATGTTTTCTTTTCCTTTCTAAGTTTTATTAATGTTGTTGCTGTTGAGAATATGCACAGCAAAACATACACCAGTTCCACTCTCGCTATATGTACAATTTAGTGACATTGAATACAATCTTCAGGTTGTGCAACCATTCTCACCCTCCTTTTCTGAGTTATTGCTCCCTCATTAACATAAACTCACTACCCTTAAGGTTTCTGTGTAATCTTTTGCTATTGGTAATTTTATCCCTATAAATAGTTCTTAAAAGAGCAGATTACTCAAGACAGATCTTTTTTGCTAGTTAAGCTAAACTACTGTTCAGATTTAAGAAGACTTTAGGTAATACTTTTGTTTAAGGTTTAAAGATCTTCTCAGGACAGTAGTCTCAGGGGTTCATCCATCCTCTGTGGCTCTAGAAAGTGTGCAGTCTGTGAGAATTTGAAACTCTGCTCTGCATTTTCTCTCTTTGATCAGGGTTCATCTATGGACTCTTTGATCAAAATGTTCAATAAAGGTAGCTGGGCACCATCTAGTTCTCTGGTCTCACAGCAAAGGAGGCAGCTGTCTATGGTGACGATAAGCTACATATTCCATGTTCTCCTTCCATTCCTGACTTTCCTTCTTCCTCTGTTGATCCAGGTGAATAGAGACTAATTCTCTTGCCTTGAATGGCCACCTCCAGGTTTTTAAGACCCCAGGAAACTAAGAGATAGGACAGAGGCATGAAATGTGTATTAGGGCACTTAACTGAGATGTCTTATCATGACCCAAAACCTCCACACCATGAGGTATTTGGTTTTACATTTGGGGGGGGGGGTGCTACTGTTGTAAATATATCCATCACACAACTTTTGACAACTCAGCTTTTCACAGGTATATAACTTATTAACAGTAATTACAACTGTCTGTGCAATTCTATCCTTAATCAAAGCAAGTCTTCCATCATCGCTAACTCCCTTTTATCCCTTTCTCCCACCCCTGGTTATTGTTATTGTTAGATGAGTCAATTTGAACCCGTGCCAATCCTATATACAACAGAATGATACCCTGTCTGGTCCTACACAATCCTCACAGTGTTGTTATACTTGAACATGTGGTTGGCAGACACTGTGTCATGATAACATGACATGATAACATGTCCAAAGTATGTGAGATGTAGTGTTGCCATTCTTGCTGTATGTCTTCTCGTTGCTTGCCTTCTAAGACAGATTTGTTTATTCTTTGGCAGTCCAGACATAATCTTTTTTTTTCTTTTTGTCAATGCCATGATTCAAAGATGCCAATTCTTCTTCAATTGTCCTTATCATCAACCAGCTTTCACATGCACATAAGGTAACTGGCCTGTAACCACTAATAAACTTTGTTCTGTATATATTTACCTCTTCTTGTCTTTTTATAGAAATAAGGTTATATAACATTTGTTCTTTCGTGACTGGCTTACCATAATCAGTATAATGTCTTCAAGCTCCATCCATACTGTAACATGTTCCAAGGCTTCATTTCTCCTACTGGCTGAGTAATATTCCATTGTATGTGTGTACCACATTTTGTTTAGCTGTTATCAGTTGATGGTCATTTAGGTTGTTTCCACCTTTTTGCTTTTGTGAATAGTGCTGCAATGAACACTGTTGTATAGGTTTTTTTAAGTTCTTTTGTGTTTGTTATGATGGTTTTCTGTACATCCATTAAGAAATACTTTCTGTTCTTCAAAAAGGAATTATTTCACAGCTCAGTTCCTCAGAATATAGGGTTTTAAATAAGTGTTCCAAGAATTTTAGTCTTCAAAAGATATTTTCATAAAACCACAACCACCACCACTTGATGATATATATCTAGATATTTCAAAGCAAAAAACAAATTCCTGAATCTAAGCAGAAGGAAGCATTGAAGGGATTATTGTCTTTAAAATATCTTTGAATGAAGACATACCTACTATCTTAATCAAATATTTTCAAACTCTTTACCTCTCTGGATTTTTTTTTTTTTTTAAGTTTAACCAAACTCCCAAACCGCACTGGCATTGAGTTGATTCTGACTCATAGCAAACTTGCAGGCTGCAGTAGAGTTTACATAGAGTTCCCAAGGAACACCTTGGCAGATTTGAGCTGTTGACCTTTTGGTTAGCGAGCATGGCACTTAACCACTATACCACCAGAGTTTGGTAAAAAACCAAAAGTCTTTAAAAACTTCCTACTCATTTTCAGATATCATCATTTATGGTGAAATAAAAATAATATTATTGAGGGAAATAAAGTCGTATTTTTAAAACATGCCATAAGTTACAGAGAGCTTATGGGACTACATACAGCATAGTTTTAGAATTTTAATGGTTGTTTCAAATGATGACTTGAAATGCATTTGAGAATAAATGTTTATACTAAATTTTGATGATTTTGCCTTTATGAAAATCTCACTTTTCAAAGTGATGGAATGAACTGACAGGGCACAACCAAAAGTTAGCAATTATGTATTGTGTATTCACGTGTATTTGTGCACAAAAACTAACTGCAAAAATGGAACAGTTTAGGTAATCTTAACTGTGTTTGACAGAAGTCCCTGGGTGACCCAGTTAAATGCTCAACTACTGGCCAAAATATTGGCAGTTTAAACCCACCCAGAGCATCTGGGAAGACGGGCCTACCAGTATTCTGAAAGGCAACATGGCTTTGAATACCATCTGGAGCCCTTCTACTCTACACCCTGTGGTTACTATGAGTTGGAGTCAAGTCCAGAGCCGCAGACATCAACATGAGCTTGCTTCATACAAAAACACAGACCAGCAGGCAGTTGACATTGAAAATGTTTCTTTAATTTATAGATAGATGACCTTGTCCTCTGGCCCCAACCCTAAGGAGGTGCCAGTGTCCATGTTATCATCTCTAGTCAGGAAGAAGACTATTAACAGTGACATGTCCTTTGTGAGTTGATCCATCAGTCCTCCTCAGCATTTATACTGTTGACCTTGACTTCAAATAGGCAAGATTAATATCTTCCTGCTAACTTGGTTCTACATTTGGATATGTCCCTCAGTTAGTCTTTTAAAAATAAATCTTAAAAGGCCAGTTAATTTTCTAAAAGCTTATGAATGAATTATGCTATTAGAACACATTTATTCAAAAAAAAAAAAAAAAAAACAATCAAAGCCAAACTCATTGCCTTTGATTCTGACTCATAGAGACTCTATACGAAGAGTAGAACTGCTTTGTAGGGCTTCCCAGGAGTGCCTGGTAGATTCAAACTGCCGACCTGTTGGTTAAAAGCTGTAGGTCTTTAACTACTATGCCACCAGGGTTTCCATATTTATTACACACAGACACAGACACAGACACACACACATGAGTTCTGACAATGAAGTTCAAGAACTCATCCTAGAAAAAGTGTTATACACCTCATTGCTGAATATCACTATAGTCACCTTCAAAGTACTCCCCTTGGGAAGCTGTGCACTGACGCCAGCACCTAGTCCACCTTTCAAAGCAATTTTATAATCTCTTTCTAGAGTGGCCATCAGAGGAGATGTTGTAAGAAGTCTGACAATTAAGTTCATGAACCCATTCTAGAAAAAGTGTTTTGAAGGGTGGACTAGGGATTAATTTGAAGGTGACCATGGTGATACTCAGTAATGAGGTATGTAGCACTTTTTCTGGGATGAGTTCACAAACTTAATTGTCCAACCTTGTATAAAACAAACAAACAAATACACTGCCATCAAGTTGTGTCCAACTCATAGCAACCCTAGAGGTCAGAGTAGAACTGCTCCATAGAGTTTCCAAAGAGCACCTGGTGGATTTGAACTGCAGACCTTTTGGTTAACAGACATAGCACTTAACCCACTAAGGCCACCACCAGCATTTCCCAACCTTGTATATACAGATATAAATCATTTTTATATTTGCATGGTGATTGCAGGGAAAAAAAAGAAAATACACATAAAGTTCAGAAAATACCAAAACATAAAAAAATAATAATCTTCCAATTTAAAACTATTTTGACATTATACTTGCTTTTAAATGGCCTCATGTTTTTCTTATCATCTGAGCAGAATTAACTAGCAAAAACTAATAGTTAATATTTCCTGTGTGATAACTCTATGCCAGGCATTATTTTAAGTCATTGCATGCATTACTTTGTGTAAAGCTCACAATTTGAAGAGTTAGCTATTACTATTATTCCCAATTTACAGCTGAAAAACATGTAAAGATAGACCAAGATGACATAATTAGTGACTAAGAACTGACTACTAGGTTTGTCTTTTAAGCACAAGGCAAATTAAAATCTATAGCTAATCCAAAGATCACAGTTTGAATTCACTAAGCACTTCTTGTAAACTCTCTAGGGGTAGTTTCATGCTGTCATATAGGGTTGCTGTTAATTGGAAAAGGTCCACATGTGAACTTACAACCTGTCAGTAGGTAAGCCATTCCTTAAAACACTCATGGCCCAGTTATTTAGCATGGTTTAATTAAAATCAATTGAGATAATTAAATAGAAAACATTCCATACTATTAATGAATTTTACTAGTATATTATTCATTTGTTAAAAAAACAGAAAGGAAATCCATGCATATCTTGATAACATGTGGTTAACATAATTTTTTTCATACACTAATTTAACCTAGTAATTCTGAGCAATCAGGAATTGGTCTAGCAAATGGATTTCTTTTCCGCTTAAACCCTTTTTTTTATTGTAATCTTTTCAAATAACTAAACTTTAAAAAACTATAAAATAAATTCTGTATTTTTTCTGTATATGAAATTGAACGTCTGAAAATATTTTAGGTGGTTTCACTGCCTTCTACTATCTGTTTGCCTTTCTGTTTTCCTAAGCGAACCCACACCCAAACTTCTATCCTCAGCCACAACAAAACTTGAGCTTTAAAGAAGCAATAGGTGAATCAGCAAGACTAAATGATAGCAACAGCGGGAACAGTGGAAACTGCAGGATAGTGAAGGCTTCAGGACGCAACGAGAAGGCACGAGGAACGTGCGCAGTTCCCGCTGATGCGGTGTACAGGAAGAGACACAGATGCCGGAGGGCTGTCAGCGAGCCACCGATCAGTGTCACTGAGTGACAGGTTCAGGGAGTCCCGAATCCCCGCTGACCGAAGCTCGGCGTCAGCCTCAAGACTGGCCAGCAGCTGCTGGGAAGAAGCAGGGAGCCTCCTGGCAGCCGGCGGTCCGCGCAAAGCTCTGGGGCCGCAGGACTGCAGCTCACGGACCCCGCAAAGAAGGAAAGGAACCCACCCGGGCACGGCCAGGGGTGGGAGACTCGGTTTATGGAGTTTCATGGTGTCGGTAATGCTGTTTCCAGAAGATCCTAGTAAGACAGGTATTCAGCTTTGAGGACATATTTCTTCCCTGATTGGCAATGGAGCAGGAAAGGGTCCTCTCTCTGCTGACTAAAATCTGCAACTCATGGGCTCAATTATGACATAAAGCCACTCTACTGTGAATGACTATAGGGCAGGAGCTATAATTATTTAATTGATCCAGCAAATATATACTTGATGCTTACTATGTGCTGGTTACTATTCTCATTACTGGGGATATAAAACAACAGTTAGATATTTTTCTAGCTACTTGGGATATAAAGCTCTCACAGACCTTACAGTTTAGAGAATCAGGTCTTTTTCATCTCGCTTTCCACCTCTATTAGTACAGGGTCTTGTGTATATATTAATAATAATAATAAATAACGACAATAAAACCAAAGGTCAACTGTTGGATCCCAGCTCAGGGCAATTCCATTTGTGCATTGCAGAACTGCTGTGTATGGTTGTCAAGGCTGTGACCTTTCAAAAGCACATTGCCAGGCCTTTCTTCTGAGACACTTCCAGATGGACAACACCTCCAGCCACTGATCTTTTGGTTAGTAGATGCCACTCATTGAGAATGGTATGTGCAATCCCACTCCTGCTTATCAAAAGATTCCCAAACCAGTTTGTTATGCAAAAACCATCATTATGCAAAAAGGGAGGGCTTTTTTTTTCTGTTTTCAAACTATCCTTTGTCTGACTTTTTAATTTAGAAATTTATGATTATTAATTTATTTCTAAATTACTAATTTAGAAATACAGCTAAGATTTGCTAACATGCTCGTGACTGTGACGAGTCCAGTTATAGATTATTCCTCTGTGGAGGCGGCTTGGAGGAGACAAAGCTGGGGGGAAGGGGAAGAAGGAGGCACTTGCCCCCAGGCACAAGTCCAAAGGGGCGACAGACGAGGTGTGGAATGACATTCCCAGGCACCACAAACATGAAAGGCGCTTAACTAAGCCAGCTAGAGAAGAGAAGGAAGGCACTGCTCCTGACGCGTCCCCACTATCGCTGTCTACTCATCTTGAAATTGGGAGGAGAGGGACTCGTACAATTTAGAGATTGCTCCTGGGCGCTCGAATGGGGCAGGCACAGTTTAGGGATTGTCTCTCGAGGAGCATGACCTTCGCGAAGTCCGGGTAAAGCTGAACTCTGTGACTGGCCGGCCCGCAGCTTAAATCACTTCACTTTCCTGCTGTGCGGGGTCAGAGCTGCCCGCACCGAGCGGCTCCGGGGCTCCACCCTAACCCTGCAAGCCCTGCGTTCTTCATCCCCCAGCGGGCTCTGATCTCCCCACCTGGAGAGTCAGTGAGATTGGAGGATTCTTTCCAGGGCACTGGGAGGCTGAACGTGCACGGCTCCGACGACGTGGAGGCTTCAGGCCCAGCTCCGCACACATTTCTGCCCAACATCTTCTTCTATGCCTGTTTCCTCTCTTCCTTCCCCGCATCAGATTTGAGCTGCAGGACCTCAGGCCGCTTAGGAGCTGGGAACCCAGGCTAGGTGGGCACCGCCTTCGTGCTGCTTGCATTCCCAACCTTGCAGAGGTCCAGGCCGCACAACCAGCCCCGATGGCGGCCGGGAGGAGGCGGGAGGGAGCGGGGCCAGGCAGCCCGCTTCCTGGCACACTGGCAGCCATTGCCTTCGCCCTTTTAATGTAGGTTGTTATCTTTGTTACCACTGCTGTAAATGCGAAACATTGGATAACAAGGTAATGAGGGGCAGATATAACAGGTACTTGTTATCGTTTAGACGCACACAAGAGATCCAGTTCTATTCCTGGCCGCTGTACCCCTGTGTCTATCATGGTAGCCTGTATGTTGCTTTGAGGCTGGACAGGTTTCTGCAGTGCTTCCAGCTGAGGCGGACGAGGAAGAAGGGCCTGGGAATCGACTTCAGCATCAGCCGATGGAAACCCTGTGTGTTGCAGCGGCCCAGCTCATCGTGGGATGGCACAAATGTTGTGCATCGGGTTGCTAGGAGTCCGGCTGAATTCAGTCAGCCAGCAACAAAATGCACCGAATAAGTGAAAGTAATGACAAGTGCCAGGGCACAGAGGCTTCCCGAAGCAACTAAGTGAGCTGTGAGAACCACACTCCCTCACTGTTTCCAGGATTACCAGCAGTGCTGAAGGAGTTTTCTTCCCACATAGCTGCTCAGTGGAGTCACGGGGCGGGGGTGGGGGGACACACACACACGAGGTTGTGGAGCACACTGGGTGACCCTGGGTGACACTGTCAGCGAGAGTGACATCAAAATGACTGTTTATAAGATTTTTGTGCTGTGTTTCAGCAGGAATTTATCTTTGTAATAAAATATATTCCTGTAATTAGTTATAACAACAAAAACACTTTTTGTAATCACAGTTCACATCTATCAGAATACTTCCAAGGATGAAAGTCTGTGCTGATTTACTTTTCGAGCCTTCTAATGCAGTCTGGACAGAGCTGTCGTTGTGATCCAATTACAATCATACTCCAAATCATGTACCACAAATACATACTGTTGTTTTCACTCCTGCTGATTTTGTCAAATTTTATGGATGTTTTAGTTACATTATTATGATAATCAGTGTTTGTGAAACTATACCAATATTTTTTTGAGAATGAAGTGAAGGGAAAAGGGAATGATATTTGGGAATTAAGATTTATAAGTGACATTAGTACAAAAACCATTAATAATGATTCTGTATGGTTTGATAAAGGAGGAGGTCCATGGGGTAATGCTAAATGACACCAACCCTAGAGATGCCCCTACAGTTGCTCCTTCACTTTTTAATAGTTTTTCCTAATTTGATGCCATAATACTTAAACGCCTTTTTTTTAGCTCTCAGAATTGTCTTCAGACCTTAATAGTACTCCCATTGCTAATAGTTGGCTATGAAAAAATAACAAGAGAGATCTCAGGTAGAGAAGAGATGGACTTGTATTTAGAATATCCCAGGGGGAGGGAAAAAAAAAGGAGCTGGGAAAAGTGGAACTGAGTGCAACAGTTGTAAAACGTAGTGGGACATACTGATGGATGAGGATAAACCTGTGTCCTAGAGTCTGGTGGCTGGCTGCCTTTTCATTCTAGTGAATGGGAACAGAGCAAGATTCCAGATCTATCAGCTTGTGAATGACTTAGGCTAGTCAAATCAAATTTCCTTAAGAACTGCATCATTGTGCTATTCACCTAATAAAATATAAAATGCTCTATCTTTCAAAATAGACCCCAGTGAAAAGTGTTTCTGTTGCAAAGCCAGTTTCAAGACTGTAAATCACTATTCCCCAAGGATACTTCTGGCCGTCCATATTCTGGTGCTTTCTGGAACCTGATGGCCTGCGATTCTGGCTCTACAGTTTGCTCAGGTGTGAACTGTTACTCCTGCCAGCTCAAGGGGTGTAGGTTAGTGTCATTGAGATGGTTAAAAAGGGTTACAAACATTGACAGAATACCAACTAAGATGTTTCAACAGTTATATTTTTTGTCAGGGAGAAGTCGTAAGAAACTACTTTGACTAAAGCCACAGACCACCACTCATCAGTGAGTTTGTTATTGTTAGTGGCTTGCATGTTGCTGTGATTCTGGAAGCTAGGCCACCGGTATTTCAAATACCATCAGGATTACCCATGTTGGATAGGTTTCAGCAAAGTTTCCAGACCAAGAGAAACTGGGAAGAAGGACCTGGCAAGCTACTTCTAAAGAAATTGGAGAATGGACACCTTATGAACAACAGCAGAACATTCAACGGAAATGAAGAAAATTAAAACAAGCCCAGGAGAACCAAAGTACAAACTTGAGTATGTTTCACCTGAATTTAGAGGCCATCTCAAGACTAGATTTGGCATATTGAACACCAGTGACCAAAGAGCAGACAAGCTATAGGATGACACACATGAAGAAAGCAAGAGGTCAGAAAAAAGCTAGGAAAGAAAAAAGAAACCAAAATGACTGTCACAAGAGATGCTGAAATGTGCTCTTGAACATACGCAAAACTCGCTGTCATCGAGTTGGGTCCAATTCACAGTGAACCTAGAGGTCAGAGTAGAACTGCCCCATGGATTTTCCAAGGAACGGCTGGCAGATTTGAACTGCTGACCTTTTGGTTAGCAGACGTAGCACTTAACCCACTATGCCACCAGGGTTTCCTGCATTTAAACCTAGAGTGGCTAAATCAAATGGAAAAGATGATAAAGGAGCTGAATATGAGATTTCACAAGGAAACTGGAGAAGACAAAGTTGTTAAGTGTTATATTGAAATGTGCAGCACCAAAAAGGACGAACATGCTTGGAATTTGTGAAACTGAAAGAACTGAAGAAAAGATTCAAGCCTTGAGATGCACTGCTGAAGGATTCTATGGGCAAGAAGGAAACCCTGGTGGAGTAGTGGCTAAGTACTATGGCTGCTAACCAAAGTCTGGCAGTTCAGATCCACGAGGCACTCCTTGGAAACCCTGTGGGGCAGTTCTATTCTGATCTATGGGGTCACTATGACTTGGCATCAACTCCTTGGCACTGGTTTAGTTTTTTTCAAGGACAAAAAATTTGAAGGAAGCAGAGTCACTGTACCAAAAAGAACTGGTCCACGATTTAACCATTTCTGTAGGTAGCATATAACCAAGAACCAATGATATTGAAGGAAGAAATTCAACTTGCATGGAATGTGCTGGCGAGAAACAAATAATAGCAACAAAACAAAAAATAACAAAAACAAAAACAAACAAGGCTCTAGCAATTGGGAGAATACCAACTGAGATGTTTTAACAAATGTATACAACTTTGGAAGTACCCACCTGTCTACACCGAGAAGTTTGGAAGACAGCTGCCTGGCCAACCAAATAGAAGGGATTTGTATTTTGCCCACTACAAACAAAAGTGATCCAACAAAATGCAGAAATTATCAAACACTGTCATTAACCTCACACACAAGTAAAATTTTGCTGAAGATAATTCAAAACTGATTCCAGCAACACATCACCAGAGAACTGCCAAAAATTTAAGCCAGATTCAGAAGAGGACATAGAATAATGAATATTATTGCTAATGTTAGATGAATCTTGGCTGAAAGCAGAGAATATCAGAAAGATGTTTACATAACTATCCAAAGCATTTGACTGTGTGGATCATAAGAAATTATGGATAACATCATGAAGAATAAGAACTCCATAACACTTGATTGTGCCCACGTAGAATCTGTACATAGACCAAAAGACAGTTTTTCAAATAGAACAAGGGGATACTACATGGTTTAAAGTCGAGAAAGTACATGTCAATGTTGTATCCTTTTATCATACTTAATCTGTATGCCAAAATAAACAAAAAACAAAACAAGCCCATTACCATCAAATCAATTGTGAGTAAATACTCTGCTAAGGTGGACTATATGAAGAAGAATGTAGCACCAGGTTTGGAGAAAGAATCATTAACAACCTGCAATACACAGATGATACAAACCTGTCTCCTGAAAGTGAAGAGGACTTGAAGCACTCACTGATGAGGATCAGAGACCACAGCCTTCAGTATGTGTTACCTGTCAGCTTCAAGAAAACAAAAATCCTTACAACTGGACTGCTAAGCAACATCATGATAAGTGGAGAAAAGTTTGAAATTGTCAAGGATTTTATATTACTTGGATTCAGAACCAACATCCATGAAATCTGTAGTCAAGAAATCAAGGGATATATTGCATTGGGTAAATCTGCCTCAAAAGACCTCTTGAAAAGTGTTAAAAAGCAAAGATATCACTTTGAGGACTTAGGCGTGCGTGACTGAAGCCATGGTATTTTCAGTGGCCTCATATGTATGTGAAAGCTGGACAATGAATAAAGAAGACCAAAGAAGAATAAATGTGTTTGAATTATGGTGTTGGCAAAGAATACTGAATATACTATGGACTGTCTGATAAATGAACAAATCTATCTTGGAAGAAGTTCAGCCAGAATGTTGCTTAGATGCAAGAATGGCAATACTATGTCTCACCTACATTGGATATGTTATCAGGAGGGACCATGTTTTAGTCAGCTAGTGCTGCTCTAACAGAAATACCACCAAGTGGGTGGCTTTAACAAGGAAAGGTTTATTCTTACACAGTCCTGTAGGCTACAAGTCCAAATTCAGGATGTCCATTCCAGGGGAAGGCTTTCCTCTTTGTGGGCTCTGGAGGAAAGTCCTTGTATCTCATCAGTCTTTGTCCAGGGAGCATCTTGGTGCAGGAACCTCGTCTGAAGGACATTCTCTTCTCCTGGTGCTGCGTTCTTGAAGGCATGAGGTTCCCAATTCTCTGTCCGCTTTGTTTTCCTTTTATATGTTCCAGAATGAAAGGATTATGGGTGGGGCAAGCCACACTCCAGGGAAACTGCCTTTACAGTGCAGCCAGGAGGTGATCTTCTGAAGGGACTTACAGTCCCACCCTAATCCTTTAACATACAGCACAGCAAAATCACAAAATGGAGGACAATCATAGAATACAGGGAATCATGGCCCAGGCAAATGGCCACACATATTTTGGGGGGGACACAATTCCACAATTCAATCCATGGCAGACCAGCTCCTGGAGAAGGACATCATGTGGAGGGTCAGTGAGAAAGAGGAAGACCTTCAATGAGATGGGTTGATACAGTAGCTGCAACAGTGAGCTCAAACAGAAGGACAATTTTAAGGATGGCACAGGAGCAGTCAGTGTTTCTTTCTGTTGTGTATTGGGTTGCTATGAGTTGGAACTGACTCAGGACACCTGTCTCTCTTCTTTCTGTCTTTGTTCTGTTTTTGTCAGGCATAAGGTAAGGAATGGAAGCTTGCTGGCGAAGAGGCTAGTCCTGCTAGTTTACAAATGGGGTCAGGGACAACTAGAACCAAGTCTGCTGAAAGAAAGGAGCTGAGCTCCTCATATGGCAGACTTTTCCCTTTCAAAACCTAACATGCTCGTGTGGCTACCTCTTTTCTTCCTGCCTGAATGCTGAGTTCTAGGATGTCTGTGGAATCCCTGAGTGGTGTGAATATTAATACCATCAACTACTAACTGGAAGACTGGAAGGTGAAGTCTGCCCAGAGATGCCTCAGAAGACTTGGAGATCTACTTGCAGAAAATCAAACTTTGTGGAGCACAATACTACTCTGACACATGTGGGGTCGCCATGACTCAGAGTCAATGCCAGTGGAACTGGAGTGATAGCTGCACAATGTAGGGACTTGGTATCACAAATCTCATGTCCCAACCCTGGGGACTGTGGTTGGGATGGGTCCTTTTTTTCAGGCACTCAAAGCAGTTCTGCTTTTACTGGGTCACAATAAATTCTCAAGCTAGTTATCTTATCTTGCATGTTTTAGTCTTAGTGCTTCAGAAATGTGGACTTTATGAGCACACTAAAAATGATGTAAAGTTCTGAGATGATCTAATGAACAACAGGAAAGAGATGAGTGTAATTAAACAAAAAACAAAACTGGTTTGTGTAGAGTGGGTCTAGGAAAAACTAGAAAACAGTTCATCTTTTGCCTTTTCTTTTCTCCCTTTTGTTTGTCTTTCACTTTCTTTGCCTAAGCAAAGTTGAGGACTCTATGTGCATAAACCAAAAAAAAAAAAAAAAACAAACAAACAAACCCCAAGACCACTGAGTTGAGGCAATTCCAACTCGACCCTACAGGATAGAGTAGAACTGCTTCATAGGGTTTCCAAGGAGTGACTGGTAGATTCAGACTGCTGACTTTTTGATTATCAGCATAGCTCTTAACCTCTGTGCCACCAGGGCTCCTAAATAAGTGTGTGAGTCTGTGTGTGTGTGTACCAGTTGGTCCAGACACAGTCTTCCAAAAAATCAGAGTAATTGAATATCTACCCTCAGTACATTCATTGGTTAGGCATCTGAAAATCCTTAACTAAGAAAAGTTCTATATGCCACAAGTAGTGTAATTTTATTTAGGAAATTTGCCTATGTTTTTCTTCACTTGGGCCTTGTTATTTTAAGGATCGCTAACTCTGCTATTATGGAACAATTTATTTTAGTTAGTCTTCATTCAGAATTGCTCTCCTAAATGGCAGGCAAACTAACTTTTAACCCTTTGAAAAAGAAAATATTCAAGTAACGCCTAAAGGAAAATATTAACCAGAGTAAGGATCAAAGGGGAAATAATTCTGCTTATGTTGAACTCTCAAGTCGATCTGTTGAGTGTCCAGAGGTGACCACATGCAACACACAACCTAGGAGAACATTCAGCCAAGAAAGCACTTATTACAGAAAGGTTTACATTCAAACATGGTGAATCATTTAAAGATACTGATAAAGCTCATAAGCAAATTGTAGTGGTATTTCTAAATTGGTTCTGTAATTGCCTGAATATTCTTAACTATCTACTTACTATTTATTTATTTCTCTACGATGGATATAATGTAAACTAGAATTCTTCAAAGTGTATTCCATCTGCAGCACTCTCAGGGCAAAATAGTTCCGTGAGAGTTGGGAATCACTGCTGACGACTTATCTCTCTTTTTGAAAAGTTCAAACGACAGAGAATTCTGAGAAGTTCTATAGTAAACAAACCTATTGAACTTTGTTCAGTCCAGAAACCTATTGCCATGGAGTTGAGTCCCCCTCATAGTGACCCTACAGGACAAAGTAGAACTGTCCCCCAGGGTTTCCAAGCCTGTACTATTTACAGAAGCAGATTGCCACACCTTTCTTTCAAAGAACTGCTGGTAGTTTGAATCTTTGACATTTTGGTTAGCAGTGAGGACTTAACCACTGCGCCACAAGGGCTCCTTTTGTTTAGTTCAGTTTTATTGACTCTGATGCCTCCTTTTTCAATGTTTATTGAGCACTTTTGATTTTGAAAAATGCAAGAAAATAGATACATCTCTTTTAATGGCAAATTAAACTTTAACACAATTGAAACAAAGGATTTTTTAAAATCTTCACAGATCAATAATCACATTATCAAAAATGTCTTAAAATGTCAGTTCTTATATGTTACTTCACAGGAATATTTAAGGATCTTGTATGTTTTATACGATTTTTTTTGTATAAGTGGTTTTGGAATATTTCATATCTCTGGCACAAACATCTGGAAGAGACCCTCTGTGGCCTTCTCATCCTGCCCCCGCTGCCCCTGCAGCCAGAGAAAACTAGAGAGCCATAATTGTTAGGAATGTGTGTGTGTATCTCTGTGTATGTGTATTCTAAATCAATGGTAAATTATATTCACTAGTATATTTAAATAGCAAAGCATCGCAATTAACTAGTATTAGCCATGAATTTAAGATTGGTTTGTTTATTAGAAAATCTGTAGACTAATTATTTCAAAAGATTAATAATGATAATCTATATGATCATTGAGAGAGTTTGAATGCTTTTAATAAAATTAAACCTCTCTTTATGTATAAAACTCTGAGTTAGAACTTGAAGGAGACTTCTTTAGCAAGATGATAACTTCCTACCTAAAATCTATTGTCAACTATACTTAATGATGAAAACCCATAGTCATTCCCTTTAACATCTAAAATGGAACGGGGTGTTCATTATTACCACTAGCATTTACATTTAAAACCAATGAAATATGAAGCAGAAATAAGAGGTCTAGCTATAATAAAATACAGTTAAAAGAACAAAAATTTGAACATTAGCTGTACTTACATAAATATGGAAGTAGCGTTGGCAAGATGTTTGCAGCTCTTTCTTCTTGTTTTGAGCGGTGTCACATCAGCAAATGAAGGTCTGCATGCTTGATCCCATCCACGTCATTAAGGGGGCAGCTCTCCCCCAGTTACAGTTTGCGTACCTTTGTCCCTGAGGGGCTTATCTTCTAACACTGTGCGAGTCAGTGCTCTGCTGCTATTCATAAGGCTTTCACTGGTTAATGTTTTCAGAAGTGGATGGCCAGGTCACTTTTCCTAATCTGCCTCACTCTGGATGTTCAGCTGGAGACTGTCCACTGAGGGTGACTCTGCTGATATTTGGAATAATGGCGATAAAGCTTCCGGTGTGACAGCAACAGCTGAAGCCACCATAGTACAACAAACTGGTAGGCAGATGGCCTGGCCAATTGACTGGAAGAGATAGGTGTTTGGACCCATTCCAAAAAAAAGGTGATTCAGAACCATTCCAAAAAAAAGATGATTCAGCAGAATGTGGAAATTATTGAACAATATCATTAATATCACAAACACGTAAAATTTTTCAGAGGAGATCATTCAAAAGCAATTGCAACATTACATTAACAGGGAACTGCCAGAAATACGAGTGAGATTCAGAAGAGGACATGGAATAAGGTATATCATTGCACAGGTCTGAGAGATCATGGCTGAAAGCAGAGAATACCAGAACAATGTTTACCTGTGTTTTATTGATGATGCAAAAGCATTAAACTGTGTGGATCATAACAAATTATGTATAACATTGTAGAGAATTCCTGGACACTTAATTGTGCTTTCGAGGAACCTGTACTTAAACCAAGAGGCATTTATTCCAACAGAACAGGGGAATACTGCATGGTTTAGAGTCAGAAAACATGTGTGTCAGGGTTGTATCATTTCAGCATACTTATTTCATCTGTATTCTGAGCAAATAGTCTAAGAATATGGCCTATGTGAAGACGAATGAGGCTTCAGGATTGTAGGAAGACTCATTAACAACCTGAGACAGGCGGATAACACAACCTTGCACGGTGAAAGTGAACAGGACTTGAGGTACTTACTGATAAAGATCAAAGACCATAACCTTCAGTATATGGATTACACCTCAACATAAAAAAAAAAAAGAAAAAAACTCATCTGGACCAATAAGCAACATGTGATAAAAGGAGAAAAGACTGAAGTTGTCAAGAGCTTTGTTTTACTTGGATCCACAGTTAATGCCCATAGAAGCAGCAGCCAAGAAATCAAACAACATATTTCACTGAGCTTATCTGCTGCAAAAGATCTCTTTAAAGTCCTAAAAGTCAAAGATGTCACTTTTAAGGGCTAAGGTTTGCCTGACCTAAGCCATGGTGTTTTCAAAAGCAGAACAATGAATAAGGCAGATATAAAAAGACGCCTTTGAATTATTGTTTTGGCAAAGAATGCTGAATATACTATGAATTTCAAGAACAAACAAATCTGACTTGGAAGAAGTATAAGCCAGAATGCTCTTTAGAAGCAAGGATGGTGAGTCTTCAACTCATGTACTTGGGACATGTGATCAGGAGGGACCAGTCTCTGGAGAAGGACATCAATCTTAACTAAAGTAGAGGGTCAGGAAAAAGAGGAAGACCCTCAATGACATGGATTGACACAGAAGCGGCAGCCATGTGGTCAAGTACGGATGGTACAGGTCTGGCAGTGTTTCCTTGCATTGTACACAGGGTCTCCATGAACTGGAGACAATTCACTGGCACTTAATCACAAGAAATACTGGCAGATAGGTACTTGCTCAAGGGATGTTCTTGACCTATACTTGAGTACTGAGGAAGTTACAAAGCTGAAAGCAAAAAACCAAACCGTTGTCATCAAGTTTTTCCGACCTATAGTCACCCTGACAGAATAGACCTGCCCCATAGGGTTTCCAAGACTGTAATCTTTAGGGAAGCAGACTGCCACATCTTTCTTGACGTGCTAGTGGGTTTAAATCAGCCACCTTCAAGTTAGCAGGAGAGTGCTCAGCCATAAAATCACCAGGGCTCCCGCTATAAAGCTTTGAAGAAGGTTAACTTCATCCTAATTCTGTGTGGCTCATGGGGGTGATGGTGGGAAGTCCTCAGAACAGCTAATAAGGCTCTGAGTTTCAGGATCCTCCCAAAATCTGTCAATAAACACGCTATGATTCATGAAAAGTCCCATCAGCAACCGATCACGAGGATAGGACAGTCTTTTGTTCCCTTGTGCATGTGGTGGCCGTGAGTGACAAGGGGCAACTAGACGGCAGGCAACACCAACAGCAACAGCTGTGGCCCCAGGCCTTTAGGGCTTCTGCAGACTACAAAATTAGTTTAAAGGCTTGGCCAGAATTCTTAGTTTCTTTATTTGCTGTTTAGTAAATTCAGACTATAAAATTCGGACTATAAATTAGTACCAGAGAACAATAATACAGATTTTTCAATGTACTGGTGCAATACTTGGTTATTCTTGGTATAAGTAAAAAAAAAAAGTCTTGGTGGCTTTGTTTCCCGTTCCCCCACTTTTGTCTCCTAGCTGTAGCTAAATATCTTTTGGTAACCTAATAGATCATTTGTGCCACTGTTGAAATTTTACCTCTTATTACTTTTTTCTGGTTCCTCCCCTCTCCTTTCTTCATTTCTACCCTATGGCCAGATCCTCATAAACTGGCTGCTCTCTACATGTGCCATTTCATTCCATGGCCACTCAAGAGGGGCCCAAACCATCCCTTTCCCTCTGTCCTCCTCAGGGCTGCCTCAGAGTCACATATCTTTGGTTTAACATGGCTCCACACTGAATGCAGCTTGAATGTATAGTGATACACAGAAATTTTCTTGCATATCTTACAGATTTAAAAGCCATACTGTACAGTGGGGTTTATTGCCTATACTGCAGTTTGATTATCATGTCCAATAAGTGTCAAGCAGCTGACTAAATGGTTCTCATTAGCATAACTCAACCTTTCCATATTTGTGCAAAGTCTTACTCTATCTTTAAAAGATGGAGTTAAGTCAGCACTTCAACTTGCTGGACACATGTATTATGCAAATTTAGAAAATTCGTTCTACCTCCTACGTAGCACACTCTGAAAACCTTAAGCAATTTATAGTAACGCTGAGGGAAAAAGAAAAGTCTAATCAATCATACCAAACTACAAGGATAGATCTAATTAAGAAATTAATGGTAGATGAAAGATACTTTTACTCATGCAAAATTTACTTATTTAACTTTATGGAATCAAGTTTTAAAAGAAGCAAAAGGCTGTGCAATAGCTATTATTTTGGTAACTGCTATATTTCATCTGAGTTATACCAAATATTATAAAAATTTTTTAGGCTTTAAAATAGAATAACATTTGTTTTAAATTGTTCTTTTTTGTAGACTGTCAGAGGCTGCATGAGACTTTTGTTACATGGGCTATACACATAATTTAATGGTATTCTATTTTAGACAGAGAACATTCAGAATGTGGAGATGCTTATACATTTTGCCTTGTACATGAAAGGCAGAAATTCAGGACAATTCATTACAGACAAATATATATTCAGTGATTAGATTAGGTAAAGTATTCAAGCACTCTAACTGAAAATAGACATTTTCATGAGTTAGCCAAAGCAAAAGCTTCAGTGGAATCAACGACTATGACAAAAAGTGTATTTTACATTTCTCCTGTGCTTAGAGGCAGACCAGTTGCTAGATTTGCCATTTATTCTTGATACTCACATGACATGAGATGTGTACGAGATTGGGTAGCCTCAAAATATGCTTGCGGAGGCAATAATATTGACAAGGGCAGAATCTGTGGCATTATTAAATTATAAACCACACTCAGGAAGGGAGAATACATTTGTTTTCCTTTTGTAATGCAAGCAGAAAAAGATAAAATTACCTCTGGATCCCGTATAGCTATTAATAGGAAAAAAATGCGTTATTTCTAAATAAGAAGGAAAATAGGAGAAAGGATCAAAAGAATTTTTGACAAGCCTGGAAACTGATGGATGTACACAATCATCATCTTTCACACAATTAGGCTGGTAAAAGGTGGAATCGTTAGCAAAACTAATGAATTATGAAACACCCACAATACTGTAGCACTTACTGAAATCCATACTGTACATTATGTTGCAAACTGTGAATTTGGTATATTCTTATGACATTAAAATAATAGATTTTGAAAACTCCAAGCAAAATGTTTTGCTAAAATTGCTGCAGTTTCAGCATTCTCAGAAAAAGGAAGACTGAAGTTTACATAGGCAAATATCAGAGAAAAATAATACATTTCTCCTAATTCATATTTGGAAAGAGAAATTATTTTATCCCAGTTCCAGGGGGAGAATGACATTCTAGACTGGCCACCACAGGATTTCAAAATAACTTATTTTAAATGGAGCTTCATGCAGAAATAAGGCTAGTTTCCAGGAATATAAATTCTTACATAAGGAAAAAAAAAAACTTTCAATGAAAAAAATCAAATTCAGTAGTGCCTGACAACTGTCTTTTCCGAGCTACATGAAAGTAAGTCGTCAAATAGTTTCACTTTTTAAGCTGTTAGTACCTAATACCTTCATATCATAAAAAAGGCAAAATACAGAACTTGATACTACACCTATTTGTATTGCTAAATATTGTGTGTCTTTAGATAACCCAACCAGCAGACACTTCCACAAATATGAAAAAATCAATAAGGTGTTTAACATGAAGTATAGCAAAATAAAACTATATACAGAATTTGCATACAAAGTGATGCTACACACATACAGTCACACACGTATATACACCCATCCATCAAATTTCTGAACAAAATCTGACACTCAGTGAACACAATGAAAGTAATATATTTATTATTTAAAGTTAACATTCTGTAAACCAATTTTTTGATATTATTAAAAAGAATAAGAATGCCATCCTTATTCTTAGTTGACACTGACACCTAATAGTGTACCGGCAAGAGTTAAGAGAATTGAAGGAAAAAATAAAAAAGTAGTCTGCACAGCTGAGTTTTTCTTCACTAAAGCCAGACTTTTCTTAAAATTACAGTGATTACAAAGTGGGAAACTGGAATTTTGCATGACTGATGTTAATTATGAAGCAACTGTTACAGACCTACTATTCTCCAGATTTTATGTGCCTGGTCTTTTTCAACATTGCCAAAAATGCCATGGACAGCTCACTCCATTTACTCTTGAGTGACAGATATCAGATAAAATATTTCCCCAGAACTACTGGAAAGGCTGGTTTAAAATCTTAGCAGATACCAATGAGCTTACTGGACTTCATTCGGTGCCTTAGATAAATTAGTAACCCACGACCATAATAAAAAATAGACACTCCTATTTATCATAACACATAACATTAAGATTAAAAAATAGAAATCAGTAGTTTGTAGACATGTTGAAACTCTTCAAGCAATTCATAGTTTCTCCCTTCTATTTCTGAAAAACTCAGTCCTGTACTATTAGATGAGATGGAAGGCAGACATCTTAAGGGTGTGTGTGTGTGTCTGTGTGTGTGTGTGAGAGAGAGAGAGAGAGAGAGAGAGAGAGAGAAGCAAGTGGTGGCCCAGAATCCAAGCAGAGTGAAGGCTGCTGGACTTCACCAGGGACAGGAATGTCGGAGACCCAGCAGGATGAGGACTGTATTCCTGAAAGGGAAGAGTGTCTCAGCATGGGTGTTGAAGACTGATCAGAATGAACAGTGTTGTGAGGAGGAGGAAGGGGATCTGGCCTAGAGTTCTAGAACCTCAGCAGGGGAGGGAGTAATACCACGCGGAGGGGTGGATGATGCATGAGGAATTGGTACCTGAGGTGGATAAGAAGAGCAGCTCCACAGAAACGTAGCTTGCCCTGGAGTGTCAGAGCTCAAGTAGAGAGAGAAGGGTAGCCTGCTAGGGGGTCTGGAGACCAGATAGGGTGTAAAGGGGGTACTTGGTGAGGGGTCTCAGAGGCCAAGCAAAATGGAAAGGGCAGGCACCCCCACAGAGGGGTAGTGAGTTCTCTAGGTTATAGGATAAGGAATCAGAGACTCGACACAGGAGGCATTCAC
The DNA here is from genome assembly GCA_028571685.1 of Heterohyrax brucei. Classification (NCBI taxonomy): domain Eukaryota; kingdom Metazoa; phylum Chordata; class Mammalia; order Hyracoidea; family Procaviidae; genus Heterohyrax; species Heterohyrax brucei. The sequence goes on from CM053143.1 coordinate 25,978,219, forward strand.
ACAGGGAAGACTCATGGCAGGTTGCATGGAGTCAGGGTGATCAAACAAGCAGACACACTCAAGATAAATGGAGCCAGGTTTCTTACTTTTGAAGACAGGAGTTACAAATACAGAAAGGGAGGAAACTAGAAAGCACCCTGTTATGCTGAATTGGAATTGGAGGTATCCATGGGAATTCATGGTTATAGATAGATGATAGATGGATGGGTAGATAGGTAGGTAGATAGAATTAAAGATGCAATGTATGTACGGATATGACAGTAATGTAGATATGCATTTGTGATAGAGACGGATAGTTGTCCAGCCCACCCCAACTCCTGCTGACCTTATACACAACAGAAAAAAACACTGACTGCATCAAATTCATGACCACTGTTGTGTTCAAATCCATTATTGTGGGCTATTGGGCCAATCCATTTTATTCAGTGTCTCCCTCACCCTTCCTAGCCCTCTACTTAACCAAACATAGTATATTCCTCCAACAACTGATCCCTCTTGATGACATGTCCAAAGCAAGTAAGGTGGGCAGTATTCTGCTGTCATCAATAAAGTTTCCATTGGCTAATTTTTAGAAATAGATTGACAAACTTTTCTTCCCAGTCTGTGTTAGTCTGGAAGCTCTGCTGAAGCCTGCTCACTGTGAAGGGTCCTGCTGGATTTGAAATACCGGTGGCATAGCTTCCAGCATCACCACAAAATGCAAATCACCACAGTACAAGAAACTGATGGATGATTAGTGTGAATAGTACACGCAGACATGTGTTTCCAGCTCTACCCGCTGACGGGGCACTAAGAGGAGTGACACACCACAGTGACCATAACTAGTAATCAGATCTTGGCTTTTAAATGCTACTTTACAGTTAAAGTATCAGGGTCCTTTGAAGAAATGACTATTTTCAGGACTGGAGACGGGAAAATACATTGTAGGAAATCTTGTACACAAAGCAAGGAAGTGATACTAGAGTATTAGGGGTATGAAGTCTGACAATTAAGTCCGTGAGCTTAATTGTTTTAAGTGCTACATACTTCGTGGCTGAATATCACCACAATCCCCTTTGAAGTGCTCCCCTGGGGAAGCTATTCACTGATGCCTGCACCTAGTCTACCCTTCAAAACAATTCTGGAACTCTTTCTGGACTGACCACTGAAAACAGCGGCACTGTGCAAGTTCACGAACTTAATTGCACAGTTGTCTGTGAGGGAGTTCTCAGCCAGTAAACAAATAACTCCTTAGAACACCCTCCCTACTCACCTGATCTGCCCCCCAGTGATTTTTCTTTACCCAAAGACAAAGGAAACATTGAAAGGAAGACATTTTGATGACGTTCAGGACATTAAGGGTAATACAATGACAACTTTTATGGCCGTTGCAGAAAAAGAGTTCCAAAATTGCTTTGAAGAGTAGACTAGGTACTGGCATCAGTGTATGGCTTCCTAAGGGGAGTACTTTCAGGTTGAATGTAACGATATTCAGCAATGAAGTATGTAGCACTTTTTCTAGGATGAGTTCTCAAACTCAATTGCCAGTCCTTGTATGTCTAAAAGATATAGGAGTTGATTTGGATGAGCTCTTGTAGCCGAATCTGGGGCAATAAAAACATCAAAATAATAATAGTAATGGATTGTAACCTGTTGACTAAGATAGGAAATAGATATAGATATAAATAAACTCATGAAGAAACTGAAAATTTGAAGAGGAACAGGATATTTACAGTTTCACGGTACCTCTCCATAAGATAATTATTGATTTCAAAGGGGAAAGGAAAACTTTGCAGTGGAGATTCCTGGCGGACACCATGGAAGCAGATTGCCACATCTTTCTCCTGCAGACCTGTTGGTGGGTTTAAACTGTCAACCTTTCAGTTGGCAGATGAGCACTTAACTACTGCACCACTACGGTTCCTTGGCTGGGCACACTGGTAAGCAAAAGTGAATCCACCTATAACTACATCTTCCTATAAAGCCTAAAGTGTCCACAGCTCTAACTGGAAAGCTATGATTCATCCTTTGGAAAAGCTGAGGCCAGTGGAATGCACTATGCTTCCCAGATCTGATATCCTTGACCAATATTTATGTTGTTTTTCACCCGTGAGTTGTTCTCCCTCCCTTGAGTTAACTTCCAACTACTCCTTACCAACCCAGATTTTTGTCTGTAGTATGTGGAAACTCTTCTACCAACACTGTAGCAACCTCACCCTTTATCCTTTGGTTTCATCCATCTCCTGAAAACTGAATGCCCTCGAGAGGGTGGCTTGCCCTGAAGCCGCCGGAGCTCTCTCAGGTAGAGTCAGGCTGTTGTCCAGTCCTCAGTGTCCTCAAGGTTGTAAGTGGCTTCAGCATCTCCCTCCTTGGCTTTTTCCAAACTCATATTCATCCACCCTCACATGGAAACAATTGCCCCTTTGGGGCTCAGGCGGTCTGACTGTATCATCATTTACCTCTTTTCACTGACCTTTACTTAACTATGTAAGTAGTTCACTGAAGACCTTAGCTGGCACCTTTTCTCTCCACCTTAAATTCTGCCCTCCTCTTGGATGTCTACCAGGATCATCCACCTATACCCTGAATGGTCAGTTCTTGAGTGGTCTCAACTCCGGGGATCTTTTCAGATCACTCCACGCTCCCACCTGGAATCTTGTCATCTCCTAGAGCCTCTCTGAGTATTTACATGCACTTAGACTGCTCTCTCCTATCAACCTCCTATCAACCTCCTATCAGCCTTCCCTTCAATCTCTCAGACATGACAACTCTTGCTGTACTTAACTTCTACCTTGCAGCGGTATTTTGTGTCTTGTTCTTGTTGTTATTTTCATCGGTCGTCTCCTATCTCAAGTCTTTTCCTTCTCGTTTTTGTTCATGGCTTATCCCTTGGGCCATAATTTTGCCAGTATCCTTGGATTCTCTTACCCTGTTGTTCTTTCTTTCAGACCCACCTGAAAAATTTTAATCCTGAGTCATCTCAAATATCTGCCCTGTAGACAGCTATACCTGAGCTATTGTCTACATTCATGAGATGTATGGCTTTTACCTCAACCAGAAACAGCACATATTCCAGTGAGGTGTGTTAGTCATCTCCCTCTACCCCTCTTCAGTATGGCTGCTTCTGGCTGCCCACTCTTTTCCAGCTCCTTGGCTTACTTCTTCCCCATCACTTTCAGTAACAAATTTCGCCAGCTGATCTTAGGGAAAACACAAACCACCAGAAGACAATTTTCTCCATCCCTCCCACCAAAATTAAAATGTGAGCTGTATCCATATCCAGTGTTTCCTTTTTCCCCCTGTTCCCACGGAAGATGCCTTTGCTGCAAGGCTACTTCCTGGTCTGCATTCTGGATCACATCCGTTCTTATGTCTTCAGGTACTGCATGATCGATTATCCTCTTTCTCTTGTATTTTCAGACTTCTGTGTGGATTTGTTAACATCAGTATTTAACATGCTCAAAACTCTCCTTCCTACCAAACAGTAGGACCTCTCTCTTGATCTGTGATACTCCTGCTCTCACCGCCTTCACCTTATGTACGGGTTACTGTAATTCATGTTTTTCTGAAGCCTATTTTTAAGTCCTAAGTCAGTGTTAGCTTTCTAAAACCTAGATCTACTTTTATGGCTCTCCTGCTTGAAAGCCTCCAAAGCCTTCCATTACCATTACCCTTAGAATAAAATTCAACATATTTAGCATGACTTATGAGATCCTCTGTCACCTATTTCTTGCCTATCTTCTTGAAATCCTGAGCACCATCTGCATCTTCTACCTCTCTGTCATAACTTCCATCCCTAATATGCACAGTTACATAATGTATATTTTCTGAAATGTATTTTCTCATCTCTCAGCATTTGAAAATACTATGTTTATAATCTTCCCACTTTCTATTGTTTGCTTCAAAAAATTATTCTTTGGGTTTTCATTTTGATGTTGTCCTTAAAAAGTTTTTCTGACACCCCAAGACTTTGTCTGATAATACACGCTCATACTAAAAAAAACTAACCCCATTGCCGTAGAGTTGATTTTGACTTATAACAACCCTAGAGACAGGGTAGAACTTCCCTGTAGAGTTTCCAAGGAGTGCCTGGTGAATTCAAGCTGCCAGCCTTCTGGTTAGCAGCTGTAGTGCTTAACCACTACACCATCAGGGTTTCGACACTACCAGGGTCTGTTGTATTATCTAACACATATCCACTGCGACAGCACTTATGACCCTGTCGAGATTGCCTGATAACTTGCGCTAACCAGGATTTAACCTCCTCAAGGGCAGGGATCAGTTGTGTCTTATTTGTCTTTGTTTTCTCATTATCTAGTTCAATAACTAGCACAAACTCTGCCTTCAGCGACATTAGTTAAATGAATGAATGAATGAACGAATGGATCACCATCAGGGAAGACTGTTTAACCCTGGCAAACAAATTTTATCATAATACAGCGTGTTCTTAGGAAGTGGGATGATTCAAAAACAGCGAAAGTGTATTGGTGGGCAGGGGCTTTCTATTTTTTTTAAAATAATAATTGTAATTGAGGAAAATAATCTCATTACAAGGGGAGAATTCTGAGGAGAAGAAGATATTGCTTATACTATTTTAAGCAAATAGTATTTAGAAGCATCTTTCCTGGTCTCTAGTGATAAAAAAAATGTGTCCAGAAAAGTGATAAATAAGTTCTATTTTTGTAGCACTCACTGAATAGTGATGACATGATAGTTGAAAAGAGAAAGTGTTTTTCTTCCTTTTTACTTCAACTTGTATATGGGCTGGCTGCTGTATTCTGTGTTTCCCGGAAATCTAAATGTAACTCATTTTCATTTATATTCACAGTGCCTGATGGAGTACCTGGCACATAATATGTGCCTAATAAATACTTGTTAAATGAATAAATCAAAGACAGAAATGGCCTCTTTGATATAGGTCCATAACTTTTATTTTTATGTTGTTCTTCTAAAGGAATCACAATCCTCTTGTGAGATTTTGGGGATACCAGTTGCTTATCAAGGAGCTTTCATAGTGTAACAGTCACATGCTTGACTGCTATCCAAAATGTTGGTGGTTTGTACCTACTCAGTGGCTCTGCGGGAGAAAGACCTGGTGATCTGTTCCTGTAAGCGTTACACCCATGAAAACCGTCGGGATAGTGCTACTCTTTCATGTGAGGTCAGTATGAGTCAAAAATCAAATTGGTACCCCACAACAACAGCTGCTTCTCATGAAGATCACATTATAGCTTGAGCATTTATAGTGGATGGTCAGTGTCTTAGCCATCTAATACTGCTATAACAGAAATACCACAAGTGGATGGTTTCAAAAAGGAGAAATTTTATTTTATCACAGTGCAGTACGCTATTAAGTCCAAAGTCAGGGCATCAGCTCCAGGGGAGCTCATGTATTTCTCTACTGGCCCTGGAGGAAAGTCTTTCTCACCAGTCTTCTCCCAGACTGGGAATTTCTGAAGGCACTTTGGGTCCATTCCAAGGGACATGTTCTGCTCCTTGCACCGCTTTTGAGGTTCCCAAATCTCTCTGCTAGTGTCTTTCTTTTGTATTCTAAGAAATTGCCTCAAGGCACAATACAATCTTACACCTTGAGTCCTGTGCCAGAAACACAACTGCCGCCCATCCTCCCTCATTAATATAGGATCTTAATACAGGAACATCACACAGTACAGGAATCATGGCCTAGCCCAACTGCTACACACATTTTAGGGGGCACGCAATTCAGTGCATGACAGTCAGTGGTGTACTGCTAAGAGACAGGCTGCTAACCAAAAGGTCGGTAGTTCAAATCCAACAGATCTTCCTTGGAAACCCTATGGGGCAGTTCTACTCTGTCTTACCAGGTGATAAGTTTGTTCGGTTGGTTTGTTTTTTGGTCAGTGACAGACAAAAGTGTGTATAAGAAGCTGTTTGCTGGGTACTAATTTGCTCAGATTCAGATTCTACTGAGGTTGCCCGTGTGGGAGCTGGAATCTCAAGACAGCAGTACCTCCTGTGATCTTTATTATTCATGAAATTGCTCTTGTCTAATCAATATGTTTCCCATTAATCTACACTTTCTCAGAACAGACCTTTTATGATCTTTTCTTTTCTCTTATCCCGTGAAATATATTTTTGTGTGCTTTCTCACCTGGGTTTTTCAAGTTTTTTTTTCTCATTCTATTGATTGGTCATGAGAGTAAGATTGCCTAAGATTGGACTAACCCCTGTTCCAAGGGCTGCTGACCAAAAGCCATTCATAACCCTGGGGACATCTTTTCCCTAGTGCACAAACCTCACATTCCACTCTGGTCATGTTTCTCCTTGTTAGTCCTGGCTCCAGATAAAAACTAACTTAGAAGCCAAGCATTTGTTAAGCCCTTATCCAGCAACCAATTCTGTCTCTGGTCTTTGATCATATTCATAATTTTCAACATATATATGTGTGAGTCATCTGTTTGTTAAGACATGAGGACATTGTCCTTATTTTACTTAATATTATTCATAAACTCTTTATAAAATTATGCCAGTCTTTCAGAGAGCTCCCAGTGACTTACCTTGGTATATTAAGTAAAATAGTGTATTCTCTGTTTAGGGAAATTTCTTCTCAAGAGATTGCCTTGAAAAGCAGTAGGTAAAACTATACTGAATATGTGAGAGACAAAATTGACTGCCTGGAGAAGTCCATTTCCTCATAGGTATCTCTATTTAGATAAGTGTCATGGATTGAACTGTGTCCCCCCCCACCCCAAAATATGTGTAGCCATGTGGCTGGGCCATGATTCCCAGTATCTTGTGAATGTCCTCCATTTTGTGGTTTTCCTATGCTGTAGGTTAAAGGATTAGGGAGGGACTGTAAATCCCTTTATAAGATCACCTCCCAGCTCCACTGTAAAGGGAGTTTCCCTGGAGTATGGCTTGACCCACCCCTAATCCTTTCATCCTGCAAGAGATAAGGAAAGAGAAGTAGGCAGAGTATTGGGAACCTCACACCGTCAAGCAAACAACACCAGGAGAAGAGCATGTCCTTGAGACCCGAGGTTCCTGTGCCAAGACGCTCCCTGGAAAAAGATTGATGCAATACTGGACTTTCCTCCAGAGCCGACAAGGGGAAAAGTCTTCCCCTGGAGCAGACATCCTGAATTTGGACTTGTAGCCTACAGGACCATGTAAGAATAAACCTTCCTTTATTAAAGCCATCCACTCTGTGGAATTTCTGTTAGAGCAACAGCCCTAGCCGACTCAAACAATAAACAACTATATTTTTCCTGGTTTTGTTCATGAAGGCTAACGGCACACCCAAGGACATCCATCAGTAAGCCAAGCTCATGATATCCTTTACCCAACAGCACCTGATCCCTGTTGTCATTCCATCCCCTAATAACAGAGCCAGAGGAGCTGAGATAAGCATGCAGTGTTTGGTTCTTGTCTTGCTCACGTGTTTGTTCAGTATGTGTTTATTTTGTCCTTCCTATTTTCTAAGCTAAGCAAGATAGATATGATTCCTGCTTGTGCCACTGACTAGCGGAAGGAGTCTGAAAACAGATAGATGATAGATATGGATGGATGGATAAATAGACAGACAGATACATAGATGATAGACAATATAGCTGAGAGAAGTTCCTTGTAGACTGAAAGAAGGACCTGAAAGAGAGTAACCAAGGGTTTTTAATGTGTGGTCTGACAAGGTTGTCCTAGGGAGACAACACTTAACCTGAGAACTATAGAGGAAGCAGCCAGCTATACAAAGACAGAGGAAGCACACAGCCAGCAAAGGCCCATATGAAGACATAAGCTCAGTGTGTTTTCAGAAAAGAAAGAAGGCCCCAAGTGCCAGGAGGGGTGAGTGAGGAGAGGTCTTAAGAAGGGCCTTGTAAAACAAGATAAGAAGCTTGCATTTTTATTCTAAGGCCCTAGAGACCCCATGGCTGGACTGTTCTATGAAGAATGGAAGCTGAGTGGAGAAAAGGAGGTCAGCTAGGAGATTACTGTAGGAATGTGGGCAAAAGAGGGTGGTGGCTGGGAGCAGGGTGGTGGAAGCAGGGGTGGAGAGAATTACGCAAACATGAGAACTGTTTTAGCAGAGATGTTGAAAGCACTCTTCCCTGCATGTGGTGTGGGGCTGCGGGAAAGCTCTGTAGCAAGGATGATTCCTGGATGTTTTACTTCCTTTCCCTTCAATATTCCTGTTGACTGAGGGCTTGAGAACCTCAGAAACATTCTGCCCAAGAGCAAACTGGCATCTGGTGTTCCAGGAAACAATCAAAAGGAGACTTTCAAAACTCGGGGCTAAAGGAACCAGACAGTATTTTTAATACTCTCTTCTAGACCAGAAAAGTGATTTATTTTTATTCATTGACATTTATTTTAGGATTTTTAACGTTTATTTGTTGACATAGAAACCATTACAGTGATTAATAAGAGTATCACTTTAAAAGTTATGTTTTATGGAAAGTTTCTAGCATTTCATCTTAAAACAGACTCAGTAGACTCTATGTCTTCAGCTCTTTTTCATTAAGGAGAGAAACGTGATTAACTTTTTTTGTTTACCACTACTATGGTTACAGCGCAGTGACTGAAAATGTTCTATCTAGCACGTTATTAGTTATTCCATTTCTTGATAAAAAAGACATTTAGAGCAAGGCAGAGGCTGGGAGTGCAGTGGGGGTGAGGGAACCCAAACTGTGTGAAACGCTTAACCTTTTAACATAGTTCAGCTAAGTTTATATTTTTGGCAAAATGCCTAGACTTTGTAAGGCTGTTCATGGTTGCAAAACCCTACAAGACCCTGGTGCTTAAATTATTCCAACTCAACATTAAGATGACAGGAAAGAAAGGAAAGACAGGAAAGAAAAAGACACCATCCCAATTAGCTAGAGTTGAGCTCATGGCACAGAGGAAGTAATCTGGAGGGATGCTGGGAGGGACAGTGGGGTAGGGGTGATCGCAACTGGTGACTACATGGGGCTACCGCAGCCACCAGAGAGCTAACCCAAGGGAAAGTAAGTTTGGCATTAAAGGTGCAGAAGAACTACAAGAACACCACATATGTCATAGACTGAAAAAAAAATCACTTCCTTCATAGAACCACAGCTATTGTCTTTTTGGAGTCCTGGTGGTGCAGCGGTTAAGAGCTAGGCTGTCCTTTCAGAGCATAGCGCAAAGACATATAAAGCAGTATAATTAGTCTGAAAAGATTCATCTCCACCTAGAAATATGTGTGCAAGTTACAATCACTGACATTATCAGTAACAGCATCTTCCAGCAGAAAAAGAAAAATGGAAATTTGTAACTAGCCAGAAGGAATCATACATTTCACTGCTACCTGTCTTCCTTTGGTGTTCAGGCACATCTGTTGGTTTGAAATCTCTAGGAGTGTCTCTAAAATCTATCCTGACATATGAATCATCTGTGAGTAAGAAAATGTAAAATGATGTGTAAACAAATAATTATGGATGAATACAGCACAGTGTTTCCTATACATGGTCCTCAGAGCTCTTCCTCTGAGATGTGGGCATTAGATGGCAAATAGATTACTTGTTCAGGTTCAATAAGATTGGGAAGCATCTAAGATTACTCAGATTTCCTTACTAGGGTACTTCTACTTTTCAAAGTCTTTAGTAACCATGTTTGCATTGCAGAAACCTTGAAGAAGAATTGAGTACCCAGTGCTTTCCAAATATACTTGTTTGCTAAACTCTCCCTGTTTTCTATCATATCTACATTGTTGTTGTGTGTGTTTTTTTCCTGGTGGAGTGCATCGTTAAACTCATGCTGACACACATCCACTGTTAAATACTGATTAAATCCAATAAGAATCATAGAGAAGTGTGTAAAATGGGCATGTTTTCACATGTGTGTTTAAGAACAGCAGAGAAGGAATCAAATAAAGAGGAAAACCAATGGAGCAGTAAACTAAGGCAACAGAGGTTGGCCATAAAAGAGTTAGAGTCGAGAATGAAAAGAAAAATGCAGCTACATTGTCTTAAATAAATACTAAGAAGGCTGAAGATAGATGATTTCCAAATTTATTTCAGTAATGTAACCATGTGAGATCCAAGATTTCTGTAGGTGTCTTCTCTAGCCCCTCATAACTGCAATATAGCTGCTGCTAACTCTGACCCTCATGTCTCCATCTGAATCAATAAAAATTTGGATAAAAGAGAACTAGGGGAAGACTGTGACTCTAATCAGGAAAATAAAAATGTTTCCAGAAGTGCCACAGTAGACTTATGTAATTGTCTGGGACTATGTCACATAGCAAAACGGTGGAGTTTTATGTTGATCATTGAGCATTTTCTTGCTCACTTGAAGGAGTAACAGAGATGAGGTCAGAAAAAGTGTTTGGAGTGACTTGGGTCCATTTCTGGCTGTAGAAATATGTAGGTGGAGTGTATTATTTTAGGTACATTCCCTTAGGCAAGTCTTCCAGTGTAACCAATCCCTTCTGGGGGAAAAAAAAGGTTAAAACATTATACCTTCTTTTGCTGTCTTGGGTAAACCAGACCCTCTCTCTCTCTCTATATGTGTATATATAATATATACATGTATACACACATGTACATATGCATATGCAAATATATGTATATTAGTTATCCTGCGCTGCTGTAACAGAAATGCTACTGTAAACAGAAATAGCTTTAAAAGTAAAAAATTTGTTCTCTCACTGCTTAGGAAGCTAGAAGACCAAACTTCAGGCTTCAGCTCCAAGGGAGAGCTTTCTCTCTCTGTCAGCTCTGGGGAGAAGGTCTTTATCACCAATCTTCCCCTAGTCTAGGAAATTCTTAGAGCAGTATGTGTAGGTCTAGATCTTGTGCTCCGCCCCAGCTCTGTTTTCTTTGTAGTAGGAGGTTCCCCTGTATCTACTAACTTCTGTCTTTTATATCTCCAAAGAGATTGACTCAAGATACAATCTAATCCTATAGATTGTGTCTTGCCTCACTTACATAACTACCTCTAATCCTGCTTCATTAACATAATGGAAAGTTTTATTCACAACACATAAACACCATAGGATAGTCACATCAAATCAAAACATGGAGAACAATTACACAATACTGGAAATCATGGCCAAGCCAAGTTGACACACAGTTTGGGGAATACAGTTCAATGTGTAACTATTCAAAGATGATGAGACTATGATTTACGTACTTTGAACATGTTATCAGGAGGGACTAGTCACTGGAGGATGGTATCATACGGGGTGAAGTTGAGGGTCAACAAATAAAAGGGAGACCCTCAATGAGATGGATTGACACTGGCTGCAGCTATGGGCTCGAGCATAGCAATAGTTGCGAGAATGGTGTGGGACTGGACAGTGTTTTATTCTGTTGTGCAGGTGGGTCTCTGTGAGTCAGAACTGATTTGATGGCACCTAACAACAACATCCCTAGGGTCTCCATGAGTCAGCTCTGACTCGACAGCACTTGGCCTGGCAACAACAACATCATGTGTGTGTGTGTGTGTGTGTGTGTGTGTGTGCATGCATGTGCCTGTGTGTGTGTATATGTATATGTATATGTATATATAATGTAAAAACCTGAAAAAAAATACCCACTGCCATTTGATCAATTCCTACTCTTCCTACTCATAATGACCTGTTAGGACAGAGCAGAACTGCCATGTAGGGTGTAAATCTTTGTGGAAACAGACTGCCATATCATTCTCCCACAGAGCAGCTGGTGTGTTCAAGCCATGGACCTTCTGATTAGCAGGCTAGCACTTTAACCACTGAGTCACCAGGGCTTACACACACAGTCCCTTAAAACTGGGTCAGGAGTGAACACGCTTCAATCCCAAAACCCAGACTCACTGCTCTTGAGGCCATTCTGACTCAGAGATCCTATATGACAGAAACCCTGCCCCACAGGGTTTCCAAGGCTGTAAATCTTTAAGGAAGCAGACTGCCGCATCTTTCTCCCTTAGAGCAGCTGGTGGGTTTGATGGGTTCGAACTTCTGACCTTTTGATTACCAGCAGAACACTGTACCCACTGCATTCCCAGAACTCCTTAGACATGTCCCATATTCCTGGAAACACTATCTGGTATCATTCTAGAATAGGTCAGCACTTGCCAGCAGACAAAATATTCTGAGACTTTTCCTCAGGTTGATGGTAGACTTCATTTTTTTTACGAGATTGTAGCTTCCAGGCACTAATTCAGCATGTGGCTTAAAACAGGAAAGCATGTTAGGGACCTTTAAGCTAACTGCAGTATTGTATCACTCGCTGAGGTCTTAATGGGGACGAACATAGAGGCAGGTATGTAGCAATAACACCCACCATACACCATGAAATGAAATTTGTTAAGAAGGCTCTCAATCAAGACCACAGAAAGAGCTATCAATCTTTAGTTTGAGAGCTACCAAAAAAGAGCTTTTGCTGTAAGATGATTTTTATTTAAAATGTGGCAACTTTGTAGACCTCCAAATCATGTTATTGTGAAGGACAACTGATACCGTACCATACTATCTTCAGCTTTCTTCTTATTGTATTTATTTCATTTTAAAGGTAATATAAACCTCACTGCCATTTCTTTTAAAGAGACACATATTTACTTTTACTTTGAAATCTTTTCTTTCATTTTCTTAAGGTAGAATTTTCTTAAAAATGTATCATTAAACTTGTAGCATAACATTTTATTTTCATCATTTACTATTATAGATTGAAGTATATCCCCCCAAAATCTTGACCTCCATATTTGTGGTTATAACCCCACTTGGATATGAGTTGACTTTGTTATGTTAATGAAAAAGGATTAATGGACTGTGTATCTTGTGTCAATCTATTTTTAGATAATAAAATAAGAAAACAAATCCACTGCCGCAGAGTTGTTTCCTACTTGTAGCAACCCTAAGGACATAGTAGAACAGCCCCATAGGGTTTCCAAGGAGCACCTGTTAGATTCCAACTGCCAACCTTTTGATTACCAGCTGTAACACTTCACTTCTATGCCACTGAAGTTTCCGTATAGAAGAGATTAAATGCAAGTTAGGAAGCAGAGATGGGGGAAGAGAGATGTCAGGTCACAAGATCACCAAAGAGCAGAAGCTCTGAAGAGGCAAAGACCTTCCTCCAAAGCCAACAGAGAGAGAAAGACTCCTTCTACAGCCAGCATATCGAATTTGAACTCCCAGTCTCCTAAACTGTGAGAAAATAAATCTGTCGGTTGGAGCCATGCACTTCTAGTAGTTCTGTTATTTCGACTCTAGGTAACTGTGACATCATTGTATTGTAAGCGTTGTTTTCATGCTACCACTTAGTTTCACACTACTGTGTGAACAATTTGGTTATTTTCAGTTTTTCTTAAAGTGCTTTTCACCCAGGTTTCTCATTCTTTATATATTAAGTGTTTTTGCTAACAGACCATAAAAGAAATAAATAAATAAAAATGCACTTGATTATGTGCAATTCTTCAACTGATTAATTAATTACCTATTTACCTATGAGCAAGAAATATGGGCAATATCAAAAAAGCAATCACAGTCCCTAATTTCAGAAGTGTTCACGTGAAAAGTTGAATACGTGTATGTATGTGAATAACATAAAGCTAGCCACTTACAGACAGTTACAGACAGAGGTCACAGAGGATAATTAGTGCTACAGGACTTGAGAGGAGGGGGGGAATGTAGCAACTGGAAGTGGTCTTGGTCTGCATATGACTTGGATTTAAAGAAGTGGTTAGAATGGGCTAGAGATCATTCTAGGCACAGGTAAGGTGGTAAGAAGCTTTGGGTATGTTTAAGAATTTATTGTTAGGTGTCATTGTGTTGGTTCTGATTCATAGCAATCCTACGTATAACAGAAGGAAAGACTGCCCAGTCCTGAGTCATCCTCACAGTCTGTGCTGTGTGTGGGCCCACAATTGTATCCCCTGTGTCATCCCGTCTCATTCAGGATCTTTCTTTCTTTTTTTTTGCTGACCCTCTACTGCATCCATGTCATTAAGGTCAATTCCACTTTGGGGACAAGCCCTGATGACATAGTACTGAAGAACTTGCTGCTACCAAAAGGTTGGTAGTTCAAAGCCACCAGCCGTTCCTTGGAAATTCTGTTGGAAGTCCTACTATCTCCTACAGTGTCACTATGAGTTGCAACTGACTCGATAGTACCTAACAATAACAATGACAACTACTTTGAGGGAGAGGCTTCTCCGCAGTCTTATTTCGAGTGTCATCCAACCTGAGGGGCTCGTCTTCTTGCACCACACCAGGCAATGTCCCACAGCTATTCATAAGGTTTTCACTCACCAATGTTTTACGAAGTAAATCACCAGATCCTTCTTTCTCGTCTGTCTTAGTCAGGAAACTCTGCTGAGAACTATCCACCAATGATGACCCTGTGGGTATTTGAAATACCAGTTGCATAGTTTCTAGCATCTCAGCAACATGCAAGCACTTCAGTATGTCTGTCGGTTTTTCGTTCTGTGGCTTTAGAAGTAGTTCAGGTTATTCCTGGTTTGCACAATGGAGTTTATGTTAACTTCAATCTTCTGAATTTACAGAAGAAAATGGTATGCCTATAGGGCAGTTCTACTCTGTGGTTTGTAAAGATAATGTTTGAAAAGATCATTCTACCTTCTGGTTTGGTGAGCAGAGTCTGGGGTCCTAAAATCTTGTGGAGTAGTATCTTAAACATATGACGTTGTCCTCTTTCTGTCTGAAGCAAAAGAGAATGAGGGAAATCAAAGATTCAAATAAGCAACTAGTCCATAGGTGTTGGAACATAAACCATAGCCTCAACTAGCCTGAGACTAGAAGAACTAGATGTTGCTTAGCTACCATCACTACCACTCATTCTTACCATGGGCACAAAAAGGCGTCCAGAGAGAGTGCAAGAAAAATTCAAATTCCTGAAAAGGACCAGATTTATTAAATTGATAGAAACTAGAGGAATCTCAGACATTATTGCCTAAGATACTCTTTGAATTTGGAACTAAAGCCACTTCTGCAGGTCCCCTTTCAACCAAGTGATAGACTGGCTTATAAAATAAACAGTATCACCTGTGAAGAGTGTGCTTCTTTGAATAATCAACCATATGAGGGCCAAATGGTCAACAATTACCTGAAAGTGAAGATGAGAAAGCAAAGGGGAAAGGAAGCTAGATTAATGGAAACAGAAAAATCGGAATGGAAATAGTGAGAATGCTGACACATTGTGAAAACTGTAAACAATGGCAAGGTTCCATCTCTATAAAAATTCTTACATGGGAACCTAATTCACTGTGTAAACTTGCCCCTAAAACACAATGAAAAATAGGGAGGGATGGAGGAGGGAGGAAGGAAGGAATAAATGAAGGAAGGAGGGAGAGAAGGAGGAAGGGAAGGAGGGAAAGAAGGAGGGAAAAGAAATAGGAAAAAAAGAAAATCATTCAGTCTTTCTTCTGTGATGCCACTGGTTCAAACCCACTCAGCAGCACCATGGATGAAAGTTCTGGCCACCAGCTTCCATAAAGATTACAGACAAGACAACCCTCTGGAGCAGCTCTCCTGTCTAAAACAGAAAGTCACTGGAAGTCAGAATCAACACCAAGGCAATGGATTTTCTGCATAGTAGAATTTGTTTTAACTCCAATTCCCTGTATTTCCAGAAGAAAACGGTTTGAGGTCTTTATATGTTAAACATTTTCTCAGTTCTTTCTTTCCTCATATGTACAAATTCATTCAGGGCGTATGTGTTTGACAACTAAGAGATAAAGAGTTACAGGACTCATTGTCCCTAGTATGCATCACTGTCCCCAGACACATGCCCTTTGCCTGTCATCTCTCTGATAAAAAGGGAGCTTCATTTAGAAGAGAAAGATCAAGTCCATTTGTAGCTTTACCTACTCAACCTTACTGTAATTTTCCTATTGACACTTATTTGAATAAAAATTGAAATTCGTCCCAGGGATATTGCTGCATTTTGTGTTATAAGAACAATATTGAAATACACATGGAGGGTGAAGAAATTTTATAGTCATCAAGTGTTAGCACTGCATGAGCCTTGTTATAGATCACTTAAAATCAAAACGAAACCTGTTGCTGTTGATGCCAACTCAGAGACCCAGTAAAACAGAGCAGAACTGCCCCTTACTACACAGTTTCCAAAGAGCAGCTGTGGATCGAACTGCCAACCTTATGTTTAGCAGACAAGCTCTTAACCACCATGTTACCAGGGCTCTCTGAATCATTTAAAGTATCAGTTGCCACTATACTGACTCAGACTTACAGTGGCCCTACGGAAACCCTGGTGGTGTAGTGGTTAAGTGTTAGGGCTGCTAACCAAAAGGACAGCAGATCAAATCCACCAGGTGCTCTTTGGAAACTCTGTGGGACAGTTATAGTCTGTCCTGAAGGGTTGCTATGAGTTAGATTAGACTCAATGGCAATGTTGTTGTTTATAGGTGCCATCAAGTCAGTTCCAACTCATAGTGACCCTATGAACAACAGATCGAAACACTGCCCGATCTTGGCCGTGTCCACAGTCGTTTTTAAGCTTAAGCCCATCGTTGCGGCCACTGTGTCTTTCATTGAAAGTCTTCCTCTTTTTCACTGACCCACTTCTCTACCAAGCATGGGATTCTCCAGGGATTCATCCTTTCTGACAACATATCCAAAGTATGTAAGATGCAGTCTTGCCATCTTTACTTCCAAGGCGCACTCTGGTTTTACTTCTTCCAGAACAGATGTGTTTATTCTTTTGACGGTCCGTGGTACATTCAACATTCTTTTTCAATGCAATTCAAAGTCATTCTTCTTCTGTCTTCTTCATTCATTGTCCAGTTTCACATGCATATGATGTGATTGAAAATATCATGGCTTGTATCATGTAAACTTTAGTCTTCAAGGTGACATCTTCACTTCTCAGTACTTTAAAGAGATCCTTTGCAATAGATTTTCCCAATACAATGCGTCTTTTGATTTCTCGACAGCTTTCATAGGTGTTGATTGTGAATCCAAGTAAAATGAAATTCTTGACAACCTCAGTCCTTTCTCCATTTATCATGATGTTACTTATTGGCCCGGTTGTGAGAATTTTCATTTTCTTGATATTGAGAAACAGTCCGTACTGAGGGCTGCTGTCGTTCTTCATCAGTGTTTCAAATCTTCTTTACTTCTAGCAATAAGGTGGTGTCATCTGCATAATAATGCATTTTGTTAATGAGTCATCCTCCAGTCCTGATCCTCATTCTTCTTTGTGTAATCCAGCTTCTTGGACTATTTGCTTGGCATGCAGATCGTAAAGCTATGGTGAAAGGATACAACCCTGACACATAACTTTCCTGACTTAAAACCATGCAGTGTTACCTTGTTCTGTTCGCGTGACTGCCTCTTGATCCATATACAGATTCCTTAAGAGCACAATTAAGTGTCCTAGAATTCACATTTCATGCAATGGTAGCCCTAATTTGTTGTGATCCACACAGTGGAATGCCTTTGCATAGTCAATGAAATGCAAGTAAACACCTTTCTGGTATTTTCTGCTTTCAGCCAAGATCTATCTGATATCAGCAATGACATCCCTGATTATACATCCTCTTCTGAATCCAGCTTGAATTTCTGGCAGTTCCTTGTCAATACACCATTACAGTCACTTTTGCTTGGTCATAAGCAAAATTTTACTTGTGTGTGATATTAATGACATTGTTTGGTAACTTCCACATTTGGTTGCATCACTTTTCTTTGGAATGGGCATAAATATGGATCTTTTCCAGTCAATTGGCCAGGTAGCTTTCCTCCAAATTTCTTGGCATAGACAAGTAAGCACTTCCAGCACTGCATTTGTTTGTTGAAATATCTCAATTGATATCCTGTCAATTCCTGGAGGCTTGTTTTTTGCCAACACCTTCAGTGTAGCTTTAATCTCTTCCTTCAGTACCGTCAGTTCCTAATCAGAAGCTACCCCTTCAAATGGCTGAACACTGACCAGTACTTTCTGGTACAATCATTCTGTGTATTCTTTCCGTCTTGTTTTGATGCTCTCTGAGTCATTTAATAGTTTCCCTGTAGAATCCTTCACTATTGCAACTCGAGGCTTGAATTTTTTCTTCAGTTCTTTCGGCTTGAGAAATGCAGAACGTGTTCTTCCCTTCTGGTTTTCCATTTCCAGCTCTTTGCACACGTCATTATAACACTTTCTTTTGTCTTCTCAAGCTGCCCTTTGAAATCTTCTGTTAGGTTTTTTACTTTGCCATTCCTTCCTTTTGCTTCAGTTGCTTGACATTCAAGGGCAAGTTTCAGAGTCTCTTCTGACATCCAATTTGGTCATTTCGCAATTCACCTGGTCTTCAATCATTCATGATCAACACATCAAATCTGTTCCTGAGATAGTCTTTAAACTCAGGAGAGATGTACACAAGATCATACTTTGGCTCTTGTGGACTTGTTCTAATTTGCTTCAGTTTCAATTTGAATTTGCATATGAGCAATTGATGGTTTGTGCTGTAGTCAGCACCTGGTCTTGTTCCGACTGATGATATGGAGCTTTTCTAACATCTTTTTCCACAGATGTAGTCAATTTGGTTCCTGTGTATTCCATCTGGTGAGATCCATGTTTACAGTCACCATTTGTGTTGGTTAAAAAAGGTATTTGCAATAAAGAAGTCATTAGTCTTGCAACATTCTATCATGTGATCTCCAGCATCATTTTTATCACCAAGGCTGTATTTTCCAACTATCGATCCTTCTTCATTGTTTCTGACTTTTGCATTCCAGTCATCAGTAATTATCGATGAATCCTGATTGCATGTTTGATCAATTTTGTACTGCAGAAGCTGGTAAAAATCTTCAAACTCTTCATCTTTGGTCTTAGTGGTTGGTGCTTAAATTTGAATATTAGTAGTAAACGAAAGAGGAATTACAAGATGGCAGAGTAAACAGATGTCCCCTCATCTCCTTCTGAGAACTAAGGCCTGGATGATATTTTTTATGGAGCATTGAATACCTGAGACGCCTTGGGACCTAACATATTTGACTGGGCAACAGTATCAAAATAATCTTCTCCTCTCAGAAACAATCCAGCTTCTGCTGCTACACTGTAACAGAGAACTGCAGCTTCTGCAAATGGTCAGTAACAGTAACATACTTTCATTATAAGCTGGCAGGTGAAGTCGGCTGTTCCCCACTGCCTGTTCAGGCCAGCCTGTTGGACAGCTTCCAGCTCCAAATTGAGCACCTAGACAGCTCCCTGCATAGAAGTGCAGTTTATTTTTACTTTTAAGGTTTACTTTCTAAGTCTGAGAGGCTTGTATTGTCTCTCTGAAATTCTCTCTATTGAAAAACCTCTTTTCTCTCACTCACATTATAAGATTGACTGACAGCCCCCAGTTTCTCCAGAAACAGAGCAGCCTCTTTGCTACTCAATAAGAAAAGTCTTCCACCCAGCTGTCTCTATGACTCTAGTGATTTCCCCCAGCTGGACCAACAATTCTCTTAGATCCATTATCAGAGAAATCAAATAGCATCTAGATGGCATGCAGGCAACAGACCATAATTAATTATTTAAAGAAACAGTCTTCAAATGCTCCAGAAAATTCCCTAAATAAAGATTCAAAAAATTTCTGAGATGAAGAAGCCTTTCTGAATTTAACAGAGATTGAACACAAAAAAAGTTATATATAAAACCCTCCTAGAGATTAAACTAAATGCAATACAACAAAATGAAAAATTTGGTAAACTATTTGAAATGTTAGAACATCAACGATCTGAAATACCTCAGATTAATAACGAAATTACAGAATTGGATAATTCTATCCTAAGCCAAAAGAGTAGGATTGAACAGATGGAAGTTGGAAGCAGTGACCTAGAAGACAAAGTAACTAACACCAACATTTATGAAGTAAAATCAGAGAAAAGAAATAAGAAAAATAAAGAAACATTAAGAAACATATGGGACTCCATGAAGAGGAATAATGTACGTTTAAGTGGAGTTTCTGAACAAGGGAGGATTAATGACAACATAGAGAGCATTGCTGTAGAGATGCTGACAGAAAACTTTCCTGAGATTATGAACAAAGAGAACATAGATATCCAAGATGTTTATCAAACACTGCAAAAGTTAGATCCAAAAAGAAGAATGCCAAGACATATTATAACTAAGCTTAATAAGCTAAAACATAAACAGACACTTGTGAAGACAGCAAGGCTCAAATCAAAACCAACATTTGGAGGGAAACCCTGTAGACTTTCATCTGACTTTTCTGCCAAAACAATGCTGGCTAGAAAACAATGGGCAGACACATTCAAAGCCCTGAATGAGAAAAACTTCCATCCCAGAATAATTTATTCTGCAACATTGTCTATCAAATATAATGGTGAAATTAAGACTTTTGAAAATAAAGAGAAATTTAAAGACTTTGTGAAAACTAAACCAAAATTACATGAAATATTGAAAGAAGCTCTTCCCTAAATATATGTTTTAGGTGATAATTTAAGGCACTTCATCCAAATTTCTAATCAGTTAAGGAAGGCACAAAACTTCACCAAACCAAGCCAAAAGCTACAGTATTATAATAAAGGAATCCATGATCATATCATGACAACTATAATATCATCACATTAAAAGAGGAATACACTACAATAGTTACAGTTGCTTTTGATGCAGAGGCAGTTTCTGACTTATAAAATAATTAAAATTGATTTCAATAATTATATGTTAAGGGGGATTAGGTATGTAGCCATAGAACAGATTAAGAATATATCATTTGAAATTAAAAATCACAGTACAGGAGACTCAACAAATATAAAATCAAAACTCATACCATCCATAAAGAAGAATGTCCCAAAACAGGTTAATAAGAACAACACAGAAAACATCAACATGAAAATAAACATATTGTAATGACACCACTAAACATATACCTATCAATAACCACATTGAATGTAAATAGACTGAACACTCCAGTAAAGAAACAGTGAGTGATATCGTGGATCAAAAGACATGACCCATCTATATGTTGCTTACAAGAAACACATCTTAGGCTTAAAGATAAGAACAGGTTGAGAATTAAAGGTTGGAATAATATATATCAAGTTAATAATACACGAAAAAGAGCAGGTATGGCAATATTAATCTCAGATAAAATAGATTTTAATGTAAAATTCACTATTGTGGACAAGGATGGTCACTATTTATTGCTGAAAGGTTCAATACTCAAGGAAGACTTAACAATATTAAATATTTACACACCCAATACCAAAGCACCTAAATACATTGAACAAATACTGACAACGTTGAAAAATGAGATTGATCATTCCACAATAATAGTTGGAGATTTTAACACTCCCCTTTCAGCTAAGGATAGATTATCCAGAAAAAAGCTCAGTAAAGATACAGAAGATCTTATTACAACAAACAACCAACTTGACCTTATCGACATACAGATCTCTTCATCCATCAACAGATAAATACGCCTTCTTCTCCAAAGCACAGGGAACATTCTCCAGAATAGACCATATGTTAGGTCATAAAACTATTCTCCATAAAATCCAAAACACTGATTTATTGCAAAGTAACTTCTTGGACCACAGAGCTATAAAAGTTGAAATCAATAACAGAAAAATCATAGGTAAAAATTCTGATTTGTGGAAACTGAACAACGCTTTACTCATAAAGCCTTGGGTTATAAAAAAAATTAAAGACACATTAAAGAAATGTATGGATTCAAATGAGAATGAAAACATATCCTACCAGAATTTGTGGGATACAGCAAAAGCAGTGCTCAGAGGTCACTTTATCTCTATAAATGCACACTACCAGAAAGAAGAAAGAGCACAAATTAAAGAATTAATTTCACAGCTTGAACAAGTAGAAAGAGAGCAACAAAGAAACCTCTCAGGCACCAGAAGAAAACAGATTATAAAGATTAGAGCAGAACTAAATGAGTTAGAGAATAGAAAAACAATTGAAAAAATTAACAAGACCAAAAGTTGGTTCTTCGAAAAGATCAACAAAATTGATAAACCATTGGCTAAACTTACAAAAGAAAAACAACAGAAGATACAAATAACCCGATTAAGAAATGGTTTGGGAGATATTACAACAGACCCATCTGAAGTAAAATATATTGTAACAGAATACTCTGAAAAGCTATACTCTGACAGGTTTGAAAACCTGGGGAAAATCGACATATTTCTAGATTCATATGACTCACCAAGACTATCACAAGGAGAAATAGATCAACTTAATAAATCTATCACAAAGGAAGAGATTGAGGAAGTCATCAAAATCTACCAACGAAAAAAAAAGTCCTGGCCCAGATGGCTTCACTGGAGAATTCTACCAAACTTTTAGAGAAGAATTAACTCCAATACTAATGAGGCTATTTCACACCATAGAAAGAGATGAAATACTTCCAAATTCCTTCTATGAAGCCAGCATAACCCTGATACCAAAACCGGGGAAAGACACCACAAAAAAAGAAAATTACAGACCAATATCACTCACGAATCTAGATGCAAAAATCTTCAACAAAATTCTAGCCAGTAGAATTCAACAGCATACAAAAACAATCATTCATCATGATCAAGTTGGTTTCATTCCAGAGATGCAAGGCTGGTTCAACATCAGAAAAACAATTAATGTAATCTACCATATTAATAACACAAAAGATAAAAATCACCTGATTTTGTCAATTGATGCAGAAAAGGCATTTGACAAAGTTCAACATCCATTCATGCTTAAAACTCTCAGAAAAATAGGAATAAAAGGGAAATTCCTCAATAGAATCAATAGCCTTTATGCAAAGCCAACTGCTTTCATCATCCTGAATGGTGAAAGACTGAAAGAATTCCCTTTGAGAACGGGAACTAGACAAGAATGCCCGCTCTCACCACTTCTATTCCACATTGTCCTAGAAGTTCTAGCCAGAGCAATTAGACAAGACAAAGAAATAAAAGGCATCCGTATTGGCACTCAAGAAGTAAAGATTTCCCTGTTTGCAGATGACATGATTGTTTATACAGAGAATCCAAAGAAATCCATAAGTAAACTATTAGAGCTAATAGAAAAATTCAGCAAAGTATCGGGATACAAGATAAATATAACTAAATCAGTGGGATTCCTTTATACCAACAATGAAATTATTAATGAAGAAATCACCAAATCAATTCCATTTACTATAGCTCCCAAGAAGATAAAATACCTAGGAATAAATCTAACTAGAGAAATAAGAGATCTTTACAGAGAAAACTACAAGACATTGCTGCAAGAAACTAGGAGGGACTTACATAAGAGGAATAATCTGCCCTGCTCATGGATAGGAAGACTCAATATTGTGAAAATGTCTATTTTGCCCAAAGCACTCTACTTATATAATGGAATCCCAATACAAATTCCAATGACATTTTTTACTGAGGTGGAGAAACAAATTATCAGCTTTATTTGGAAAGGGAAGAAACCCCGAATAAGTAAAACACTACTGAAAAAGAAGAACACGCTGGGAGGTCTCTCACTACCTGACTTTAAAACCTATTACACTGCCACAGTAGTCAAAACAGCCTGGTATTGGTACAAAAAGAGACATACAGACCAATGGAACAAAGTAGAGACCCCAGAAATGCCACCATCCTCTTATGAACAGCTGATATTTGACAAAGTCCTAAGATTTTTAAATGGGGTAAGAACAGCCTCTTTAACAAATGATGCTGGCATAATTGGATACCCATCTGCAAAAAATTGAAACAAGACCCATATCTCACATCTTATACAAAAATCAACTCAAATTGGATAAAAGACCTGAATATAAAAGCTAAAATGATAAAGCTCATCTAAGATATCATAGGGTCAACAATGTTTTAGTATGCAATTTAGACAGACTACAAAATCTGACAAACAAAACACATTCATCAGAAGAGAAAATAGATAAATGGGAATTAATAAGAATCAAACACTTCTGCTCATCCAAAGACTTCATCAAAAGAATTAAAAGACCACCTAAAGAATGAGAAAAAATATTTGGCAACTCTATGTCAGACCGACACCTGATCTCCATAATCTATAAGGTTCTACAAAATATCAATGAGAAAGAGACAAGTCATCCAGTTAAGCAATGGGCAAAGGAGATGGACAGACACTGCTCTAAAGAGGAGATCCAGGCAGTCAAAAAACATGTGCAGACATGTTCATGATCATTAATTATTAAAGAAATTTAAATCAAGACAACAATGAGATACCACCTCACCCAAACAAGATTGGCCATGATCCAAAAAACACAAAACAATAAATGTTGGAGAGGCTGTGGAGAGATTGGAACTCTCCTTCACTGTTGGTAGGATTGCAGGATGGTGCAACTTCTTTGGAAAGCAATTTGGCGTCACCTTAAAATAATGAATATAGATATACCATTTGACCCAGTTATCCCTCTGTTCGGAATATATCCTACAAAATCAAGGCCATTCACACCGACTGCTACATGCACATGAATGTTCATTGCAGCACAGTCCACGATAGCAAAAAGTTGGAATCAACTCAGATGCCCAACAACAGAAGAATGGTTAGGTAAACTTTGGTATATATACTCCATGGAGTACTATACACTGATAAAGGACAACGATGATAGCAGGAAACATCTCTCAATTTGGTCTCAACTGGAGGACATTATATTGAGTGAAACTAGTCAGTGACAGAAGGACAATTACTATATGAGACCCCTACGATAAAAACTTAAAAGCATACTCATACATAATAGAAAATACTGTTTGACGGCTACAAGGGTGGGGAAGATGGGAGGGTGGGAAGGCAAGCGGTGAGGGTTTAGATTAGATAATTGTTAGAAATTTGGTAGGGTGAAATTGGTGACAATTCACATTAGTAAGAAGACCAATATTAATGAGACTTCAACACAACTTGTGTATTTCTCCTCTCTTAACCCAATATTGTAAGCACAGAGTATGTACACTTTCATTTTTTTATTTAATAAAAAAAAAATAAAATGCATTAAAAAAAGAAAAAGAAAAACAATTGAAAAAATTAACAAAACCAACAGCTGGTTCTTGGAAAAGATCAACAGAATTGATAAACCATTGGCTAAACTTACAAAGGAAAAACAACAGAAGATACAAATAGCCCAATTAAGAAATGAGTTGGGAGATGTTACAACAGACCCAAATGAAATAAAATATATCATAACAGAATACTATGAAAAGCTATACTCTGACAGGTTTGAAAACCTGTGGTTAACAGACAAATTTCTAGATTCATATGACTCACCAAGACTATCACAAGGAGAAATAGATCAATTTAATAAATCTATCAGTCAACACGATCAGTCCAGAGCTCTGCTGGGCAGAACAGTCTCCTACCAACTAAGATACACAATCAATGCAATGAGCCCAGAACTCTACATGGCAGAACAGTTTTTTTTTTTTTGATGTGTGTCAAAGTAGAACTATTTTCTATAGATTTTTCAGTGGCTGATTTTTGGGAGTGAATCACCAGTCCTTTCTGCTAAGGCACCTCCATAGACTCAAATTTCCAAACTTTTACTTACCACCAAGTGTGTTAAATGTTTGTACTACCCAGGGACTTTAGGTCACTTAGCCCATGTCTCTCTGTTTCTCTGTCTCTCTCTGTGTGTGTATGTGTGTGTGGTGTTTACTTTTTTCCTGTATCAAAGTTTTCACTTTAAGACCAAATACAAACCATATAAAACCAGGCCCTCCTCATTCACCACTTTATCTGAATTCTTAAAGATTCACAGACCATCATTTAATTTTGTCTGCTCATTTATGGAATGGAAACTGAGTCCCTCAGATCAAGTATTCATGCAAAATCCCATGCCTGGAATTTCGTCATGAGAGGGATCATATTCAGGATGCAGTCTTTGGTTTGATACAAATTGAAGTTTGCCTTGGCTGACCCTAAGTCTTTGAACCAGAGATAAGCTGATCCAGCTGAGTCATTGTCAGCCTCTCTGCTTCTTCCATCCTCTGTTTTCCCTTGCTCTATTTAAAAAAAAGAAGAAGAAGAAGAAAAGGAAAGAAAAAAAAAGGAGTCTTTTCTAGGCCTGGGAAGCAAGGGCAACAAGAAGAACAATCACAAGTAGTCAGCACCACCTTACAGCCCCACTTCTGTGTCCCTGGTGTGTGCTTTCCCATCTTGCAGCTGTGGAGGAACTGGGAGGCTCATAATAGCACCTTTATTATTCTAAGTGAGAAGCCCAAAAAGTACACTCCACTGCCATGGAGTTGATTCCAACTCATAATGACCCTATAGGCCAGAGTACAACTGCCACATAGAGTTTCCAAGGAACAGGTAAACTTGAACTACCAGGCTTTTGGTTAGCAGCTGTAGCTCTTAACCACTATGCCACCAATTAAGACCAGAACCTAGAGAAGTAATTCTCATTCTTAAGGTACACTTGGTGCTGAAAATCCATTTTTGTTTTCTGAGGAATTTCTTGCAATCCTCCTAGTAAGTTGATTCTATCACACTTCGACAGTTGTGAGAAAGATATCCAGCACTAACGGACTAAGTAAACTCTTCCTATTGAACATTTCTATTAGTAACCTAACATTTCCTAATGCTTATGGGTGAAGAATTTGTCATTCATAGGATTACAATTACATTGTCAGTCATGCTGATGTATCTTTTAAACTGCTTCCTTGAGGGATAATTCACATGGCATTCAATTCATCCACTTACAGTGCACAATTAATTGTTTTTATGCTATATTTACATGTATGTGCAACTAACATGACAGCTAGTTTTAGAACATTTCATCATCTCATGAAGCACACTGGTAGATTTTTGCTCAACTATATCCTCAGGAAGCTGGTGGTGGCCTGTATGAGGTGTATCTTGCCCCAACTAGGGAGCTATGATGCAACAGTGGCACGCAGATTTGTTTTGTGTGACGCACATGATTTAGTTGCCAACACTTAAACGTTATGAGATTTCACATAAAAAGCTAAATTTTAAGACTTTCTTGAAAAATCGGAAGGTCGGGCAATACTGTGTTCAAAGTTTTAAAGGACGCTGACAAGGTGACTTGCTTGAAGCTGAGTAGTATCTACCCCCCTAAGACACAGCATACATTCCTCAGTGTGCTACTATTCTGTGTTGGTAGCCAGTGCTGAGGCCACCGTGTTTTCCTTCAGATAGAAAATATCTCCGTATCCATACCACTACTGAACCATCCATTGCCTTAATGTCAACTCTGCCTCATGGCAACTCCATTTGTGTCAGAGTAGAACTGTGCTCCACAGGGCTTTCAAGGATGATTTTTAAAGTAGATTACAGGGTTTTTTCTTCCAAGGCATCTCTAGACTCAAACCTCCAATATTACAATTAACAGACAAGCTTATTAATCTTTTGCAACTCTAATGAAATAGATAAAAATATTTGCCATAGAACCAAAAGACAAACAAAAAACCCATTGTGATTGAGTCAATTCTGACTCATAGCAATCCTACAGGACACAGTAGTACTGTGACTTAGAGTTTCCAAGGAGCACTTGGTCAATTCAAACAGTTGACCTTTTGGGTAGCAGCTGTAGCACCTAGTCACTAAGCCACCAGGGTTTTCATTTGATACAGAGGGGTGCATATTTTCCACATAGAGCTAAACTCATGGATATGATTTAACTGTTCCTGTGGGCATTTGAGTTTGTCATCCCCTGGAGTGTGTGGAAACCTTGGTGGTGTAGTGGTCAACAGCTATGGCTGCTAACCAATGAACTGACAGTTAGATCTACCACATACTCCTTGGAAACTCAGTGGGGCAGTTCTCACTTTCCTTTAGTTATCACTATGAGTCGAAATCCACTTGAGGTTAACATGGTTGGTTTTTCTGTACAGTGTGTGTATAAGCAATGCAGTATTTCACTAACTCTGAAGACAATTTGCTTTCCTCATATGAGGTTCAACAAGTTAGTCTGCAGAAGCAATTTTTGTAAGTGCTACATACCTCATTGCTTAATATCACTATGGTCGCCTTTGAAGTACTGCCCTGGGAAGCTCTGCACTGATGCTAGTGCCTAGTGCACCCTTCAAAGCACTTCTGGAACTCTTTCTGGAATGGCCATGGTGTACTGTGGCACAGTGGCAAGTTTGTGAGCTTCATTGTATAGCTGTCTGTGAGGGAGTTCTTAGCTGGTAAGCAAATCGCTGTATTGGAACATCCTCCCTAACTCACCTGATCTGGACCCAAATTACTTTTTTCTTTACCCAAAGACAAAGGAAATATTGCAAGGAAGTTATTTTGATGGCAGTCAGGACATCAAAGGTAATACGATGACAGCTCTGATGGCCATTCCAGGAAAAGAGTTCCAAAAGTACTTTGAAGGGTGCAGTAGGCACTGGCCCCGGTGCATAGCTTCCCAAGGGGAGTACATGGAAGGTGAGCATAGTGATATTCAGCAATGACATATGTAGCACCTTTTCTAGGATGAGTTTGTGAACTTAACTAGCAGCCCTTGTATATTAACACCTCCAAAGCTGGGAGATGTTTTAGAATCACTGTTAGCCAGGCAACAGGCATAGTGAAGCATCATTGGCAGTAACTTGATCAGAACTGTTCATGTTGTTACATCAATTGAGTTTATGCGCAATGTTGGGATGATATATGTTGAGTTAAAGCCTTCAACAAGATTACGCTATTAGTCAGTATTGCCATGAAAAGTGACTGTAGATTGTGGAAAGGTAAGGGAACACAGCTGCTGGCTGTGAATGTGATATTAGTCAAGCAAATGTTCTTCGTCAGACAAAGACTCCAATTTCTTATCTCCTTGGAAAGAGCAACCAAGTGCTTTAGGGAACCTAAGAAGAGAAACACCTACAGTTCTATGAGACTTTGCTGTGTTTTATTACTGAGATAAATGCAGCAGAATTCCTTGTACAAGGCCAAGCAGCCAATGGCAAGAGAAAATGACAAATAATTTGGAATAGAGAGGCTATGTGGTCCACTCAGGCTTGGAGCAGAGCTATAATTAAGGAGTTGTATCATAGACTGACTAGAAGTATATAATCTTTTTTCTCAGTGGTACACGAAATAATGGTGCAACTCACAGTTACCAGTATGTTAGAGTCAATAAAATGGGGCAAAATAAAGCCAGCAAAAGGTAAGGACTTCCTAACTGTGCTAGCCATCTACACAGCTCCTTTTAGCTACCATTTATCTCCTCTTCCAAAATTGCTTCCTGTCTCTGACTATTCAGTGAAAAAGAAAGAGAGGCAAACACTTGAACAGTATAACTCTTAGGAAAGAGTGAACTCTATGGAAGCAGAAAAGAAAAACCGATTCCTGTGTTTGGTCATGTTAAATTACATAACAACCCAAGATGCCTCTTCTCTCAATTCAAAAACTAGTTGCTGCCAAGTCAGTTCTGACTCCTGCTGATCCAACATGTGTCATAGGACAATTGTGCTCCATAGGGTTTCCACAGGCTATGATTTTTCATAGTAGATCTCCAGACCTTTCTTCCCAGATGCCTCTAGGTAGACTCCAACCTCAAACATTTCAGTTACTAGTTGAGAGTGTTAACTGTTTGCACTACTCAGAGACTCCCACCTCTCAGCAGAAACTCTGAAAGAAAACTGGTTGAAACTAAAACAACAACAGAGAATTGTGTACCTAGGTATTTTCTAGTTTAAAAGGGCTTTCAATGAAAATGCAAACAGTTTCACAGCAAACCACATCTGAAGGACTAGGTAAACTTAGCCTACAGCCTTGAAGGCACAGAAACCTACTCTTTAGGACAGTGACTCATCTATCCCTGTCATGTGCTATTACTCACTGTACGTGTTATGGGACAAATGTTTGTTATTAGCAGAAGTTCCATGAACGAGCTTTATCATCCTTTTTCTGGTCCACTCCAATTTAACAACAATTTTATACTTTGCCTGCAGGCTAGAGAGCTGAGTTTATGCCAAAGACATTTCTATTTTAGCTGTCATGGCCCCAAAATGAACATTTTGTTTTTTAAAAAAGGAACTGGAAAAATACATGCAAGAAGGAAAGTGTAATTTAGTTTTTGACATTTTCAGGAACAATTTAAACTAATGGCAGCCAACAAATAGCTGTTAGGCTCAGCAGATTGTGGAAAGTGAGACCTCTGTGTTTGGTCTGACTAAAAACACTGTCTTCACCCTGTAAACGTCCCCCCCACCCACTTGCTTATTTTACTGGGCTGGTTAACTTTTTGTGCGTGCCGAAAGACGCTATTAAGTGACCTTGGGAGGTCTGTACTACTCTATTTGTTTTATGTTTCTCATGTTATAAGCTATAATATCAACTGAAGAAATTACTGGGATGGAAATAGCCTAATCATACCCATTTTGGTAAAACTCTTGACTTTGAGGTTTAATTAGCACATATTTTATTTGTAAAACGAAAAGAAAAGGGTCATTTATGTAAATTAACGACACATACACCTCACTTCACAGGGAAAAGGAGAGCTCAAGGTAAAACCTTGCTTTTCTCCAGGAAACTTCTGCATTCATTTTTAAATTGTTGAATGATTATGCCTTTGGGGTGGCATTTTTCATACCTTTTACAATTTTATGAGGGTAACAGATTGGTGACTGAGCTTTGAAGTTTTCACTGAAACATATTTGAAATCAGTTGAAAATAGTCACTGTGCATAGACAGACATTTTGTGCTTGAATGGAAAGTGTCAGAAGCTTATTCAGGATGCAGTATATTGACACAGTCGTAACATTTTAAATTAAGAATTTTCCAGATTACCCTCGAGAATAAAACAAACTTAATGGGTGAGTAATAGTTTTCACTGTGCCTGACAGGGAGTAAGTACTAACATGTATTTGTTAAATAAATTGTGCAGCATATACACGTGCAAATGCTTGTATGAGCTACACATGCTATCTTCCAACAAAATTTAATATTAAACATATCCTACAAATAAAATATTTAAAATCATTCAATAAATAAACTTAACAATGATAGCCACAACAGTAATGATTATTATTATAAATAGCAAAACCCACTGCTGTCAAGTTGATTCGTATTCACAGTGGCACTGTAGGACAGGGTAGAAATGGCTCCATAGAATCCTGGCAGATTCAAACTTCAGACCTTTCGGTTAGCAGATGTAGCATTTAACCACCAGACCACCAAGGTTTCCTATTATAAATAAGTTATAAGCAAACATATACATTAGGAGAATCTGCTGTAAAAAACCTCTTCAAAGTTATAAAAAACAAAGCTATCTGTTTGGTGACTAAACTGCACCTGACTCAAACCTTGATCTCTTTAACAGCCTCACATGATTCAGAACAGGACTCAAGGAAATGGGGCACAAGAGAGAAGAAGAATTGATGTATTTGAATTATAGTGTTAGCAAAGAATGTTGAATACACCACAGAGTGCCATAAAAACAAATATACCGGCCTTAGAAGAAATACAGACATAATGCTCTTTAAAAGAGAAGATGGAGGGGGCAGAGTCAAGATGGTAGACTAAACACTTGTCTCCCTAAATCGCTCTGGAAACCAAGGCCTGAACTGATAATTAAAAGGAGCCTTCTGGAAACCTAGTGAGCCCTAGGACATGGCACATGGCTATCTATTTAGTCAACATACCACTGAGTGGAGAACTTCTTCTCTTTTACCAACCCCCACTCTTATTGAGTTCCAGCTCTGATGGACTGAAGGTAAATCACCATTTTGACTTATGTCTCTGCCTTGGCTTGTGGGAGGGGCTGCGGTGACCAGCAGCAAGGCTCAGACGCACTGCTGATGAGATTGGTGAATGGAGTCACCACATTTTGAGAGCCTGGCCTTGGAAGCTGTGCAACTTGGCACCTCTAAACTCTCTTACTCTTAGAATCTCCAGATATCTGCCACTCATAGCTGTTTCCAAAACAGGTGAGGGAGCTTGTGCAACATCCCATCTTGATTCACTGGGAGGCAGATGGTCCTATACAGAGGCCTCAGCAGGACCTAATTCCCAGGCTTGGAGGTGGTACCTGCCCAGAGAGCACTTTTCCGGCAGTAAAACAGTCTTTGATAGAGGTGTGTACTTTGCCAGCTGTGAAGAGGGACTTGCACACCTGAAAGCCTGAATAATTTTGGAAGCTGTCAGATAACTTTGACCTTACATTAGAGAAATAACTGCAGTGTATCAGGAAGGCTTCTCTTCCAGCCTTTACTGTCTCACATTATACAGTCAGCTGACAGCTCCCCAGTGATTCTATAAGTGGAGGGGTGTCTTAGTGAATCAGGAGGTGGAACTGGCTACCCCAGAAATTCCACTGAGCCAAGTCTCTGGAGTACACAGAGGTGTCTGGTGATCAATTTCCTTTTCAGACTGAGCTTTAAACCCATTAAATTAGCACCAAGGAAACAAAACAACCTCCAGATGCCCAAAAAGCAACAAACTTTGGACTGGAACATTCGGAATAACTCACCTATGGCTTCAGAAGGCCCACAGAAGAAAGACCCGAAGAACTTCCCAGATGAAGAAGCCTTTCGGAAACCATCAGAGGACAAGTACAAAAGGATTATTTATAGAGCCCTTTTAGGCCTTATATAAAATGCAGCAGAGCAAAATGAAAAATTAAGCAAGCCGTTCGATCTGATAGAACACCAGTACTCTGAAATTCAGTAGATCAAAAAAAAAAAATCAAAGAAATAGAAAATTCAGTTCAAAACCAAGAAAACAAAATGGAGCAAATGTAAAACAGACCTTCTGACTTGGAAGACAGAGCTACTGACTCCAGCATCTATGAGGAGAAATCAGAAAAAAGAAACAAGAAAAATGAAGGAGCGTTAAGAAGCATGTGGGACTCTATTAGGAAAGACATTCTGTGATTAACTGGAGTTCCTGAACAGGGCAAGCTGCTGACAGAAAACTTCCCAGAAATTACGAAAGAAGAGAAAATAGATGTCTAAGATTCATATCAAATGCCACTCTATATAGATCCCATATAGATATTATAATATCTACGACATATTATAATCAAGCTTAACAAAATGAAACACAAGCAGAAACTCTTAAAGGCAGCAAGAGTCAAAGCAAAGCTAACATTCAGAGGGGAATCCTGTAGGCTTTTGTCTGATTTCTACAGAAATGATGCTGGCACAGAGACAGTGGGATGACACATTCTCAGCCTTGAAGGAGAAGAACTTCTAAGCAACAATTATATATCCTGCAAAACTATCTTTCAAATTATGAAAATGAAATCAAGACATTCGCGGATAAACAGAAACCCAGAGACTTTGTGAAAACTGAACCAAAGCTACAAGATACTGAAAGAAGCTCTTGGCCAGAAGTATAAATCCATTAATTTCGTGTTTTAGGAGGAAATACAGGACACACCATCCAGAAATCTACTCAGTTAGGGAAGGGTGCAAACTCAGCAAAAGCTGTAATATTAAAAGAAGTGATGCAGTGATCGTGTCATGAAAACTATGAATTCATCGTATTAAAAAGAGGGATGTGCTACAGTCATTATTGTCCTTCCAGATGGAGAGGAAGTTGCCAAGACTGGTAGTAGTTAAAATTGGGTTTAAACATAGACTTTTAAGGGAGATCACAGGGGCAGCCACAAAGCACAATAAAGATGAAGCATATCAAATCAAGAAATGTAATACAGGAGTCTCAACAACCACAAAACTAACACAAAAAATGGTGGAAAATCAACTCATATAGAAAAATGTTCCAAAACAGAATAATAAGAACAGCAGAGAAAATATCAACACAAAAATAAATATAGCATAATGACAGCACTAAACACATACCTATCAGTAATTACACTGGATGTGAAGGGACTGAACACTCCAGTAAAGAGACATTGAGTGACATCTTGGATCAAAAGACATGACCTGTCCATATGTTGCTTCAAGAAATGTACCTTAAACTTAAAAGATAGGAACAAACTGAAAATTAAAGGATAGAAGAATATATATCAAACTAACAATACACAAAGAAGAACAGGTGTGGAAATACTAATCTCAGATAAAATTGATTTTCATGTAAACTCCACCATCGTGGACAAGGGTGGACACTATTGCTGAAAGATTCAATACACAAATAGGACTCAGCAATATTAAAAATTTAAGAGCATCTAAATACACCAAAGAAGCACTGACCACATTTAAAAACAAGATAGATCACTTCACAACAATAGTGGGATACTTCAACACTCCACTCTCAATATTGGACAGATCATCTAGAAAACAGCTCAGTAAAGACACAGAAGATCTTCTTGCCACAATTAACCAACTAGACCTCATTGACATATACAGAACTTTCTATCCATCAGCAGATAACTACATCTTCTTCTCCAGTGCACATGGAACATTTTCCAGAATAGACCATGTGTTAGCACATAAAGTAAATCTCATAAAGTAAATCTGTACCACCGAATTATTGCAAAGCATCTTCTCAGATCACAAGCCATTAAAGTCAAAACCAAATTTAGAAAAATTTAGATAGAAAGTGGAACTCATGGAAACTGAAAAATATCTTGCTCAAAAAGCCGTGGGTTATAGAAGAAATGAAGGATGAAATCAAGAAATTTATGGATTCCAATGAGAATGAAAACATTTCCTACAAGAACCAGTGGAATACAGCCAAAGCAGTGCTCAGAGATCAATTTGTCTCCGCAAATGCACACATCCAGAAGCAATAAAAAACCCAAACCAAAGATCTAACCCTACAACTTGAACAAGTAGAGAGAGAACAACAGAGGAACCCCTCAGGCACCAGAAGAAACAGTTCATAAAGATTAGAGCAGAACTAAATGAATTAGAGAACAGAAGAACAGTTGAAAAAATTGAAAAGACCAAAAGCTGTTTTTTTGAAAAGATCAACCAAACTGACAAACCACTGGCTAAACTTACTGAAGTAAAACAGGAAAGGAAACAAATTATCCAAGTAAGAAATGAGAGGGGCGTTTTCACAACAGATTCATCAGAAATCCAGTATATTATAACAGAATTCTATGAAAGATTGTACTCAAAGAAATTTGAAAACCTAGAGGAAATGGACAAATTCTTAGATTCATATCAGCTACCAAAATTATCACAAGGTGAAGCAGGACAACTTAGTAAACCCACCAAAAATGAGGAGATTGAATAAGTCATCAAAAAACTACCAACCACGGGGGTGGAGTCAAGATGGCAGACTAAACACATGTCTCCCTAAACCCCTCTGGAAACCAAGACCTGAATTGATAACTAAACAGAGCCTTATGGACACGTAGTGAGCCTAGGACACGGCATAGAGCTGTTAATTTGAACTTCATACCACTGAACACAAAACCTCCTCTCTTGCTCACCCCACTCTCGGTGAGCATGGGCTTGCACAGACTGAACGTAACTCACCATTTTGATTTTTTTTTTTCCTCTGTATTGGCTGGCGGGCAGAGCTGGGACTTAACTAGCTGCTGGTCTCGGATGCACTGCTGGTGGGATAGGCAGGTGCAGTTGCCATGTTCTGAGAGCCCGACTTTGGACTCTGTACATCTTGGCTCCTTTGGCCTAT
Organism: Heterohyrax brucei; assembly: GCA_028571685.1. NCBI lineage: Eukaryota > Metazoa > Chordata > Mammalia > Hyracoidea > Procaviidae > Heterohyrax > Heterohyrax brucei. The sequence continues at coordinate 26,013,600 of CM053143.1, forward strand.
GTTTCAACCTCCGCCATTTGGTAGCTGTACGGATGTAGTGGCAAGCTTGTGTGGGGTGCCATCTTGAACATTGGGAGACCAATATGCCCGGGCAGAGGCCCCAGCTGGACTTGTTTCCTAGGCCGGGAGGCAGAGCCAGCCAGAGGGAGAGTGCTTTTCTGGCAGAGAGGCTGTGTCTTGCACAGTGTCTTCTGAGGCTGGGGCCCGGCAACAGAGGCTGTGGACTCTGGGCATCTCAGCACTTTAGATCTCTCTTTCTGCCAGTAGCCTGGTCCCATCCGAGTGGTGAGCTTGTGTAAGGTGCCATCCTGTTCCGCTAGAAGGCAGGTATAGCCATACGGTAGCCTCAGCTGGACCTAATTCCTGGGCTGGAAGGCTGTGCCTGCCTGGAAGAGAGCACTTTTCCAGCAGAAAAGCAGAAATCCACACAGTATCACCTACAGCCGGGGCCCAACAGAAGAGGCCAGCAGGACAGTAGCCTTTCTGTGTTTTGAGCTAGTTTATAACATCTGGGGTTCAATATAGAGGTGCTACTTTGCCAGCTGGGAAGAGAGACCTGAAAACCTGACTGACTTTGGAAGTTGTCAGATACTTTTTTACTTCTCATTTTAGGAGGGCCTAGAGAAACAATTTCGGTCCATCCTCATAGCTTCTCCCAGCTTCTCTGGACCCCACGAAGCCCCAAAAGCAACAATCTCTGGAGAAAACTGTGGCCAGGAAATCACCCACGGCATCAGAAACCCTGCAAAAGAAGCCACCTCAGAACTTCCCAGACAAAGAAGCTTTTCTGAAACTATCAGAAGGAGAATACAAAAGGGTTGTATACAGAGCCCTTCTAGACTTTATATAAAATGCAGCAGAGCAAAATGACAAATTAAGCAAGCTGTTCGATCTGATAGAACACCAGTACTCTGAAATTCAATAGGTCAAGAAGAAAATCAAAGAGATAGAAACTTCAATTCAAAGCCAAGAAAACAGAATGGAACAAATGGAAAAGAGACTTTGTGATTAGGAAGACAGAGCTACTGACTCCAGCATCTATGTGGAGAAATCAGAAAAAAGAAACAAGAAGAATGAAGAAACATTAAGAAGCATGTGGGACTCTATTAAGAGGAACAATCTACAATTAAATGGAGTTCCTGAACAGGGCAAGACACCTGAGAACACAGAGAGTATTGCGGCTAAGCTGCTGACAGAAAACTTCCCAGAAATTAGGAAAGAAGATAGATATCCAAGATGCTTATCGAATGCCACTCAATATAGATCTCAAAAGAAAGACTCCAAGACGTATCATAATCAAGCTTAACAAAATGAAATATAAGCAAAAACTCTTAAAGGCAGCAAGACTCAAAGCAAAGCTAACATTCACAGTGAAACATTCACAGGCTTTTGTCAGATTTCTCAGCCAAAACAATGCTAGCGTGGAGACACATTCAAAGCTTCAAAGGAAAAGAACTTCAAAACAAGAACTATATATCCTACAAAACTATCTTTGAAATATAAAAAGGGAAAAGAAGACACTTGACGAGATGGATTGACATAGTGGCCGAACAGTGGTCTTAAGCATAAAAATTATTGTGGATATGACACAAGACTGGGCAGTGTTGCATTCTTTTGTTTATAGGGTCACTATGAGTGAGAACCAACTCAACAGCACCTAACAACAACAACATGGTACATCTATTTCTAGTTTTTTAAGAACACATCAAATTGTTTTCCAGAGAGGTTGTATCATTTTACATTCCCAGCAGCAGTACAGGTGAGTTCCAATCTCTCTACAGCCTCTCCAGTATTTGTTGTTTTGTGGTCTTTGGGGTTATTGCCAGCCTCGTTGGGTGAAATAGTATCTCACTGCAGTTTTGATTTGGGTTTCTCTAATAGTTAATGATGGTGAGCATTTCCCCGTGTGCCTTTTAGCTGCCTGGATGTCTTTTCTGGTGAGGTGTCTGTCCATGTCCTTTATCCACTGGTTAATTGGATTATTTGTCTTTTTCTAGTTGATATTTTGCAGTACCTTATAGATTATGGAAACTAGACATCCATTCCATACATAATTGCCAAATATGTTTTCCCTTTCTGTAGGTAGTGCTTTAACTCTCTTGATAAGATGAGCTCAAATATTTGATTCTTGGTAGTTTCCATATATCTATTTTCTCTTCTGTTGTTTGTGCATTATTGGTAAGATTTTGTAGTCTCCGTAAGCTATGTATTAGAACTTTCATTGTTGTCTCTGTTTTTTTCTTCCATAATCTTTATTGTTTTAGGTTTGATATTTAGGTCTTTGGTCCATTTTGAGTTAGTTTTTGTGTAAGGTGCAAGATATGGGTCTTGTTTCTTTCTTTCTTTCTTTTTTTTTTTTTTGCAATGGATATCCAATTTTGCCAGCACCATTTGTTAAAAACAATGCTTTTACCCCAATTTATGACATTTGGGCTTTTGTCAGACATTAACTGTTCATAGGTAGATGGTGACAGGATGTTCACAGAAGGACGGATTCTGTATCCCATTCCACTGATACTGTTTTTATGCTAGTACCAGGCTTTTTGACTACTGTGGCAGTGTAATAGGTTCTAAGATTGGGTAGTTTGAGGCCTCCCACTGTTTTCCCCTTCTTCAGTCTGAAATTAATCGCACACACTATCAGGTGCATTGATAATTACTGGTGAGTGGCATGCAGAAATTGGAAACAAAGAAGGACCAGTAGTTAAAAATATGGCCTTGGTGAAAGAAATAACACCAGAGATCTCATAATAGAATTTTTTAAGGCTAATGACTTCTTCATTGCAAATATCTTTTCTACCCAACACAAATGGTGACTATACATGTGGACCTCACCAGATAAAATACACGGGAACTAACTTGACTACATCTGTGGAAAAAGGAGATGGAAGAGCTCCATATCAGCAGTCCGAACAAGACCAGGTGCTGATTACGGCACAGATCATCAATTGCTCATATGTAAATTCAAATTAAAACTGAAGCAAATTAGAACAAGTCCACAAGAGCCAAAGTATGATCTTGCGCATATCCCTGCTGAGTTTAAAGACCATCTCAAGGACAGATTTGGCATGTTGATCACTAATGACTGAAGACCAGACTTATTATGGAATGACATCAAAGGCATCATCCATGAAGAGAGCAAGAGGTCACTAAAAAGACAGGAAAGAAAGAAAAGACCAAAATGGATGTCAGAAGGGACTCTCAAACTTGCTCTTGGAAGTTGAATAGCTAAAGCAAAAGGAAAGAATGGCAAAGTAAAAGATCTAAACAGGAAATTTCAGAGAGCAGCTTGAGAAGACAAAAGAAGGTATTATAATGACATGTGCAAAGAGCTAGAAATGGAAAACCAGAAGGGAAGAACACACTCTGCATTTCTCAAGCTGAAAGAACTGAAGAAAAAGTTCAAGCCTTGAGTTACAATAGTGAAAGATTCTACAGGGAAATTATTAAATGACTCAGAGAGCATCAAAACAAGATGGAAGGAGCACACAGAATGATTGTACCACAAAGAACTGGTCGATGTTCAGCCATTTGAAGAGGTGGCATATGATCAGGAACCAATAGTACTAAAGGAGGAAGTCGAAGCTGCATTGGTACGCTGTATTGGTACACAAAAACAAGTCTTCTGGAATTGATGGACAGTCAATTGAGATATTTCAACAAACAGATGCAGTGCTGGAAATGTTCACTTGTCTATGTCAAGAAATTTGGAGGACAGCTACCTGGCCAACTGACTGGAAGAGATCCATATTTATGCCTATTCCAAAGAAAGGCAATCCAACCGAATGTGGAAATTACCGAACAATATCATTGATGTCATGTGCCAGTAAAATTCTGCTCAAGATCATTCGAAAGTGACTACAACAATATATTGATAAGGAACTGCCAGAAATTCAAGTTGGGTTCGGAAGAGAACGTGGAACCAGGGACATCATTGCTGATCTCAGATCAATCTTGGCTGAAAGCAAAGAATACCAAGATGTTTACTTGTGTTTCATTGACTATGCAAAAGCATTTGACTGTGTGGATCATACTAAGTTATGGCTAATGTTGTGGAGAATGGGAATTCCAGAACATGTAATTGTGCTCTTAAGGAATCTGTATATGGATCAAGAGGCATTCGTGCAAATAGAACAAGGGGACACTGCATGGTTTAAAGTCAGTAAAGGTGTGCATCAAGGTTGTATCCTTTCACCATACGTTTTTAATGTGTGTGCCAAGCAAATAATCTCAGAAGCTGGATTATACAAAGAACGAGGCATCAGGATTAGAGGGCGACTCATTAACAACCTGCATTATGCAGATGACACCACTTGCTGGAAACGAAGAAATTTGAGACACCTGCCGATGAAGATCAAGGACCACAGCCTTCAGTTTGGATTACACCTGAACGTCGGGAAAACAAAAGTCCTCACAACTGGACCAGTAAGCAACATTGCCATAAATGGAGAAAGAATGGGGGTTGTCAAGGATTTCACTTTACTTGGGTCCACATCAATGCCCTTGGAAGCAGCATGTTGCATTGGGGAAATTTCTGCGAAGGACCTCTTCAAAGTATTCAGAATTAAGGATGTCACTTTGAAGACTAAAATGCGCCTGACCCAAGCCATGGTATTTTCAATTGAAAGCTGGACCATGAACAAAGAAGACAGAAGAAGTATTGATGCCTTTGAACTGTGGTGTTGGAGAAGAATGTTGAAGGTACCATGGACTGCCAAAAGAACCAAAAGATCTGTTCTGGAAGAAGTACAACCAGAGTCCTCCTTGGAAGCAAAGATGGCAACAGTGAGTCTTACATACTTTGGACATGTTGTCAAGAAAGATCAGTTCTTGGAGAATGACATCATTCATGGTAGAGTGGAGGGTCAGTGAAAAAGAGGAAGACTCGACGAGATGGATGGACACAGTGGCAGCAACAATGGGCTGAAGCATAAAAACAATTGTGGACATGGTGCAACACCAGACAGTGTTTCTTTCTGTTGTTCATAGGGTTGCTATGAGTCAGAACCAACTAGATGGCACCTAACAACAACAACAACAACAGTGGTGCTTTACTTATCCAGGGGTCTTCCCTTTCCAAAACAAAGTTCATGATTTGTTTCTCCATCTCATTAAAAAGTGACTCAGGAATTTGTATTGGGATAGTACTGTATATGTAGATTGCTCTTTGGTAGAACAGACATTTTCACAGTGTTAAGTCTTCTTATCCACCAGCAAAGTAGGTTTCTCCACTTACGTAAGCCTGTTGATTTCTTGTAGTAGGATCCTTTAATTTTCTCTGCATAGGACTTTTACATCTCTGGTTAGATTTATTCCTAGGTATTTATCTTTTGGGGGGCTATTGTAAATGGTGTATTGATTTGGTGATTTTCTCTTCAATGATTTCTTTGTTGGCGTAAAGTAATCCTACTGATTTATTCCGACTCGACGGCACTTGGCTGGCTTATTTATGTTTATCTTGTATACTGATACTTTGGTGAACTCTTATTAATTCCATCAGTTTATTTATGGGTTCTTTAGGTTTCTCTGTGTATATGATCGTATCATCTGCAGATAGGAATATTTTTACTTCTTCTTTACTGATGTGGATGCTTTTTATTTCTTTGCCTTGTCTGATTGCTCTGTTCAGAACCTCTACCACAATGCTGAATAGAAGTGGTGACAGTGGGCATCCTTGTATAGTTCCTACTCTCCAGGAGAAGTTTTTAAGTCTCTCTCCATTCATTCACCATAATGTGGCAGCTGGCTTTGCATAAATGCCTCTTATTGTATTGAGGAGTTTCCTTTCTGTTCCTATTTTGCTGAGAGTTTTTAACATGAATGGGCATTGGGCTTTGGCAAATGACTTTTCTGTATCAATTGATAAAATCAAGTAATTTTTATCCTTTGTGTTATTTATTGATCACATTAACACTGCATCCCTGGTATGAATGCTACTTGGTCATGATGAATTATTTTTTTGACATGTTGAATTCTATTGGTTAGGATTTTGTTGAAGATTTTTGCATCTAGGCTCATGAATAATACTGGTCTGTAATTTTCTTTTTATGTGGGATCTTTACCTAGTTTTCGTATCACGCTTATGCTGGCTTTCTGGAATGACTTTGGGAATGTTCTGTCCTTTTCTATGTTGTGAAATAGCTTCAGTAGTATTGGAATTAACTTCTTGTTAATCATTTGGTAGAATTTTGTGGTGAAGCTGTTGGGCCAGGATTTTTTAGGTTGGTAATTTTTTGTATTACTTTTTCAATCTCTTCTTTTGTGATGAGTTTATTAAGTTGTTATATTTCTCTTTGTGATAATTTTGGTCAGTGATGTGAAATTTAGAAATTTGTCCATTTCCTCTAGCTTTTCAAAGCTGCTAGAGTACAATTTTCCATAGTATTCTGTTATGATACTTTTAATTTTGGTTGGATTTGTTGTGACATCTCCTGTCTCATTTCTTATTTGGGTTGTTTGTTTCCTCTTCCATTTTTCTTTTGTAATTTCTGCCAATTTTGTTGATCTTTTAAAAAAAATGCTTTTAGTTTTGTTAGTTCTTTCACTTGTTTTTCTATTGTCTAATTCTTTTAGTTCTGCTCTAATCTTTATTATCTGTTTTCTTCTGGTGACCTGGGGGTTCTTTTGTTGTGTTCTTTCTACTTGTTCAGGTTGTAGGGTTAACTCTTTGGTTTGTGCCCTTTGTTCCTTCCAGATGTGTTCATTAATAGGGATAAACTGACCCTGAGCATGGTTTTGCTGTATCCCATAGGTTCTGGTAGGTTGTATTTTCATTCTCACTTGAGTCCATGAATTTCTTTATTGCATCTTTGATTTCTTCTGTAACCCATGAATTTTTGAGCAAGGTGTTGTGCAGTTTCTGTGAGTTTGAGTTTCTGTCCATGTTTTTTTTTTCCGTTGACTTCAACTTTTATGGCTTTATGGTCTGAGAAGATGCTTTGCAATAATTCAACGGTTAGATTTTGTTAAGACTTGCTTTATGGCCTAATACATGGTCTATTCTGGACAATGTTCCATGTGCACTGGAAAAGAAGGTGTACTTGTCTGTTTGGGAGTAAAAAGTTCTGTATATGTCTGTGAGGTTGAGTTGACTGATTATTGCAATAAGATCTTCTGTTTCTTTATTGAGCTTTTTTCCTGGATGATCTATAACTAAAAGTAGAGTGTTGAAGTCTCCTACTATTATTGTGGAGAGATGTATCTCATTTTTCAATGTTGTCAGCATTTATTTGATGTATTTTGATGCTCTGGTATTGAGTGAACAAATATTTAATATTGTTGTAGACTCTTTATGTATTGAGCCCTTAAAGCAATAAATAGTGAGCATCCTTGTCCATGATGGTGGATTTTGCTTTAAAATCTAATTTATCTGAGATTAGTATTCCTAGTCCTGCTCTTCTTGCATATTGTTAGCTTAGTATATATTTTTTCATCCTTTGATTTTCAATTTGGTCATATCTTTGCATCTAAGGTGTGTTTCTTGCAAGCAGCATATAAACACATTGTGTTTTTTGATCTAGCCTGTTAGTCTCTGCCTCTTTATTGGCACATTCTGTCCATTTACATTCAGTGTAATTATTGATAGATATGTGTTTAGTACTGTCATTTTGGTGCCTTTATTTTTGTGTTGTTGACATTGTCTTTGTTCCGCTTAATCTGTTCTGGGTCATTTTGCTTCATAGGTTTTCTTTTCATCATTTTCATTGTTGGTTTTGTGCTTGTTGAGACTTCTGTATTGTGTCTCTTGTTTTGATATGCAGTATTGTTAGTTTGTTTTGTGGCTACTCTTTTGTTCCCCACTGGTGTTCTAAGTTTAAGCCAGTCTTTAACTTTATTTCTCCTTAACTTCCTCTCCATTTGAAAGGACTACAAATACTGTAATATATCCCTCTTTATACCGTAATGTTGTCAGAGTTTACATGTTGAGATCTCTATTTTCCTAATTTGAATATTGTGGCAAGTAGAGCTAAGTAGAATTCTAGACGCTGTGTCCTGCATCGCATCCTTGACTATACATCTGGTGATACTGATTTTCTAATTGAAGAATTTTCTTCAGTATATCATGCAGTCTGGGCTTCATTTTTGTAAAGTCTCTAAGCTTCTGTTTATCTGAGAATGTCTTAATTTCATAATCATATTTTCAAGACAGTTTTGCAGGATATGTAATTTTTGGTTGAAAGTTTTTTTCCTTCAAGGCTTTGTATGTGTCATCCCGTTGCCTTCTTATCACTACGGCTTTGGCTAAAAAATTGGAGATCATTCTAAAAGACTTTCGTTTGTACGTTATTTTTGATTTAAGCCTAGCTGCCTTTAAAAGCCTCCCCTTATGTTTAATTTTATGAAGCTTGATTATAATATGTCTTGGTGTCTTTCTTTTGGGGTCTACCTTTTGTGGAGTTTGATGAGCATCCTAAGTGGCTATCTTCTTTCATGATGTCAAGGAAGTGTTTTGTCAGCAACTTTTCAACAATTCTCCCTGTATTTTCTGCTTTCCCCCCACTGTTTTGGAACTCCAATTATAAGTAAATTGTTCCTCTTGATAGAATCCCACATGATTCTTAATGATTCTTCATTTTTCTGGATTCTTTTATCTGATTTCCTCTCATAAATGTTGGTGTCAGTAGTTTTATCTTCAATATTAATATTTCTGTTTTCTGTTTCCTCGGTTCTGCTCTTATGGTTTTCAACTGAGTTGTCTGACTCTGTAATTTTATTATTGAATTTCAGATTTGTATGGTTTTAGCAGCTTATTTGATTTTTGATTTTGTTCTGCTGCAGTTTGCTTAATCTATATCCTAAGATCTAGAAGTGCTCTATACATAATTCTTTGTATTTTACCTCTGATAATTTCAGAAAGACTTCTCCATCTGGGAATTTTTTTAATTCTGTATTTGGGGAATGTTCTGGAGCCGTGGTTGTCTGTTTCTTTAAATGGTTAGTTATTGATTGTTGTCTTGAAGCCATCAGAAAGTTGTTCAACTTCTCCATGGTGTAGCTCAGAGAAAGGAGTGAGGAAGAACACTGCTTTACTTGGCCATCAGCTGCCACTGTGTTCTCTAGGTGTGGCTGTCTTAAGTACAGCTTCTCTCCTGAGAGAGATGCTATCTAGTCAGGTGGTGCTGCCCAGCTTGGTAGCTGGACCCAGCTGGGCCCTCGAGGTGGCAGGCCCCACCTTCTGGCTGACAAAGACAACATCCTACTAATGCATTCTCCAGAGTCATGCCAGCCGATGTTACTGTGTAGCTCAGAGAAGGGAGGAGGGAAGAATGCTGTCCCATTTGGCTGCCAGCTGCTGCTGTGTTCTCTAGGTATGGCTGTCTTAAGAACAGCTTCTCTGTTGACAGAGACCCTGTCCAACAGCAGCTGGTTCTAGTCAGGTTCTCAGGCTTGGCACATTCAGGTTTCTGGCTGAAAGAAATGGTGACTTGCTTGGAGAATCTTTCTGGAGCTGCTCAGCAGACACTGTGGTTTGGCTCACAGAAGGGAGAGGTGAAGGGTGCTGCTGCACTTGGCCACCAGCCACCACTGCATTCTCTAGAGATGGTTGTATTTAAAACACCTTTCCTGCTGAGAGAGGCACTATCCAGTCTGGCATTGCTACTCAGCATGGCAGCCAGCCCCAGCTGGGCCCTCAGGCATGGCCGACTCCACCTCTTGGCTGACTAAGGGGGCACCCTACCTATTCTACTTCTACTGTGCTCTGCCAACAGAATCTAAGGCATAGCTCAAACAAGAGGGGGAAAGGACACTTCTGGATTTGGCCACTAGCCACTGCTGGATTTTCTAGATGTGACTGTCTTAAGTACAGCCTCTCTGATGCAAGAGACAATGCCTACTCACACACTGCTGCCCAGCTTAGCAGCTAGCCACAGCTGGGCTCTCAGGAGTAGCAGACCTAGTCCTAGTCTCCCAGTTGACAAAAATGACATCTGTACCTGTAAGCCTCTACACCACCATACCAGTAGAAGTGAGACCCTTTCCACAGCTATCTCACCTCTGACAAAGGTGCTTTTCCCCTTCCTGTCACCCAGTCTGATCCCACAACTTTCTGCCTGATCTTGGGACTCCTAAACTATCTTCTCTACTCCATTCAGTTGTTTTTCTAGGCCTTAATTCTCAGGCAGAATCAAGGAGATGTGTGATTAGTCTGCTATCTTAGCCCCACCACCTGTTCCCAGGCAGTGTGCTAAATTCTGAGTAGACTGTAAACATAGTGAGATAATTTCTTTAGACACATTATTTGGGCACATAGAAGATCATTATCTTTTTTAAATGTGAATATTCTATTCAATGGAACTGTTCATTACTTTAAAAGCTATTTTTCCTACTATCAAATTTCTTATTCTTAGGGAGTAATTGGACTAACTAGTTTTTATTTACCTAACAATTCTGAGACAGCTAATATTCTCTTGTGGCAAGCCTGTTGCCATCTTGCCAATTCTGGCTTATAGCAGCCCTGTGTAGGCAGAGCAGAACTGCCCCATAGGGTTTTCACAGAGCAGCTGGTGAATTCAGTGCTGCCCTTTTGGGTTAGTGGCTGAATGCTTAACTGCTGTGCTACCAGAGCTTCATTCTCTGTCACAGTCAGCACCAAACATAAACTCGCTGAGGACAACCTGTAAAGAAGAAAGCTGATGTGTTGGTGAGGTTAGATGTCTTTGAGGCATATGGTCTAGGGAACCTGAGAAGGTCCTCCTGGCCTGGGAGGTCACTGCTTAACTACATGAGATGTAGTATGCCTTGGAATAGCTTTACATTAGGGATTCATTGGGGCAACAAGCACCAATTATATCTTCTAATCTAAGGAACCCTTGTGGCACAAGGATTGAAGCTCCCTACTACTAACCAAAAGGTCAGAGGTTTGAGCCCACCTCCTGTGGATCCTTGGGAGAAAAGACCTAGTGACTGACTCCTAAGAAACCCTACAGGGAGGTTCTATTTTTTCCTACGGGGTCTCTACAAGTTGGCATCAAGTTGACAGCACACAGCAGCAAAACCAGCATGTCTCTTAATGTGGCATGTTAATAGTTCAGTGGCAGAATTCTCTTTCCATGCAGAGGACCCACATCTGATTTCCAGCTAAAGTACCTCATGCACAGCCAACACTTGTCTGTCAGGGGAGGCTTGTGAATTGCTGTAACACGGAACAGGTTTCTGAGGAATTTCTAGACTAAAATGGACTAGGATAAAAGGCCTGGAGATCTGCTTCCAAAAATCAGCCAGCAAAAAACCTGTGGAGCACAACAGCTCAGTCCAAAACTAATTGTGTGGATGGCACAGAATGAGGCAATATTTTGTTCTGTTGTGCACAGTGTCACCATAAATCAGAGGCTGACTTGACAGCAGATCACAGCAGTAGCCATATTTCTCCTAATGACTCACTGAGCCCAACGGCCTGAGAAAGTGAAAGTTGTGACAAAGCTGAGGGGGCTAATAACAGCCACTATAGAGGATAGGGTTACCCCGGGGCAGAGCGGATTGAGACGGGCATCATTGCATGCAGCACTCAGCACGAAGATCAAAGGAAATCCTCCAGTAACCCGAATAAAACCTGATCTATTTCTAAACGGGGCTTCAGAGAGACACTCCACAGTGGTGGCACAGGGGCAGCTGCCCTCTGACGGGACCTCTGTTCCCAAGAGGGTCCTTTGCTCTTATTATCACTTCACAATCCAGCTGACCTCTGGTACCATCTTCCCCGAGACAAGACATATAACTTCTGATAAATTGTCAGTGTTTAGCTAAATACAAGTAGAATTACTCAAAACTTTGTTAACAACTTATAGATACCTGAGGAAAACTGAAATGAGAGCATCAACTCAATGATTTGGGTTGTAAGAAATAACTCTTTTCAACTTGTAGCCCTGCAATTCTGGGTCAGCTGTGTGTGACACAGGCCATTCTTCCTTCCTTAGTGGGTACTTCCTCTGTTGCTTTTGGGTTCATTTAGGTTCAAAGACATCCCCACCACAAAGGAAGACAGGAGTTACCACTCCTGAGGACAGTATGTTAACATTCCTTCACTGATGGTTTTGCTTCATTTTTTTTTAATTGAGCACCCACCCTGTGCCAGATGCTTGAGATACATCAGAAAACCAGAAATGAAAACAAAAACTTTCATGAAGTAATAAACAGACGACAGACGAAACACAATTGGTTAGAATGGCAGCAGACCTATGGGAAAAAAATGGAACAGACTAAGCCAAGCCAAGTGCCATCGAGTCGGAACAGACTAAGGGGGATTGAAAATGCCAGCGGGGAGCTTGTTGGTTTGGCAGAGGGGGCATCATTGTAATGAGGTGTAGGGTAGTAAGGAAAGGCCTCAGAGAGATGGCAAGAGGTAAGTCAAGGTTTGAAGCAGTATGAGAATAAGCTATGTGAATACCTGTGGGGGAAGCTTTCCAGGCAAAGAGAAGAGCCAGTGCCAGGGCCTAGAAATGGCAGTACACCAGCTAGTTAGAGGAAGAGTGCAGAAGCCACTGGAGCTGGGACAAGAGGAGGACACGGGATGATGTCAGTCAGTTAACAGATGAAGAGTGGTAAGAATCCTTACAAACCATAGTGAAGATTCTGGCTTTTCTTCAGTGAAATGAGGAGCCACTGGTGGTTTCTAAGCAGCTGAGAGGCATGATTTGAACTTAAATTTTCTCAGAACCACTCAATTTGCAGTACAGAGGATAGACTACAGGGAGGCAAGGTGAAAACTGGGAAACAGATATGGGGGTCTTGCAATATTCCAAACAAAACACCACGGTGGATCAGACAAGGACGATAGGAGTGAGGTGATGGAAAAGGGCCAGATCCTGAAATATTTTGACGATAAGGTCAGTTAGATTTCTTGTGGAGTATGAGAGAAAAAGAGGAAACGGATCTTTCAGTTTGAACAATTGCAAACTTCGTGCTGCTGTCGGCTAATGTGGGGAGCATGTTAAGGACTGGGATGGAAGGATTTCAGTTATGGACACACTGCTTTGGAGATGCCTGTCAGCTACAGGGGTCGCTATGACTTAGAATCGACTGGATGGCTGTTTTGTTTGTTTTTTAAGATATGTAGGTAGAAGCACTGAGTGGCAGTTGGTCTCTGGTCTTATGGTTCAGGTTGGAGAACACTGCCTGAAATGAGTAAGCACTCAGTAGCTAGTCACTGAAAGAATAAATAAATGAGTACACGTAAAGTCTGCCTTCCCAGGTCCAGTTTTCTAAAGATTTCCCTTTTTCCCAGAAAATTGTCCAAGAAATGTTCACTCTCTTTAGTAAAGGCATAGATCTGGATGACATCACAACATTTTAAAAAACATACAGTAGATTATGTATAACATAAGTACAAAGATACAATATGCATTATTTGTGTTTGTGGGTAGATAGAGATATCTGTGTTCATTGGTGGAATGTGTTGTAATTTCTATGAGATGTTGTGAACAAAAGGAGATCAGGATGGAACAAACGTGACAAGGGTGGTCCCCAAAATGCAGAAGGCAATTCTGAATTTTAGGATTGTCCTGGAGTGAATTGGGATAGTTACAAACCAGTGTCATGCAAATAAAAGACCCCTAAGTCCCAAAATCCACTGCTACCAAATTGACTCCAACTAATAGTGACCTTATAGGATAGAGTAGAATTACCTCATAAAGGGTTTCCAAGGAGTACATGGTGGATTCTAACTGCTGAACTTTAGATCAACCATTGTAGCTCCTAACCACTGCACCACCAGGGCTTCCCAAAGGTGGGCCCATAAATTACTGTTTAACCTGAAGTTGTCCTCACAGTTTCAAGGTGCCAGAGGTATAATCTAAACATCTTTTTTTCTCCATTTATTTTATTCATTTTTATAGAAAATTTCCTCCTTTAAAGGTAGCTTATGTATTGAGAGAGTTGGTTACAATACATAGGAGTAATACTGTAATACCTATTTACTCTTTAAAAAAGAAGCTTCCCCATCTAGACAAAAATCATGTGGGTCTTTGCATACACAATACATTTCTGTAAAAGTAATCGAAACAACATGAAAAAGCACCAGTTTGGAGGAAAGCCTGTTTAAACAGCCAACTAACTTGTTTATAATTGTGGTTTTCTAGATACGTGCCTAGAATTCTCAGCAAATAAATATGCATGACAATTTGGAATAAATAGTAATTTCTCCTGGGATAAAGTACATTTTTAGAAATATTATTGACCTTAGCTCTAAACTATCAATGATGTTGTGGCCAGATGTTAAAAAATATTTCAATTAGACGTGTTTCATTGACTATGCAAAGACATTCAACTGTGTGGATTGTAACAAGTTATGGATAGCATTGTGAAGAATGGAAATTCCAGAACACTTAATTGTGCTCATGAGGGACCTGTTCATAGATCAAGTGGCAGTTATTTGAACAGAACAAGGGGATGCTTCTTGGTTCAAAATCAGAAAAGATGTGCATCAGGGTTATGTCCTTTCACCATACATATTCTATCTGTATGCTGAGCAAGTAACCTGAGAAGCTGGACTATATGAAGAAGAATAGGTTATCAGCATTGGAGGAAGATGCATTATCAACCAGTGATAGACAAATGACACAAACTTGCTTGCTCAAAGTGAAAAATACTTGCAACACTCACTGAAGAAGATCAAAGACCACAGACTTTAGTATGAAATGTACTGCAAAATAAAATAAAAATCCTCACAACTGGACCAGAAAGCAACATCATGACAAAAGGGGAAAACATTAAAGTTGTCATGGTTGGAATTGTGTCCCCCCAAAAATGTGTGCAGTCACGTGGCTGGGATATGGTTCCCAGTATCTTGGGACTGTCCTCCATTGTGTGGTTTTGCTAACCTGTATGCTAAAGGATTAGGGTGGGGCTGTGAATTCCTGCTGTGGGGGATGTTTCCCTGGAGTATGGCTTGCCCCACCCTTAATGCTTTTAGCTTGCAAGGAATAAAAGGAAAAAGAAACAAAGGACAATTTGAGAACCTCGCTACCATCAAGCAAGCAGCACCGGGAGCAGAGCGCGTCCTTCAGACCAGAGGTTCTTGCGTGAGGACGCTCCCTGGACAAAGACTGATGCAATACTGGACTTTCCTCCAGAGCCGACAAGGGGACAGTCTTTCCCTGGAATGGACACCCTGAATATGGACTTGCAACCTACCGGACTGTGTAAGAATAAATCTTTCTTTGTTAAAGCCATCCACTCTGTGGTATTTCTGTTACAGCAGCCCTAGCTGACTAAAACAAAAGTTGTCAAGGATTTCATTTTGCTTGGATCTTCAATCACGATCCGTGGAAGTGACATTCAAGAAATCAAAAAAATACATTGCATTTGGCAAGTCTGCTGTGAAAGATTAACTTTAGTGTTGAGTAGTGAAGATGCCACCTTGAAGACGAGAGTGCACTTGACCCAAGTCATGGTGTTTTCAGTTGCCTTCTATGCACGTGAAAGCTGAATGATGCATAAAGAACACCAAAGAAGAATGAACATCTTTGAATTGTGGTTCTGGCAAAGAATAGTGAATATTGCAAGCCTGCCAAAAGAATGAACAAATCTATCTTGGAGAAAGTAGAGTTTCAGCAAAAAGAGAAGACTCTCAAAGAAATACATTGACACAGTGGCTGCAATAACTTGCTTAAGTGTAGCGATTGTGAGAATGTCGTAGGACCTGGCAGTGCTTAGTTTTTATTGGATATAGGTTTGCTACGGGCCAGTAGGTTTGCTACGGGCCAGAACTGACTCGATGACACTCCAAAACAACAACATTAGATGGAAATTGATACAAAGAATTTATTATTTTGGTGAACTTAAACAGCAGCACCATTTTCAAACTATGGAATATTGTGACTAAGTATTCTCAATAGAGATACAGGAAAGCAAAAAGTTTACTTAGACAACAGTGGTTTAACTGGCAATTTTAAAGAATTAATGTCACTAGTAGGTAAGTAAATCATTCTCTTTAGCGTTTATGACTTCTAGGTGCAGTTAAATATTGGGCTCTCCTGTATATATCTGGAAATGGCTGCACATCTTTGGAATATGTTTAAAAAGATGTCTTCTTTTTTCAAGAGAAAAGCATGAAATATTATTACTTTTTCATCCAGTCAGAAAGCTGATTAAAAATTTTGCATGAACATTGCCTTGTGTTTTCCTACCCTGATCTATCTTTTTAATTTCATGTTAATTGTGATTAGAACATATTTTTCACTTGGCCTCATGCTTGATATTAATTCTCAGACATTTTATCTATTCCTATACCAGTTTTCCCATGGAGAAAGTAGACTAAGTTGCTTGAACTTGCTGACACGAATTCTTTCAAGTTTATTACATGTTAAATTGAATTTATCATGAGGAAAATGAACACAACTGGAAAGCTGAATAAGTATTGTAACTATGTTTATCAAAGGACAGCAATTGAAACAGCTGATTCAGGTAGTGAATAACCAGACTTGTACTTCAGACTCCCTTTACATGTTTATTATTGTGGAAATTAACCTACATGAGTTTTCATTACAGAAATATATAAATTTGTAAGAAGATTTGGTGTCCTAAACAGGAAGATGTTATTGTCACACAAATAGAGAAATAGAACCTAAAGTAGAGTCTATTCTCTGATAGAGTTAGTTGAACTTCAGTAATATTACAAAGTCGTACCTTTAAAGATGAGCTCAGAGAGTATGTTTCTGAAAGAAAGTCAGGTCTAAGGAACGCATTTTCACCATTTCTTACAGCTTACTCAAGCTTGACTTTTTTCCTACAACTTGACTGGAAGGTTCCTTAAAAACATGTAATAAATTTTTTTCAGGGCCTAAGGAAGCTTATCCTTCCTCTGCTTACCTGACATCAATTTCACATCAAATGTCCTTGCAGTCTCCATTGACACAGGTTCAGGGTATCAGAGGAGGAATTCTCTGATAACTCATTTGCTCAATTAGCAATTTCGCTATGAGTCGGATCCGACTCGACGGCACTTGGCTTGGCTATCAAAATGCATATTTCCAGGTTGTTCTGTCAACTAGAATAAGGGAAAACACTACAGAGGAAAAGAAATTGTGTTTTTCACCCTCTACCTTCTTCCCTGATTTCCTTTTTGGTTTTATTTCCACTAGATAAGACACAAATGGAGGCTGCAAGTGGTGCAAACAGTTAACGAATGCACTTGGCTCCTCACTGAAAGGTTGTGGATTCAACATCCAGAGATGCCTTGGATGAAAATCTTGGTAACCCAAAATATCAGTTATTGAAAACTCTGTGGGGTGTGGTTCTACCCTGAGACACATAGGATCAGCTAATAAGGCACACACACACACACAAATGCCTGTGTTAGAATACTACAGCAGGGAAGAAGAGAGACCAGAGCAAAATCAGAGACACATCTCACGTCTCTTAAACAACATGCTTTCTGCAGGCTCTGTACTCCCTAGAGTACGGTAGTCTCCTCTTCTCCATGGTTTCGTTTTCTAGGTTTTAGCTACCTGTGGTCAACTGTAGTCCAAAAATGTTAAATGAAAATTCCAGAAGTAAACAATTTGTACAACTTAAAATTGCCAACCATTTTGAGTAGTGAGATGAAATTTTGAGCCTTCTACTTCCATCCCACCGAGGATGTAAATTATCCCCTTGTCCAGTGTAAACACGTTGTATATGCTATCCGCACATTAATCACTTAGCAGCCATCTCTGAGACAAGACACAGCGATGGCATTGGGAAATGCTGGTGGCAGTGATTAAGATCCACGGCTGCTGATCAAAAGGTTGGCAGCTTGAGTCCACCAGAAACTCGGTGGAAACCCTGTGGGACAGCTCTACTCTGTCATAAAGGGTTGCTGTGAGTTGGAAAGGACTGGAAAGCAGTGGGTTTGGACTTCTTTGGTGAGCCTGGTAATGCAGTGCTTGTATTCAAGTAACTCTTATTTAACTTAATAATGGCCCCAAAGGTCCAGATGCTGGCAATTCAGATATGCCAAAGAGAAGCAGCAAAATGCTTTAAGTAAAAAGATAAAAGTTTTCAACTTCATAAGGTATGTTGAGAGTGAAAGATCACATTCACATAACTTTTATTACAGTACATTGCTTTTTACTTTATTTTTAGTTACAGCCATTAATTTCTTACTGTGCCTAACTTACGAAGTTTATAATAGGCATGTGTTTATAAGAAAAGCATACTGTAGACAGGGTTTGGTACTATCTGTGGTTTAAAATATCCACTAGGGTCTTGGAAGTTATTACCTATTCCCTGCATTTAAGGGGGGCAGGGCTTACTGTATATGTTACTCAAGATGCTAGATCATAATTCTTACTTTTTGTTGCTATCTTGTATCACAGCATATAATGTTTTGAACAGTGTTTGTTTGTTTAAACAGCAGTTAAAAGAAATCCTCTACTTTACATTTTTCTCTGGTGTTCTGGAGAGTTTACCCAAGTGTATTTTAGCAGCCAAATGAATTGGAAACATAAAGTTAGTCTGCTCCATGGTATTAAGGCTTATGAGATTTATTAGTTGACAATACATCCTATATAATTTTTCTAGTTAGTTGTTCTACTACTTGCCTGCCTGTTTACTGTACTACAGTGGTTTGTGTGTTGCTGTGGTGTTGGAAGCTATGCCATGGGTGGTTTAAATACCAGCAGGGTCACTCATGGTGGATAGGTTTCAACAGAGCTTCCAGACAAGGTAGACAAGGAAGAAAGACCTTGTGATCAATTTCCAAAAATTAGCCAGTGAAAATCTTAAGAATCACAATAGAACATTGTTCTACTTGCTTGCTGTGTCCATATCAACAATAGAGATCAATTGCTAGAGGAGGATATCACGTTTGTTGACATTGGGGGCCAATGAGGGCCCAGGGGTAGACCCTGTGTTAGATGGACTGGCACAACAGCTGCCAACTAGAGCATGCCTATCATCAGAGGTTGACTCAGGACCCAGCAACATTTTCTTCTATTGTATATAAGGCTGCCATGAGTTGGAATGACCCAATGGCATCTATTTATCTATGTGTCTATGTCTGTCAGTATGTATGTAGGCATCTATTTATGTATCTATGTATTTTCTATTTATCCACACACTCCCCCACCTGCCAAACCACCTACCCTTCTATGTGTCTATATGTCTGTCCATCCGTCCATCCATCCATCTTTCTGTCTGTTCATGTATCTGCCTACCTACCTATCTATCTTTCTTTCTAGTTAGTTATAATCAATTCTTTAGGCCCCATGCTTTATGAAGGCTATTACTGCTTTTATCTTTGAAGTGGAAGAGAGGAGAAAATGCCTAATTCAGTCAGCAGCATTTGAAGGTTTTCCAGCAAGATGGCAAGCTCAGGCCACAAAGACTGAAGGTAAACCAGATGACAGGTGCTATGCATAGCTCCAGACTTACTAGAATATGTTTATTTTAAAGACCAACAGTCCTTGTGGTATGGGCCAACAGCCCTCAGTAAGGACCAATGACATCTATGATTTCTCTGCTCCCTGAGAGATGTTGGCAGGGGTGTCTGCTCTGCTGAGTGACTGCAAAGCACTGTGTTTTAGTCAGCTAGGGCTGCTCTAACAGAAATACCACAGAGTGGATGGCTTTAACAAAGGAAGGTTTGTTCTTACACAGTCCAGTAGGCTGCAAGTCCATATTCAGGGTATCCGCTCCAGGGGAAGGCTTTCCCCTTGTCGGCTCTGGAGGCAAGGCCAGTATTGCCTCAGTCTTAGTCCTGCAAGCATCTTGGCGCAGGAATCTCAGGTCTGCAGGACGCACTCTTCTCCCGGTGCTGCTTGCTTGATGGTGCGAGGTTCCAAATTCTCTGCCTGCTTCTCTGTCCTTTTATCTCTCATAGGATGAAAGGATTAAGGGCAGGGCAAGCCATACTCCAGGGAAACTCCCTTTACAGTAGAGCAGGGAGGTAATCCTATGAAGGGATTTGCAGCCCCACCCTAATCCTTTAACACACAGCATAGGAAAACCACAACATGGAGGACAGTTACAAGATACTGGGAATTGTGGCCCAGTCACATGGCTACACGTATTTTTAGGGGGACACAATTCAACCCATGACGTGCTGTAAAGGCATGAGTAGTGCTAATGAGGCCAAGCAGCAAGGACCCGTGTGTTGGGCATTCCAGTTCGGCTGTTTTCACCAAACCAGTTCTGTTGCTCTTCCTGAGGCTTGGCCAAGATCACGAGCTCTCAGTGCTGGAGAAATAGGGCAGCATTATGTTCTGGTACAAACCTCCCACAGGCTGAATGCCTGGATTCCACCGTCGGTTTTACAGCTTTGTTAGGACACAAGTTGCTCGCTGAGAGCAGAGTGTGCTAGTCAGGGAGAAATGTTCCCCTACAAATTCTCAGACAGGGAGACTGGCCATAAAATGGTCATATTTTTACCTCTGCCAAATTTCCCAATACAGTCTTCAGAGTATGCATTCTAATGTTTTATGCGTAGTTCCTCTGAAGATAACTGCATCTGCCGGTTTGGAAAAATTTCACCTTTTACATTATTAGTGTTAACTGTGAAAGTGACTGTAACCCCTTGGCCCTTGGTAGTCACAATAAACGCGATGAGTCGAATCCGACTCGAAGGCACTTGGCCGACTGGCTTATGTATGTACTGTACTGTGTGTTCATTTCATTCCCGCGCTTTCCTAATCCCAACCACGGTAAGGGCAGAAGAGGCCAGCTACCTACCGTCAGAAGGCAGGTTCCCCAGCTTAACACGTTTTCCTGAAATGTATTTTCTTGGACAAGATTTTCCTTGATCTCCTGATAGCCAATGGCTAAAATGCATTAAGCAAAAGAGGGAAAACCATGATGATATGAACAGAGAGATAGCTGCATGCCAAATTTTACCTAGGACTCATTAATTTTAGGAAAGAAACACATTCATTTCATCTGGGTTAATTATTTCTTATCTTTTAGAACATGCACTAATTTAAGGTACAGTCATTCATTGCTTAATGTCCACTACACATTCTGTGAAACAGGACACTGTGATTTTGATGTTGTTGAACATACCTAATCAGAAACGATAGCATTCAGTGATTTTCCACCTTTGTTTTATTTGATAACCTTTTGTTTCACTTCCAGATTGATAATTCTCCTTTGTTTCTTACTGCTGCTGTCAGTAGCACTGGTTTGGCTGTATTTGAGAGCCATGATGCACTTCACAGTGATATTTTGACACAAAATTAAACAGAGATAACACTGCAACACTCAAGAAGTGTGCTGTTGCTGCCTATGAGTCTCAGCATACACTGTTACATGTTAAACTTTTTTGTTAAGTAGGGGAAGTTCACATTAAAATAACAATAGGAAGTACAGTATAATACACACATAAATCAATAAAATAGTCATTTATTATGAGTATCAAAACATATGGATTATAGGTTATGTATATATTGGATCATTTATATGCCTGGCAGTGCAATCACTTTGTGTACAAGAGCCGTGAGATACACGTGTTGTGCTTGGGAAGCTGTTGCTTTGGCTATGTCTAGTTACATCTGTTACGTCCCTGAGTTTGATCAAGATTTCTGAACTCATTATAACCACACAGAGTTCAGATATACATGTGGTCAGACATTGCCTGGACAGATGCTATGTGACTCATGATTACATTTCATTCTGTCTTATTTCCTATTTACCTTTTCTCATGTGAAAATAATTAGATGAAAAAATTAAGCAGGAGTCGGAGGGGGAAAAGCCTACTAACATAAACATGATAAGCCCTAGGAGCTCATATCATACGTTGGTTAAGAGCTTCAGTTTTGCTGTGATTTCTACCCCTACCTATTCCTAGTTTTGAGACTTTGGAGCAGTTTCTTGGCTATCTGTGCTGTAAGAAGCACTACCTGAATAGGCTGGGGTACTGCATGCCCTGTGAAATCAGTGCTAGAATACAGTGGTTATCTGGGACTTGTGGGGAATGAATGGAGTTGCTAGCAGCATACCATATCCAAGTCCAGGGCAGGTACAGTGCACTTGCAAAGGTTATCTGAGAAGGAGAAGGGCTAAGTGACCAGGAGAGTGGGAACAGAAGCCAGATCTTGAAATCAGAGCAAGTTGGAAGTTGCTCCTATTAAAAGTGGAGGACAAAAAAGAGGAAACACTTTCTCTGCATTTATATAGATGATCTAGTGTGAACATGTCACCAGCATGTCAAAAATATTTTTCCACATCTCTCAAGCATCCAAATCCAATGTTTTAACCAGCAACAAAGTTCACATGGGAAACAGAAAATCTCATGTTATTTTTTAAATAATATCTATTGTATATTTTTTAACTATAAACAGTGTTTAAGGTAAAAAATTTGAAATATCTTTATAAAGAAGAAAGAATTAAATTTCAGTTGTATTGTACTTACTGTACATTTCTTTTATCTCTTTTGGAAACTGTCACTGAAAGAGACGGTTTTAGTTTTGGGGGGCTTTTTCATAATTATCTGGGAACAAGTTGAAAGAATAGGAGCAATAAATGAGGGGAGAGGAGAGGAAAAACTTTCTTTCATCACCCAGAGATCTGAGCTTTTCTGAGAGTGACAAGAAAACTGGTACGTTTTCTTTAAAACAGAGAAGGAAAAAAGGGGGAAGGAACAAAAAAGTTGTATTTTGGAACTTAATTCTTTTATTAAGAAAAATAAATGAATAATGAAGTTGTTTGCCAAATTACATACGTCGATGGAAACATATTACCACCATCGCCAGCCTGGAAATGAAACCAAGGATCTGGCATGAGAAGAATGAAAGCAAAGGAGTAATGACACGTGTTTCGACTTTTGGATAGAGGGACAAAAACTCCGCAATCAAGATGTGATTCTGGGAGAGACGAGTCGGAGGACCACCATGCAGAAAGCTGGTTTCTTTGCAGAGCAAAAACTTGGCAGCAGTTAATGGAGATGCAGACACACTGTCTTATCTCCTTCCAGAGAAAAGCCTCAGGCTCTGAGTTTAATCCTGTTGGCAAGGAAGACTCAGGAAGCAAACAAGCTTACAGCCTTGCTGGGCTCTTGCTGTACCTATTTAGAAGATAAGCAAATAACTCCAAGGCTCTCCACCACTCTTGAGCCTATATAAGGATTACATTTATCCAGATGGATGAGAATTTCAAGCCAAAAATGAGGGAGCAGGAACACATCCACTATGGAGATAAGAGTCAGCCTGCTTAAATAGGGGAAGATCTGGAGACACCAAATCCCAGGCCAGCTCATCACCCTCAGGAATCTGGAGACAAATTCCTAATCTTTGTGGGATCAAGGCTGTAACTGATTTCCCTATCAAATAGAATCACCCAAGGAAGGATTTTAAAACACAAAAGATACAATGTCTTGGATGTGATATTTTTATCACCTACTATTTAGTTACGGAGCCTTGGTAGTACAGTGGGTCAAGCAAATGACCACTAACTGAAAAGTTGGCAGTTCAAAACCACAAGCTGCTCCATGAAAGCAAGATATGCCAATTTGCTTCTGCAGAATTTACAGCACTGGAAAGCCTGTTAGGTCACTATGGATGGGAATTAACTCTAAGACAACGGGTTTGCTTTTTTGTTTTTGTTTTGCTGTTTGGTTAACCACAGGTTTAGCACAACATTAAGTAATTTAAAAGGACTGTGTCCAAAATAAAGATAGTGTGTCTATACAGATACAGCCTGGTGTTGCAGAAGGAACATAGGTTTGGAGGTCGATAATGAAGGTTCAAGGCTCAGATCTTTAACTTGCTTCCTTTGTGAACTTAAATAAGTTACTTTCCCTCTCTGGTCCCATTTTTTCATCTAAGAATAATGGAAATAACTTACAGTTTTTGTGATGAAGATGAAATGAGGTACTGCTTACTAGTGTCCTGGGCACATCTCAATCAGTTGCTGTCAAATCCACTTCTACCTGTGATGGCCCAGTGCATAACTCTGCTCCATAGGTTTTCATGGGGTGCTTTTTCTGAAGTAGATATCCAGGACTTGCTTCTGAGGTGTTTCTGAGTGGACTTGAACCTCCAACCTTTCAATGATCTATTGAGCAAGTTAATCATTAGTACCACCCAGGGAGTCTTGGGTGAATAATAGACATACGATAAATAGTTGCTCCTAATATTATGTTTCAGAGACTGATAACATAGCCTAAATCCAGGTGTTCTCAGGAAATAGTCTATAATGTGTTCATTGTTCTCTTCTGAGATATAGAATTTGTGGGACAGGGGTAAGTAAAAAGTAAGGACAGTGCGTTCCCAACCTTAGAGCACCATCAAAATCAAAATAAAACTTTGAAGACCTGGTTTTAAAAGGAAAGGTGAATGTGTTTTCTGTTGTCCTTGTTTTGTTAACTTGTTCAGCTTTGGTGTATCTATCTCTAAAATGGGAATATTCTTATAATAATGGGAATATTCCTACAGTTAGTAACAGAGCATAGGAGAACAATTACCGTTGATCTTGAATGCTTCAGAATTCATATTTTAAGCATTTTAAACTCATCGTTGCTTATCTGTAGCACTTAACAACATGAAAGATCTTGAAATATTCTGCTAAAAAGGCCAAGCTTCCTCCTGCTAGAGAAACGTGGGACCTCATAGATTCCAGTGGTAGATCAGTGACACCCAGTGGCTGCTGCTTTTATATTAACTTTTTAAAAATATTTAACTTTCTCAGATTCAATCCCAGAGCAAATTAAAGAAGGTGATGAGAACATGGATGTCACTGACGCTTTTGCAGAAGGAGTTTCTCAGCGGGGATATGACTTTTCTAGGACAAGGGTGCAACCTGACAGCAACACCAACAATAGACAGAGAGCTGGAAGCAGAAAAACAGTTCTGGGAATTTCCCACCAAATCATTTACATTCTATTAAGGGATGTACTCAGGCTTTCCTGTCACTGTTGGACTGTTGGATTTCCCAAGAGACGGTCCCATTACTGAATTGGGATGCCACACTGCCCAAACTGCAGGAAAGTACTAATAAGTCAGCAGATTAACCAGTAAATAAGGTATGCTCATGCTTACAGTAAGTGAAGTGTTCACAGATTTACTTGTGTCTGCTCATTAATCTGTAGTGCACAGTTTCACAAGGGTTTCACCACATCATGTGGTGAATTGTGCACAGGTAAAATTGTGCACTACAGATTAGTAAGTAGGCACAAGTAAGCGTGTGTGCAACTTGCTTATTGGATATCATACACAGATGGGAATATTCTCCAAAATTAAAGACTGAATTGACTTGACAGCAATGAGTTAAGTTTGGTTTTAGTGTCATTAAGAGCCCCCGAATGGTGCAAACAGTGACACAGTGGACTACTAACCAGGGGTTGGAGGTTCTAGGCTTCCTAGAAGTGCTGTGAGGAAAGGCCTGACAATCTGCTTCTGAAAATCAACCATTGAAAACCTACAGGGAACAGTTCTACTCTGACAAATACGGGGTCACTATGAATTGACAGCAACTCAAAAGCAACCTTGTATTTGTTAGATGTCAGTAAAATTTTGTTGTCATTGTTAGTGGAGGTCAAGTTGATTCCAACTCATGGTAATCCCATGTGTTACAGAGTAGAACCACTCTGTAATGCTGTCTTTGCTATAATTTTTCTTTCTTTTTTTAAAAAAATATTTTGTTGTGCTTTAAGTAAAAGCTTATAATCCAAATCAATTTGCCATATAAATACCTGACCATACACCACTACACAACTTTAACAGCCCCACCCACCACCACTCAGTGAGAATGTGCTCCTCCTTTTCACCTTGTATTTCCTGTATCCATTCAACCAACTCCTGTCCCCCTCCACTTTGTCATCTCACCTCTGGAGAGGAGTTGCTGAGGCAGCCCAGTGTATATACTTAAGCCAAGAAGTACGTTCTTCATCAGTGTGACTCCATGCCTTGCAGTCCAGTCCAATGTTTGTCTGAAGAGTTGACTTTGGGAATGGTTGCAGCTCTGGGCTAATAGAGAGTCTGGGAGCCATGTTTTGAGGGGAACCTCTAGTCTGACAGACCATCAGGTGTGGTCATTTAATAGAGTTCTAGTTCTGCACGCTCATGTTTTCTCCCACTGCATTAGGGACTTTACACTGTATTCCCTGTCAAGGAAGTGCTTGGTGGTAGCTGGGCACCATCTAGTTCTTCCGGCCTCATGCTGATGTAGTCTCTGGATCACATGGCACCTTCTGCCTGCTGGGCTCATACTTTCCTCATGTCTTTGATGTCCTTCATTCTCCTATGCTGCAGGTAGATTGGGAACAGCTGGTGCTTCCTAGATGGCCTCCTGCTAGCTTTTAAGACCCTAGAGATCACTCACCAAAGTCGGATGCAGAATATTTTCTTAGAAGGAAAACTTAGGCTAATTAGCCTAGGTGCTCTCAGAAAGCATGGTTCCCAGACTCCTGTCACTGTTACTCTGTCCTTCAAAATGTTGAGTTGTATTTAGAAAACCTTTTAGCATTTGTGTAGTCCATTAGTGCTAACGTCTCTTCTACTGTGTGCTGCCACTCCCCTCACCTAACCCAATTCCTGTCTACAATGTAATCTATGAACATACCTCTCATACTCCCACCCTTGTAACCCATCAAAGATTATTTTCTTCTGAGCTTAAATCTCTTCTTAAGCCCTTATTTTAAGAGTCTCATATAATATTTGTCCTTTTGCATCTGATAATTTCACTCAGTATGGTATCTTCCAGATGACTCCACGTTGTATTTTCTAAAATCTTCATTGTTCTTTACCATTGCATAACATTCACATTCCATTGTATGACTATACCATAGTTTGTTTAGTCACTCATCTGTTGATGGGCACCTGGATTGATTTTATCTTTTTACTATTGTGGACAGTGCTGCAATAAACATTGGTGTGTGTGTATCTGTTCATGTGACAGTACTTATTTCTCTTAGATATATTGCACAAAGTAGGACTGCAGGATCATAAGGTATTTTTATTTCTGGCTTTTTAAGAAAGCACTAAATCAATTTCCAACGTGGTTGTACCATTTTCCATTCCCACCAGCAGTGCAGAAGAGTTCCAGTTTCTCCATGACCTCTCCAACACTTATTATTTCGTGATTTTTGGATTAATGCCAGCCTTGTTGGGGTGAAACGTTAGCTCATTGTTGTTTTAATTTGGTTTTCTCTGAATGCTAGGGACTGTGAGCATTCCTAATGTATCTGTTAGCATCTTTGATGTCCTCTTTGGTGAAGTGCTTATTCATATCCTTTGCTCATTTTTTAATTGGGTTATTTGACTTTGTCTTGTTGAGGTTTTGCAGTACCTTGTAGATTATGGAGATTAAATGCTGATAGGATTTGTAGTAGCCAAAAATTCCTTCTCACTCTGTAGGTAGTTTTTTTATTCTTTTGGTGAAGTCCTTGGATGAGCATTAAGTGTTTGATTTTTAAGAATTCCCAGTTATCTATTTTCTCTTCTGGTTTTTCAGCATTGTTAGTAATATTTTGTAGACTGCTTATTCCATGTTATTAAGGCTTCCAGAATTGTCCATATTTTTTCTTCCATGATCTTTATTGTTTCAGATTTTATATTTAGGCCTTTTATCCATTTTGAATTAGTTTTTGTGTATGGTCTGATATATGAGTCTTGGTTCATTTTTTTTGCAGATGGATATCCAGTTATGCCCAAAACCATTTGTTAAGGAGACTGTCTCTTCCTCAGTTTATGGCCTTTGGATCTTTCTCATATATTAGCTGCTCTAAGGTAGATGATACTATACTTGGATTCCCAATTCTACTCTGTTTTTGCACCAGTACCAGGCTATTTTGACTACTGTGGCAGTGTAGTAAGTTCTAAATTTAGGTAGAGTGAGACCTATCACTTACTTCTCCTTCTTCAGTAATGCTTTACTTATCTGAGGCTTCTTTCCTTTCTGTATGAAATTGGTGGTTTGTTTCTACATCTCATTAAAAAATGTCATTAGAATTTGCATGAGCATTGCATTTTATCTACAGATTGCTTTCAGTAGAATAGACATTTTCATGATATTAAGTCTTCCTATCCATAAGCAAGATAGGCTTCTGCTCTTATGTAGGTCTCTTTTGGTTTCTTGCAGGAAAGCTGTAATTTTCTTTGTGTAGGTCTTGTACATTTCTGTTTAGATTTATTCCTAGGTATTTTATCTTCTTAGGAGCTATAGTAAATGGTATTGATTTGGTGATTTCCTCCTTGATGTTTTATTTGTGGGTGTAAAGGAATCCATTTGATTTATGTATGTTTGTCTTGTATCCTGATAATTACCTAAACTCTTCGGATCCGACTCGACGGCACTTGGCCTGGCTTCTATTTTAGTAGTTGTTTGTGGATTTTTTAGGATTTTCTGTGTATAATATATCATCTGCAAATAGAGGTACTTTGATTTTTCCCTTACCAATTTGAATGCCCTGATTGCTCTGCCTAGAACCTGATTGCTCTGCCTAGAACCTCTAGGAAAGTGTTGATAAAGAATGGTGACAACGGGTATCCTTGTCTGGTACCTGTTGTCAAGGGGAATGTTTTCAGACTGTCTCTAATTAGGATGATGTTGGGTGTCTGCTTTGCATAGATACCATTTATCATCTTGAGGAATTTCCCTTCTATTCCTATTTTGCTGAGAGTTTTTAACGTGAATGGGTGTTGGACTTCATCAAATGTCTTTTCTGTACCAACTGGCAAAATCAAGTGGTTCTTGTCTTTTGATGTGTTTCTTATTTATATTGATTAATACCATAATCATAATGGAAGCAGATCACCAAGCCTGTCTTCTGTAGTACCACTGGGTGTGTTCTAAATGTCAATCTTTAGATTTTTAGTCAAGAGCAAACCAACTGCACTATCTAATTATCCCGTAACTCACTGCTGTAGAGTTGATTCCAGCTTATATCAACCATGTAGGATAGAGTAGAGCCACCCCAGAGGGTTTCCAAGGCTTTAATCTTTACAGAAGCAGACTGCCATATCTTCCTCTTGTGCACTAGCTGCTGGATTTTAACCACTGACCTTCCAATTAGCAGCCAAGCCCTTAACTACTGTGCCACCAGTGGTCCATAAGGACCCACTATAGTGGGTTTAATATGAAGCACCCTTCCCCCATGTAATAGTGGTAATAGGGTTATAGACCTGTGAATGTCTGCAAGCATTTATACTCTTGGCCATCTTGATCATCTAATTGCTGCTTCAAATCCTCAGACATTTGAAGGTAAGTAGAAACTTAGCATAATGAAATGGACTGGGCTCAAAGTCCAGCTTGTACCCACCGTTGTTGGCTATTCTTGGGCCATTTATAGTCACTTAGAACAGTTTTTAATTTTTATTATTTAAAAAAATTATCTATATATGGAGGATAGTAATACCTAACTCATAGGTTGTCACAAAGCTTAAATGAAATGATACCTAAAGCGAAGGACAAACAGGGGCACTCCGGAAACAGCAATTGTCATTGTCCTTATTTTTATCAGCTGAGTTTTTCTGTTGCCCTAGGTGCAGGATGGCTTCTGAGGAAAATTCTTCTCTGAAATTAGATGAGTTCATTGTACTTTTCAGGAGATCTAGGATCTGACTGTTAGGTGACAGTGTGGGTGAAAATATCATCATTGTTTATAATTGTAATGCTGATCAAATACTTTGGGTTTCTTTGATGAAAGACTCTAGAGAAATAGTGCATTATAAAATTGTTAGCTAAAGACTTACAATATAAGAATTAGTGTTTTCCCCACATAAAACATTAAAGAAGTTATAAAAGCATGGAAAATGCTAACTACGGCAATTTGCAAATCATTTCATAAAGAGATACACCAAAAGTGTATTAAAGCAAAGGTTTTAAGCCCTGGTTGCTGCTATTTAGTTGACTGATATCTTAGTTATCAGGTACTGCTCTAACAGAAATACCACAAGTGGATGGCTTTAGCAAAGAAAAGTTTATTTTCCCACAGTCCAGTAGGCTGGAAGTCCAAATTCAGGGTGCCAGCTCCAGCGGAACACTCTCTCTGTTGACTCTGAAGGAAGGTCTTTGTGTTGTGTCAGTCTTTCTTTGGCCTGAGAGTATCTTGGTACAGGAACCTTAGGTCTGAGGAATGTGGTTTGCTCTCTGTGCTGCTTTCTTGATGGTATGAAGTCTCCAAATCTATGCTTGTTTCCCTTTCCTTTTATGTCTTGTAGAACAAAAGGATAAAAAGGTGGTGCAAGCCACATTCCAGGGAAACTCCCTCAGTAAAGGTGTTGTAGTCCCACCCTAATCCTCTATTAACCACAGGCAGAGGTTAGGATTTACAGCATAGAAAAATCATAAAATTGGAGGACAATCACACAATACTGGGAATCATGGCCTAGCCAAATTGCATCACAAATTTTTGGGAGGATACAGTTCAATCCACAAAACCTGATAAACATTTTTAGTGAATAAATTCTTGAACCATGTAAGTAGAATTATGGCAGCAAGTAAAATTTACAAAAACAACTGTGTTAGTTAGCTAGGGCTGCTCTAACAGAAATAACACAGAGTAGATGGCTTTAACAAAGAAAAGTTTATTTTTACACAGTCTCGTAGGCTACGAGTCCATATTCAGGATGTCTGCTCCAGAGAAATTTTCTCCCCCTTGTCAACTCTGGAGGAAAGTCAGGTATTGTATCAGTCTTTATCCAGGGAGCATCTTGGAGCAGAAACCTCAAGTCTGAAGGGTGTGCTCTTCTCCCAGTGCTGCTTGCTCGATGGTATGAGGTTGCCAATTTTCAGCCTGCTTCCCTTTTTTTTTTATCTCTTGCAGGCTGAAAGGATTAAGGGTGGGAAAAGCCACACTCCAGGGAAGCTCTCTTTACAGTGGAGCAGGGAGGTGATCTTATAAAGGGATTTACAGTCCCACCCTAATCCTTTAACATGCAGCATAGGAAAATCACAAAATGAAGGACAGTCATAGAATATAGGGAATCATGGCCCAGCCACATGGCTACACCTGTTTTGGAGGGAACACAATTCAATCTATGAGATACCACCCTTTGGTACACCAAAAATCACATCTTTGAAACATATAACACATTCATCCATATGGTAGAAATCTGAAACCATTTCCAAGTCCCAAATACAAAACTTCCTTTACATCTATGAAACGTAGAATGTAAGCTATCTGCTTCTAACGGCACAACAGCAGAACAGGCACAGATCAGACATTTCACTACTAATGGGAGAAATCACAGGGAAAGAAGGCGTTAAGAGACAACAGGAAAGTCAGCAGAATTCATTACATTAGCCTTCAAAGCTAAGAAAATACCATTACATTTTCTGAGACATTTTACACAATAGTCGTGCCCTCCAGATTCTAGGTATTGGACACATTCTGAATTCTGAGTGGAGACTTCCAGCCCTGTACTATAACTCTATCTTCAAGGCCCACTTGGACAGAAACTCTGCC
Organism: Heterohyrax brucei; assembly: GCA_028571685.1. Classification (NCBI taxonomy): domain Eukaryota; kingdom Metazoa; phylum Chordata; class Mammalia; order Hyracoidea; family Procaviidae; genus Heterohyrax; species Heterohyrax brucei. The sequence goes on from CM053143.1 coordinate 26,044,912, forward strand.
CCATCTGCTTTAGGTGCACTCTAAGCCCAAGTGTGTGGCAATTGCACTCTTACAAACACAAGGCACCACAGTTCCACCATTTCAGACCCCTCAGGTCATGTCCGTACCTTTTGAGACTGAGGTAGCTCAGCTTTTCACAGTTTGTCTCTTTAGCTACTGCTTCCTATGGCCACATGGCCCAGGCTTCAGGCCCACATCTGCCCTGCTGGGACAAGTGTTCCAAAGTTCTGTAGCTCCACTGATTCAAGTGGAAAGTGTTCTGCACAAAGACACTCAGCAAGACTAGCTCTACCGATTCAAGTGCCCAGAGGCACCCCATTCCTCAAGGAAAATTTTGTGTACAGGTAATCAGCTCTCTTGCTCCATGGGTTGGCTCCAGCACTGTCTCTGGTTCTGCTGCTGCTGTTGCCACCAGTCCTCTGTTCTTTCTCACCATCTGCACCTTCTTTACTCTTTCTGAATCTTCTATTTGCAGTTTCAAAATGGCTCCCACAGTTTAGGTATTTGCTAGAGCAGCACCTCACTCCTGGTACCAAATTCTGTTTTAGTCAGCTAGTGCTGCTCTAACAGAAATACAACAGACTGGATGGCTTTAACAAAGGAAAGTGTATTCTTACACAGTCTGGTAGGCTACAAGTCCAAATTCAGGATGTCTACTCCAGTGGAAGGCTTTCCCCTTTGTCGGCTCTGGAGGAAAGTCCAGTATTGTATCAGTCTTTGTCCAGAGAGCATCTTGGCACAGGAACCTCACTTATGAAGGACATGCTCTTCTCCTGGTGCTGTTTGCTTGGTGGTGTGAGGTTCCGAATTCTCTGCTTGCTTCTCTTTCCTTTTATCTCTTGTAGGCTGCAAGGAGTAAGAGTGGGGCAAGTCACACTCCAGGGAAACTCCCATTACAGTGGAGCAGGTAGGTGATCACTGAAGGGATTTACAGTTCCACTCCAATCCTTTAACATACAGCACAGTAAAATCACAAAATGGAGGACAATTGTGGAATACAGGGAATCATGGTCATGTGACTACACCTATTTTAGGGGGGACACAATTCAATCCATGACAATGACCTTTTTTTTTTTTTTTTTTTTTTGCTTTACTTAAATGTGCAGTGGTAAAGACGCTTTATAGTCTGTAGACTTAAATTTTGATCCTAACTTTTCTATTTGGTGAATAACTTAAATTCTCTGAATTTCATTTCCATCTTTTATAAAAGAAAGATGATTATAGCTACCTTATAGTTTGGTTGGGAAGCATAAAGAAGAGCAAGTCTGGGAAACATTTAACACCTAAACCAAAGGAAAAAGAACAAGCCTATTGCTGTCGAGTTGATTCTGACTCATAGCAACCCTACAAGACAGAGTAGAATGGGCACCATACAGTTTCCAAAGAGTAGTTAGTGGATTTGAACTGTCAACTTTTCCAGTTAGCAATGTGGTTCTTAATCATTGGGCAACAATGACTCCATTTAACACCTGGCACACAGTAAGTAATCAGTAACAAAAGTAAAAAAATGGTTATAGCTCAGAACAGTGTCTTTACTTAACCTTATCAGATTCCAAATCTCTTTCTATAGCAACTACTTTTTATCCCAACATCACAGTCTTAAAAAGAAATTTTAGACCTAATACTCCCCAAAAATCTGTTGCTGTTCAGTTGATTCCAACACATGATGACCCTATATGAGAAGGCAGAACTGTCCCATGGGGTTTCCAAAGAGTGCCTGGTGGATTCCAACCTCCGGCCTTTCAGTTAGCAAGTGTAGCTCTTAACCTCTATGCCAGTGAATCTAATACAAGCTATCCAAAAGCGAAGACAAAATTTTAATGATTAAGGTACAACTTACCCAAGTCATGGTATTTTCAAATGGCTTCACGTGAATGTAAAAGTTGGATAATGAAAAATGAAGACAGAAGAATCAATGTATTTGATATTTGGTTTTGGTGAAGAATATGAAATACAACATCATCTACTAAAATAACAAACCAGCTTAAAAGCTATATTACCAGAATACTTTTTAAAAGCAAGGATGGCAAGACCTCAACTCTTTCATTTTAGACTTATCCCAAGGAAAGATGAATCAATAGAAAAAGACATTGTGTCTGGGAAAATGGAGGGCCAGTGAAAACAAGGAACACGCTCAGCAGTGAGGTGAGCTGGCACAATAGACGTGACAATGAAATCAAACATACCAATGACTGTGTGACATTTTGTTCTATTATACATAAGGTCACCATGAGTTGCAGTAGACCTGATGGCAACTAACAACAGCCAAGCTCTTAAAAATCAATGCAGTGCTTCAATTGGAACAAAAAGGAGAAATAAGTGAAATTGATTTCTGGTGAAATAATATGGATGTCAGTATAAAGCCTGGGCACAACTGCATCAGAAGGCACAATACAGTAGTCAAATACTTGTGCATATACAGTTGGCTTAAGTGTGACAGCTAGCTGTGCAGACCACTTATGTGTGTGACACAGACTCAACAGATAGTACTACTCTTGGTGACTCTTTGAAATTGTGAACTCTTAGCAACATTACTGGAAATGTCATGTTGGTTTACATAAACTAAATATGGAGTTTTAGCTTAAATCATGCAGAAACATTTTGTGTCCACATAAAACAGAGTTAGGTTCTAAACTCAGAAAATTGCAAACAAATTTTCACCTATACAAACTTTGGATAAAATGAATTTTCATTGTGTGGGACGGTTTCCATTGTTAGAGGGTGTTTACCATTCCTGGGCCCCATCTGTAAATGGCAACTGCCCCACTCTCAATCTTTCTTGTAACAAAGAATAACCTCATAATTTTCCAAAATGCCATCTAAGGGGTGTCACCACCTTCTTGGGGAACCAGTGGCTTAGAGGGCCATTGAATTTTAAAGAATAATTTCCTAGAGACATCTTTAAAAGATCTTGAAAGCCAGGCTTTGGGGAATAAGACTGAAGAATTTCTAATAACTAAGCTGCTTGAAACTTCCCAGAGGCAGGACTAGATGGCAAGTTTATAGAGTTTACATAAAAGAATCCTAATCAGAGAAGAAAAAGGGAGTCCTGGTCCAGTCCTTTTCATGTCAGAAACTTAATAGAAGAAGAAGGAAAAAGTGGAAAAGGTTAGATGAGATATATTTGTCCCCTTTTTTTGCTCTTTCAAATTGGGTGCTGAGAAAGGAATGGTGTTAGACTGAAGCACAAGAATCATTTGCCCACTTTGGAATCCTCCAAGGAAGTTCTATAGAGTTCAATAGCATCAACACTGAGTTGGGCTGAGTATAGTCACTGAATAGATTCAGTAGCAGAGCAGGATTGGGCAGGAGGAAGGTCAGGCTTAGCTTTCCCAGTCTGTTGGGCTTCTCTGAAATGTGGAGGGAAGCCAACATAGTCCCATGGGCCTCCCAAAGGAGGCATGAGTGGGACCTAGATCTGAAATGGGAAAGGGGTAAGAGGATAATCTCACATGAGAGCATACAGTCGGGGCAAGGGACGGAAGATGGGTACATAAATTCCGAAGAGTCTGTACATGCACAAGGCAAATGGAAGTCTGCAACATCAGGAAGCTTTAAAGTATCCAAACATGAGCAGCAGCCAGGAATATCTTTTCAGCAGCAGATGCCAGGAGAAAGTCCAAAAGTGGACTAGTCCCAACCCAGTGATTAAGTCCTGCCTGAACAAGTCACTGCACCTAAGGGGCCTGAGGAGAGCCAGAGGACGGACGCTACCTGGTTCCATGAACCAACTTTGCCCTCTGTCACCAAATAATCATATAAGCCACACTCCTGGCTAATAAAACCAAGGCAATCTAGGAGGGAAACAGGGTCAAGGGAATCATCTGAGGGACCAAACCTAACCTAAAGAGACAACACATTCACTGAAAGGAAATTTTTCATTATCTGCCAGTGTAAGTATATTGAGTTATTTTCCTCCTGTTATCCAGCAGATGGCAGCTTATGAGAAAGACAGACTCTGCTACAGAAGGAAGTAGAAATCTGTGTATTGTTTTTACTATAGTATGAATATGGAGTCCCGGTGGCACAGTGGTTAAATTCCATGGCTGCTAACCGAAAGAATGGCAGTTCAAACCCTCCAGGCACTCTTTTGAAGCTCTATTGGGAAATTCTACTCCACTCTGTAGGGTTCCCATGAGTCAGAATCAACTAGGCAGCAAAGGGTTTGTTTGTTTGTTTGTTTGCTTTAAATATCATGAATAAATCTATGGTCTTTATGTGCTGTTATTAACCAAGAGTCTACTCCAGACTCTAGACATTATACACTGATAATGCTGTTTTAATGAGAGATGACTTTGACATTACGTGTCAGTTACTTGAGTTGTAATGTTAGGCATAATTCATGTTTGAGATCAGTATTCACTTTATTAACAAAGAAAAGTATACATCAAGTAATTTGCATCAGAAAATTAAGAGACCACAGAATGTTTATAGGAAAACTTGGTGACAGTTCTTAAATTTTTTAGATAAGTTGAGCTTGAATTTTACTCCAAATTTAAATGTTTTTCCCCTTTTGGTATAAATACAGTACTTGGTAATTTGATGTTATTTACATGGGATATTTAATAAAATTGTTCCCTAAACAATTTCATTTCACTCAGCTTTTACAGAGACTGTTGCTGTGACTTATTCTCTAATATTAACGTGGAGTCCTTGGGTGGTAAAAACGGCTGCTAACTAAAAGGCTGGAAGTTCAAGTCCACTCAGAGGAGTCTCAGAAAAAAGGCCTTGGTAATCTAGTTCCCCAAATCAGCCACTGGAAGCCTTGTGAAGCACAGTTCTTCTCTGACAGCCGAGAGGTGGCCAGGAGTTGGAATCAACTTGACAGCCGCTGGCTTTAATGTTAATGTGCTGGGTAGCACTAAAATTTAGCAGAGGTAGAAAATTTATAGAACTTAAAAAATACTCTCGTAAGTATCATTTTACTGTAGTGTTAAAAAAAATCAAATGTCTGTGTTATACAGGGTTTCCACATGTATTCTACATGTCCTGATAAATCACAGCCCTGAACATAAGCCACGAAGCAAACTGCACAGATGATAACAGGCCTCAAGCACTCCTCACCAATGCCCTCCTCGGGAGACACCTCAGTCATCTTTCATGCAGCACCAGCAAATCAGGCAGAATTTTCCCAGCAAATAGTCTGCATGTCACACTGGGACTGCACTGATCTCCCACAGTTATAAATAGACTCTTAGTGGGTCTGGGAAGGGTATGGAGATACCAGAAATTACAGCAATTTCTTGTGGGGTGGGAGACAGAGGCCAGGAGGTGGGGAAAGAAATAGAAAACAAGTTAAACAGATGCCAGAACCCAGAGTTCTGTTATTAACGGTGTTTTCTTTCTCAGAAGGGACTGGCCGGGCAAATCTTTGACTCTGGGTGATTTTTTTTCCCCTTCTTGCTACATCATTTGATTCCTGCTGGCTCATGTCCTCTTTCCCACTTCCAAGCAAGCCCAGGGGCTGATTTCCAATTGATTCCCCTTGTGGACACCCTTTTCCAGGGCTACTTATATCGCACAGCTGATTTCCTCTTCACTGATTTTTTTTTAGCTACTACTAGTCTACGTGACTCTTTAAAAGTCACCCAAATTATAATAACAATAATTTCTTTAAAAGATAAATATATATACCTTGGAAAAAAGTAGTAAATTTGATCAAAAGGTAATGTCCTCGGAAAATGTTCATTGAAAAATGAAGTTTTTTTTTAAAAAAGGGCAAAATGAAACCAAAGAAGAACAGACTGACTTGATAGACTCTATAGCCTAGATTGTGTAAATACGTACGCACATACATATTACATTGTTATGTATCATGTATGTGAAACATATAACACCGTAACACCTGGAAGGAAAATGTTTATAGGAATCTATGTGGTGAGATTGCAAATGATCTTAGTTTTGTTCACTGTGATTTTCTCTGCTTTCAAAATTTTCTGTAATGGACACAGGTAAGCTTTACAATTAGAAAGACTATTTGAATACCCTTAGCTGCTTTTACATTTCTATTTTCACATTTGCTAGCCCAAAAACTTTTCTAAAATAATAGGTGAGCATTGCTGGTGGATGGGGGTGCAGTATGAAGAACAGAAGGGGAAAAGAATAGCATTTTAATTTGGAATAAAATCATGCTATTGTCTTAGATTTGAAAGATTTCACTCAAATTGTCTGGGATTTCTTCCCTACAGACAGTGTGATAAGCTGTCATGGGCACTGACTGTGCTTTAACTACTCAGCATGCATCTCTAATGACACTCAGATTTCTTTTGAGAATTTACTCCTTGTCCAGTCCACTTCAACTGTTGCATGACCTCCTATGCTGGGGCAGAGAAACAGCTCAAGTCTAGCTACTGTTACAGATTGAATTATGTTCCCCCTTCCCCCTAGAAATGTGTGTCACCTTGGCGCGCCCATGATTCTCAGTACTGTATTCATTGCCCACTATTTTGTGATCTGATGTGATTATTGTATGTGTTGAAATCTTAATCTCCTAATGTTAATGAGCAGGACTCAACCTCCAGGGTTAGACTGTATCCTGAGTCAATCTCTTTTGAGACACATACGAAAAAATTGAGCATAAAGGAAAAGGGACCTTATTAGCACAAAGCAAGAAGAGCCAAGAGCAGAACATATCCTTTGGACTCAAGGCTCCTGTGCTGAGAAACTCTTTGACCAGGGGAAGACTGATGACAAGATCCTTCTCACAGAGATGACAGAAAGAGCCTTTCCCCTGGAGTTGGCACCCTGAATTTGGCTTTCCAGACTCCCTAACTGTTAGAGAAAAATTCATGTTTGTTAAAGTGATCTGGGTGTGGTATATGTGTTATAGCAGCACTAGATAACTGAGACAGCTATGGAGAACACCCTTTACCTATAAATTTAAACCTTAAATAGCTGAACAAAAGGACTGAACAATCAGGTGGCCTTCCATCAGATCTTGGTAGCACCTGCTTCCTGGAACTGCCTCTTTCAATATGTGTTTTCAAGCTCATCCTCTGGCTTTCTGTGTGAGGCTCTGAGATCCTTCCAAGTAAATCCTCTTTTGCATAAATTAATTAAAATAAGTTTCTTTTGCTTTTAACCAAAGGGCCTGTACATAACATAATTGTTTTGTAGCTTGGCTGGAGTAACTCTTTGCTTATCTCTGGTGACAATTAGATACCTAGCTTTGCCTGTTGGCCAGTTAAGGTCAATGGGTATCACGCATCAAATTATATCTCCCCCAAATATGTGTCGAATTGATGAGACCGTGATTTCCAGTGCTGCGTAGTTATCCCCCATTTCGTGATGTGTTGTGACCCTAACCTCTGCCTGTAGCTAATGAGGCATGATTAGGTTCTATTAATGGGGATTAGGTTATGTTGATTATATTAATGAGGTAGACTCAAAGCGGAAGTATCACCCTTACTTAACTGACCATCCTTACACAGGTCACAGCCCCGATACATGTAATAGGAATGTCCCTGGGGTGTAGACTGTACCACCTATCGTCTTAGATAACAGGAAAGAGAAGTGAGCAGAGAGGGACCTGAGGTACCACCAATAAAGAAGAATCAGGAGCATAGTCCACCCTTTGGACCTGTGGTCCTTGTGCTGTTAGCCTCCTAGACACAGGGGAGGATTGATGCCAAGATACATGGAGATCTCCAGGGGATGTTGAAAGGCCATATGGACCTGTCCCCAGAACTGACAGAGAGTAAAAATTCTTCCTCTATAGCTGGCACCCTGAATTCAGACTTCTAGTTGCTAAATTGTGAGAGAATACATTTCTGTTTGTTAAAGCCATCCGCTTGTGGTATTTCTGTTACAGCATTACTAGATAAATAAGACAGCAAGGTAACTAAGCAACTAGCTAATGATTCACGATGCTGTTAGGCACCATTGAGTTGGTTCTGACTCATAGCAACCTTATATACAACAGAATAAGACGTTGCCTGATCCCACATCATCCTTAGAATTGTTGTCATGCTGGAGGGTATTGTTGCATCCTCTGTATCTATCTGTCTCTTCGATGATCTTCCTCTTTTTCACTGATCTTCTACTTTACCAAGCATGATGTCTTTCTCCAGGGACTGACCCTTCTGATAATGTGTTCCGAGTATGTCAGATAGAGTCGCACAATCTTTGCTTCGACGGAGCGTTCTGGTTGTACTTCTAAGACATATGATCTCTGGCATCGATTCTATCACCAAGGCTGTATTTCCCAACTCCTAATTCTTCCTCTTTGTTTTGATTTCTTATCACTGGTGATTATCAATGCATCCTGATTGCATGTGCAGTCAATTTCAGACTGTAGAACTTGGTAACAAATTTTCAATTTCTTCCTCTTTGACCTTTGTAGTTGGTATGTAAATTTGAATTACACACCATAAATTTCAATTAAAGTCATTGAATTATGGCCTTCCTTTCAGGTGTATGGATATTATCTCATTACTTACGATTGACGGTGTACTATTTAAAGTCCAAAAGTCCCCCAGTAAAACTGAGGAACAATTCTTTATTGGTAGCTATCGTCTGGCATAACCAGCCAGCCTGGCTCAGTTACGTGATCAAGCTGTCAAGTCGATTCCAACTCATAGAGACTCTATAGGAACAGCTGGTGGATTTGAACTGCCAGCCTTTTGGTTAGCAGATGTAGTGCTTAACCACTGCAACATCAGGTTTCTGTTATGTGACCTCAGGGGGCTAAAACAGCCCACTAGGAACTTGTGCTTGGGGGTTTTCTGAAGCTAAGATTCATAGCACAAAGACTGGTGGCTTCAACAGGAAATCGAGCCTGTCCATGTGCAAGTGAGACAGATTCTGGAGAGATCTCTCAGACTCCGGTGCTTGCCTGCGGTCTTTCTTTTGCTGCGCCACATCTTTTGCCTTTATTTAAGCTTTATGTGAGTGTGTTCTGTGAAGTCTTGCGAGTCCTTTCAAAAATCCTGATCTGAATAATCTTTATGGGACCCCAACAGACACAGAGTCTCTGTGTGGTGCAATCAGTTAAGTGTTCAACTGAAAAGTTGGCAGTTTGAACACACCCAGAAGTGCCTCAGAAGAAAAGCCTGGATATCTGCTTCCAAAAAAGTTCACAGGCTTGAAAACCCTTGGGAGCATGATTCTACCCTGTGGCACATGTCACTATGAGTCAGAATTGACTCAACTGGTAATTCACGTGGAACCCAAATAGCAGTTACCAGTAGAGGATCATTGATGATGGAAAGGACCCAGGACAGGGAGAAGGTACAGGTAACTGTTTGAAATGGAGAGAAGGACTTGTGTTGCCAGGCAATCTTTAGTAACAACTCCAGAGAAGAAGACATGCAGAAATTTCTTCATTTACATATAAAAATCTAAGGGACAGTGGACAATGTTTTATGGATCAGAATAAAGTAAGAAGAAACTTATAACATCTTCTGATACAGACTTTTCATATTTACATCAGCAGGCACCCTGGGGGTGCAGTGGTGGTTAAGCAATGGACTGCTAACTGAAAGGTTAGCTGTTTGAACACTCCACAGAAGAAAGATGTAACAATGTACTTCTGTAAAGATTATGACCTTGGAAACGCCATGGGACAGTTCTCCCCTGTCCTGTAAGGTCACTGTGAGTCAGAATTAATTTGACAGCAGTGGTTTGGTTTATATCAGAGCCACTGCTTCGTGGTAGAGTGAATGGGTATGTCTTAGCTACTCTTCTTGGGCATCTCTTTTCTGCTTATGGCCCCCACAATTGCATTTATTCTTTTCTCCTGTCCTTTCCGTGCGCCTGTGGTTGCTTGGTATATTTTAATCTAAGATCTATTGTTTTCTTTGGGGTTCCACATTGTTGGAGTTCCAAAAATGTCATTTATCTGTGTAGTCAAGCTGGTTTGCAGAAGATTACAGGAGTCACAAGCTCCATGTCTCCACATATCTCCTTTTGGAAGGGTCACTTGTTACATTGTACTATCATAGTTATGCTTATATGTTTCTTTATCTCTTCCACGGGCTGTGAACAATTTCGTGATAGTCGTATATCTTTCCATCCCCAACAGCCTGATGCAAACGCCTTGTACATAGCAGATACTCAGTGGGCCTTTACAGAATAAACACATGTATCAATGTATTTAATGGCGAAACCACCACAAATTTAAAAAAGCCTGTTTTTCATTCTGTTCCACTGTCATAATTTTGAGAGTGACAAAATGAAGTAAAGTAAACTGATGCAGAAGAAGAATTTGTAAAGGCACTTTCTAAACTTTGGAGTAGAATGAATATTTGATGCAACAAATATTTTTAATCACCTGCATCGTTTGCAGGCTATGAGGCCTGAGAAGTAGCATTCTTGATGTGTATGAGAGCTCTAGACCCCGAAAGACTTTTAGTCCATGAGGGACAATCTAGTGTATCAGTGTAAGGTAGCTGTGTTTTATTAACTTTCATAGAATGAAGCAGAGTAAGTGGTTAGAAACACAGATTCTAGAGACAGACTGTTTGGAATGAAATCTCGACACCACAATACTAGCGATACTAACCTTAAACAGACAGGTCACTTAAGTTTGTTTTGCATTAGTTTTTTCATCTGTAAAGTGGAAATCATAAGAGTACTCCTACCTAGGGTGTTGTTGTTGTTTTTTGAAGATTAAATGGTTTAATATAGCTAGAGATTATAGAATAGTACCTTTCATGTGTTAATCTCTCTGTCTCTCTCACACACAATGAAACTCAATAAATTCGATACCTAAGATTTGTCAGAAATCCTGGTGCCATAAGCTTTAAGTACTACATCTGTTAACCAAAAGGTTGGCGGTTCAAGTTCGACAAGCAATCCTTGGTAACTGTATGGAGCAGTTCTACTCTGTTCTATAGGCTTGCTGGGAGTCAGAATCAACTCAACAGCAGTGGGTTTCGTTTGGTTTTTTAAGGCTTGTTAGCCAAGAGTTCACAGTATAACCACAAGGCTGTGCTGTGAGCCTGGGGTTCTCTCCTGCTTGTTCCCTGAGTTATCCTCATACACCCTTCCTGGCAGCGCTTCCTATGTATGTGCACACTGGAACAGGGAAATACTATGCCAGGGCCCTGGCCTTAGGCTACCCGTACATTCTTCCAAAGTGTTAGCAGAGATTCCCGATCAACCAGTTCTCACACACTGGACATGTATCTTGTCTTTTTTGAGAGACTAAAGCAAATACAGATTGCCTCAGTCTGGAGCAGGACAGAGCAACATTTTGCTCTGTGATACATAAAAGGCCGTCATGAGTCGGAGTCAACTGAAGAGCAGTAAGAACAACAAATCAATCAAGAAAAATGATCTTGCATGAAAATGACTTTCTTTCTAGTAAAGACAAAAGAAGTCCCCGAAAGGAAAAGAATAAGGAGTGACCAGCAGTAACCTAAACCTCTCTCTAAGAAGCTTCTTATCCTACACTAGTCCCTAAGGGGGCCCAGTTGCGATTTGTAAAACAATTTTTCAAATCCTTGATGATAGCCTGTCCTTAGATACATAAAAAGGGTGCCCCAAACCATTTGTGTAACTGTCTTCAAAGAATTAGGTTAGTGTTACTTCACTGTGGCCAACTTGAGATCATTTATACCAAATCAAAGATTCACCTTTAAAACAACTTAGATTGACTAATGGTATGCTTTTTCTTTGATTTGTTCTTTCCCCTCTTTGATCAGATGTGAGCTATCTTCTAGGAACATCTGAGCACACACCCATGGACTTGCAGTTCTCCCTCATCCAAATGACTTGGGAAGCCAAGCCCCTCACAGGTTGCAGGTCTTCAGCATGGGGGCTAAGTGTAGAAAAATGTCTGTAGGCAACGCCTTGAGAAGTGGTGTGGCTTCCCCTCAGGGGTCAGAGGTAAAGAAGGGTCTACCATCTCCCTTTCAAAGGACTTGCAGATTTCGGTAGATTGGCAGCTGAAGCCACTGGAGGGCACCAGTGTGTCCGACGTGGAGCGTAACTGACAGTTTTAAGTGGCTTCGAGTTTTAAACCCCACCTTCGAACAGACAGAAAACCCTGGTGGTGTAGGGCTTAGGTGCCGGTCCTACTCCCCAGAAGATCTGCAGTCAGATCCACCAGGTGCTCCTTGGAAACTCTGTGGAGGCAGTATAACTCTGTCTGTAGCGTCGCCCGTGAATCAACGGTTAAGTGCTATGTCTGCTAACCAAAACGTTGGCAGTTCCAATGCACCAGGCGCTCCTTGAAAATTCTGTGGGGCACTTCTACTCTGTCCTATAGGGTCGTTACTAGTTGGAATCTACTAGACGGCAGAGGGTGCGTTTTGAATATATACACAAATACACAAATACAGGAGAACTGACGGCCAGCCTGCCAAAAGTGTTATTTAAAAACAACAACAAAAACGACATACAACTCGGATGTCTACTAGTCACAACTTGTCATTCTGAGATGAGGAGCTAGTGTAAAGGTTCATTCAGCCTGGTGGTAGTAATCTGTAGTTTACAGAAATTCCTGCAATAATGGAAGTCTTCTCTACTGAAATATGTTTAGCTTCATTGCTCAGGGTTCACTTCCTTCAACTTGAAAATTTCACATTCTGATTCTTTAATGTCTGTGATTGACCACTAGATGGCAACATTGTTCTTTTATGGGACAGCTTTGAATAAGCTCAACAAGAGGATTTATTTTTCCAACACTCAAACTAAGAAAAAGAAAAAGCAAGGTTAGTACTTCAAATACATCATTCTGTGAAATACGAACAAGACAGGGTATATTAAATTATGAATTTGGCATTCATTTACCTAAACAGTTTACTGAACAATTTTCTATGCCTATGCCTCCTTGGAAAACAGACACTTGTAACCGGCGCTTATAGAGATAGCGTGGCTTCAGTTCTGCAGGAAACTGTCCAAGCGTTGGATGATTTTTTTCACCCAAATCATTTAACACTTCTCTAGGTCTTTCAACATGCTGAAATAGAGGTTTCCAAACCTGGAGATGTAAAATTAAATAAATATATAAAAGATTCCCCGGACCTCTCAGCAGAGATTCTGAGTTGGTAGATTCGGAATGCAACATGGGAATCTGAATTTTTCAATATTCCTCCTGGTGCTTCTAATCACCAACACACTGGGGACCCCTGGAGGAATGCAGCAGAATACTCACATTAAAACAAATTTTAATTCAATTTATTTCAAAATTGTCCTATACACTTTTTGAAAAGAAAAAATCAAATAAAAATACTCAAATACTGAGCAAGTTGAAACCATTATGAAAAACAGTACACTCTAGCAATTTAGCTGTGCCTAAAACAAGGGCGATCAGACTTGGGTCTGGGCTGGAATTGACAAGATGTGAAACAGAGCTGGCTGACAGTGCCTCCACTCCTGTGGGTCTCCTAACAGAGGGGCCTCAAACCGTGGACTTGGGAACTTGTCCAGATACAGTTTCAGATATTCCAGAATGATGTCCTTCTACTGTTATTCTATTAAATGTTAGGGTATGTATCTTTAAAAATCACTAATTATCACTTTCGGAAATTTGGAGAGGCCTGTCAGCTGTATTAAGTACTCAATTTTTTAAAGCATGCCTCATGCTCTTTCCTCCCTTCTTTCTCCCCTCTCCTTTCTTCCCTTCCTCTCTCTCGCCGGCTGTCTGTGTCTTTCTCTGTGTCTCCTTCTTCTGTGCCCCTCTTTGCCTCTCTCTCCATTCACCCATCGTCCCCTTCCAGCTCATTCTCTCTTATTGTCTCCCTGTCTTGCTGTCATTGTTTTCTCTGGATCATTATTTGGTCACTTGGTTTAAGGTGGTAGCCTTAAATCAATTCATCACTGTTTTGATGTTATTTTCCCTGGCCTATTGGAATCTACTAATCATATGAGTTGATTTCTTTGTCTGATTTTATCTTTTCTGTGGTAACAAAAACCAAGAAGCTTTGCATCCGAAAATATCATCATGACTTTCTAGGGTGAATTTAAGAGCTTATATAGGGACTTTATAATAACAGTTTAACCAGAAGAGTTCTTTCTTTAAGGTATTTACAATTAAGATACAGATATGCTTTTGAAATATTACAGAAGAGTTTTATATTCATAGGAAAGACTGCCACAAAACTGTAACATGATTCTTCAGTTTAAAAGACTCCACTCTGCTGCCAGAAGGTAAAATTCTAAGGAACTTACTGCTGCGTTACGTTCTAGGGCTTTGTTTTATTTTTAAAGAAATGTTCTAATTTTACAACAGGAAGCTTCCTAAAAGTTTTCTAGCTCATTTAAAAAAAAAAATGAATTCAATTTTTTAAAGACAAGTGCATCAAAGCGCAGTAAGAAATGGGATCTGCTTTTGACGTGTGCGTGGGTTCCAGAGTTAGACACGGGTTAGACAGATTTACGTCCTGGCTGCTGCTTGTTTTCTGTGTCATACTTGATACCCACTCTTGCTGCTACCCTGCATTCCAGGGATGCTGTTGTGCAGCAGGAACAGAGGGGGTAGAATATTCCGTTTCGAAGTTTTGGTTTAGAGACAGAAAGCTCTGAACTCATGCTGAAGGGAGAAGCGCCCTCTGATCTGGACCAGCAGAGGGACCTGACGCACTGCTCATTTACCAAGGGCCAGAGGCAGGAAATCTGTGCTTCCAAATAAACACTTACTGTCTTAGAATTGTATTCCTGGCTTCTCTCCTTTAAAAAATGCAAGAGAATTATCTGCAGGAAAACATTCAGATTTAGATCAAAACAGCAAAACTAAGCTCTGCTCTCTAGTGAGTAAGATAAACCATGCCTTTTCCCTCCTGAAAAATTGTCAGTGGTTTTGATTAGCAAGAATCACTGACACCACAAATCAACCCTGTTTTAATTTTTAAAAGACACTTGAGGTGTGTTCCACAGCACCTTGTGCTGTGCAAACTAAACCTTAAAATAAAATAGGTTTTAAAAATAATTTAAACCCCAAAAAGCCGGTGGTGGGGGTAGGGCTTTAAATTTAGAAGATAGATCTTAAATACCAGAAAATTCTGTCCAGGTTTCTGAATGTTTATCTCTCTGCAAAGCTGACCCACAGAGTACCTTCTCTCTTAAAAAGAAAATCGTGGCACCTGGAAGATTTGATTGACAGTAAGTATTAAAATGACGTGTTTAACGAGCAGCGTGATTAAACCACGGAAAGAAGGAATGCTGGGGAGTTTTCTCCTAAGGACAAGTTTTGGTGTTTACATTTTGTTATGTTATGTGATTATACTACCCCTTACTTTGACAAGTTATTGAAAAGTTTGGAAAAAGCATGGGCAATTTTTTCTGTCTTTTTTTTTTAAAACTCGATTGCTAAAAAAGAAATAGTGTGTATCTTTATTTGCCTCTAATGGAACAGAGACTGTACCACTTAAGTGAGAGCACCTGGCATCAATACAGCACCAAGGATTCTTGAAGGCTGTGTATTACTGATGAGCGGGTACCTTAATAGATGTATTCCTTCTTCTAATGCACTAGACTGTTCTCCATTAAGAAAGGCTACAAACTAAATGGTAGGCAAATTGCTAGTTCTTAAGGACTGGGAGGACCTGACCTCAAGAAGTGAGCTGCTCTCCACCCTGTTTCTAGGTAGGACTACCCATTACAGCCTGTCTCTTCCCTTCTCCAGAGGATTAATCTGCTCGAGCCTTTAATTCCTCAACAGACTGTGCAATTTCTGCCTCTCCCAACACATATGACTGATGTCTTCAGAATTCAAGCTTAAATTTCACTCACACATTTAAGGAGATTCTTTTTCTGCTTATTGGAAAAATGTGAACTGTCCGTTTTCTTTACCAGGAAAAAAATATCCCCAAATCTTTTTTTGTTGTTTGTGTGTCACTTTGCTTTTCATGTATAGACCCATTTCTCAAGAATGGCAGCTTTTTTACTGAGTCATTTTGAACTTTCAACCACTCCTTTATGAAAAAATTAAATGAATGTAAGATGCTACTAAATAAACAATATTGAATTAAAAGAAACTCGGGATATCATGCTGAAAGGCAAACAGAAATGTTGTGTTAACTTACTATTATAGAATCCTAAATTCTGTGACTGATCGGATGAGAGAATAAAATTGCAGCTGCTACAGTTAGTTTATGAATCATCTCTTGTTGGCCTACAAAATCCTTTGGAGGTAAGCTACTGAGTTGTAAATATTCTAAAGTTTCCAACCTAGAATTTTCAGGGTTTTGTGTGTGATATTTTTTTTCTGATCCGTGTCTTCAAGAAGAGAGTCTGTTTGCTCAAAGATGTTACGTTATTTACTTATCATCAGACCTATTTCATGAGGATAATTTAAAACAACTTCTGAAAGCCATTAAATGTATGTTTTTAAGACAGATTCATATGTGCATAACATTAAAGGAGAAAAGAGCAACATATAGCTGGCTTTGTTGAGATATTACTTCATCGTGATTAAAGAGAAAATTCATCTTCCTTTGAAGAACTTCTATATTCACAGGTTGAAATTTTCTATTCACATTGCTGTTAGGTGAAGAAAATAACCACAAGTAGAGTTTTAGGGAGAAATGCTTCTAAGAAGAGTAAACACAGACGGAGAGCTACAGTGAATGGTAAAGCTGGAATTGTTTCAGAACAAATCTTCAAGCTGACTCAGAAAGCATGTGTACTAACAGCACTGTATCCACCCCACTAAAAGAAAATGTGAGCATCTGTGTGCGTGTATGTGTGTGTGAGTACACACGTGAGTGTGTGTGTGAGTGCATGCGAGTGCTGTGTGTGAATGTATATGTGTGTGTGCCTGACTGTTACTGTGTGCTCATGTGTATGTGTGCATGCAAGTGTGTGAGTGTGTGCATATATGCTTGTATGTGTGTGAGTGGTGCATGTGTGCATGAATATGTGTGTGTTCTCTGCAGCCAAGGGCTTTCCAACCTCTGTGGCATCCAGACAGAAGGGTATGGTAGTCAGAATTGCCTTGCTTGGCTAATTCTTTCTCTGTTTCAATGACCAAGTTCCAAACAAACCCAAACATTTGGACTGGTAACAGTTTTAAGTTTAAAAAAAAACATGGAAAATGGCACCCCCTGAGGAGAGCAATCATTTACAATTTAGGCACAGATTCACAGAATGTTAGACCAGAGAAGATCTGAGAGACAATGTGGTGACAGCTTCCAGGCCTCAGAGAGAAGGCAACGGAGCCCAGAAGGTTCCATCTTTCGGAGACGAGTCAGCAAGGCCTTGCCTGCAAAGGCTGTTTGTGTGTAGACAAATCAGTGCCCTTCCAGGCTGGCTCTGGGGTGGGTTGCTCTGGGCTGCAGACTTTGCTCTTGCCCACTTCTCAGTAGACCAATGATCCTAAAGTGGCAATGTGAGTATTTGCTTGTTTGATTTTGATAAATTAAATAATCCTTTGGTTTAAATCAGCCCAACAGAAAACTGTGTTTCGCATGCTATTGAACCGAGTTTGGTGAATTGTGCTTTGATGTTGTTCCACTGGCTTGTACTGAAGGGCCCTGTGGGAAGCAGCTCTGCAGAACCCACTGTTCTGCTCACTTCTGGATCCCAGGCTGCTGCTCTCAGCTTTAGACCACCAGAGAAGGCACTGTCAAAAACTCATGGGAAGACATCATTTCAGTTTAAGAATAAAGTAAAAACCATGTTTCTCTCCCACAACAAGGTTTTGTTTTTTTTTTTTTTTTTTTTTTTGTCTTTCAGATGCTACTAATCTTGGCATGAATGTTCTTCCCTTTTTGTTTAGGCTGTTAGGAGGCATCACTTGTTATTAGAATGCAGTGCAGGGTAGTGTGGTTAATGCGCGCAATTCAGAATTAGAAAAGCTCAGCTTGTTATCCCAGCCCCCTTCTTAGCCGCTCAAACCTCAGCTCCCTCATTTGTATAAAGTGAAGATGGCCAGGAGCTACCTCATGGCTTGATTGTGAAGAACAGAGCTTTCTCACAAAGACAAAGAAGAGGAACCATTTGGTATCTTTTGTGGCCCATGGTAAACACTTATTAACCAAAAAAAGAAAACCACTGTGTTAAGTCAATTCCAATTCATGTCAACCCTATAGGACAGACTACACGTGCCCCACAGGGCTTCCGACTAGTGGCTGGTAGATTTGAATTGCTGACGTTTTGGTTAGCAGCTGAGCTACTAACCGCTGTACCACTGGGACTCCAAGTGGTACATTAGAAGAGCCCATTAGAGGTCATTATTAGAGGTCAGTTATTCTTATTTCTCATGCAATCAGCAATGATACAGTTTAGCAATAATGATCTGTCAGGTACTCTGCTAGATGCTGGGAATGAAAGAATGAGCAACATAGACTCTGTTCCTGCTTTCCATGAAGGTATAGTCAAACAGCCAGTAAGTAAGTAAGTAAGTAAGTAAGAAAACGTGGTCAACATCACTGTGAGGAAGCCCAGGTGGGAGCACGTGGCAGGGGAAGGTGGCCTAGAACAAAGGGAAGTTTAAGTACAAATCCTGCAAACAGAGAGGAGAGCAGCCTGCCAGGCAGAGCTGTACTGCGGTGGGCACATTGAGTTGCTGAATGAGGTCCCATGTCTTTGGTATGCAGAACGGCCGCGGGCAGAGACAAGAGAGGGATGAGGGCAAGAGGAGAAAGGTGCAGGCCCTGCAGGCATGGGGAGCTGCTTGGGAGGAGAGTTGAGTTGATCCTAAAGTACAACGGGTGGGGATGAGGCAGAAGTCTAACAGAGCTGCTGACCAAAAGCTTGAAGTTTCTCATCTACACAGAAGTACTTCAGAAGAAAGGCCTGGCGATCCACTTGTGACTCATTAGCCATGGAGAACTCCGCTTTAACTCACATGAAGTCACTCACATGAGTTGGAGTCTACCTCTGTGCTGGCTGTTGTGTAGACTGAAATTAGGGGAGAATGAGGTTGGAGGCAAGGAGATGAACTGGTGCCTGGCTGTGCTATGAGGAGGGGTTGCACTAGGCTTGTGGCATCTAGAGGGCCACACTTGCCTCCACCTTCTGGCCACAGTCTAAGAAGGAATGCGTTACACTGCTATATTTTATATGCAAAACAAATGGAATTTCAGCAACTCAATGTGCCCACCGTGGTACAGCTCTGCCTGGCAGGCTGCTCTGCCTCTCTGTTTGCAGGATTTGTACTTATACTTTCCTTTGTTCTAGGCCACCTTCCCCAACCTGGATGAGGTGCTCCTGACATGTGTTTATATGCAAAAACAAATGGCATTTGTTTTTTATTTACCACTTTGCTCCAATTTCAACTGTTTATTGTATCCTTTTGTATTGTGTATTGCTGCTGAGTCAACTCCAACTCATAGCAGCCCTGTAGGACCGAACAGAGCTGCTTCACATAGTTTCCAAGGAGCACCTGTTGGATTCAAACTGATGACCTTTTGGTTAACAGCCATAGCACATAACCACCGTGCCACCAGAGTTTAAATTTTCTCAGATCTTTTGTGACGTGAGGCAGGGGAAAATGAAGGAAACAAACACAGAAGCAAAAGAGAACGACTGGTTCTCTTTGCTATAAAGAAGTTTATTCCAAAATAGCTGCAAATGTTCTGTCCTGTGTTTGCTTTGATTGGGGCAAATCTGCATAGCAGATTCTGAGTATTTTTTCACTTCATTGTTGAGGAGGTGACCCTGGTGGCTTTACGCTGTCAGGACAAACTTCAGCTTTCTGCCTCAGTTAAACTCGTGATCACAATTCACATACCTGCATATTTAAAGTGGCACAGTCAGAAGGAGTTAGGGAGCTCATGGATTCTTTACCCAGCAAGATTTGTGAAAGAAGATTTGTGTGGCCAGTTGATACTAAATTGCATAATAGGTTAACCCGAACCCTTTGAATTCAAACAAAAGAAGTTTTCAACCTGATTGGAATTAACCTACTCTGACTGTCTATTTCATCTTTCCTAGAGTGAAGACCATCCCGATCAGCAGGCAGGGAGCCTGATGGATGTTAATGGGGGGTTTTCAAGTTTGTCTTGCTTTTCTTAAACTATTAAGAAAGAACAAAAAACATTATTTAGAATAGGATCAGTTTCCAGGAAGGCAAAAAAGAAAACTGAGAATGTATTATTAAAGAAAGAAATAGAGCCAAGGTGAAAAAAGGCCCACTCGCATCTCCTGGCCAGGTGCTCCGTGCATATAAATGTTTCAAGTTAAGCTTTAAGATCAAGGGAATGTCTGTAGGGAGCCTTGTTTCCTGGAGACCTGCTTGCTGGAGCTGCTCCCGAATACAGGCTACCCATTTTTATTTGGTTATTAAGGATTAAAGGGGCGACGGTTCTGGAATGGTAGTGTCTTGCTTTCCATTAACTTCGTACAAGATAGTGAAAAGCATCTTTCCAAGGGAGACTTTGCATATGTATTTCAGTCTATCAGTTCACCTTCTTCCCTGTCATTTTGTGTGTATGTTTAACATGAAATTGCCCTTCCTCTTGCGAGCTTAAAGTCGCCTCGTTGCAATGATTGAGAATGCCTGTGCCTCTCGGAAAGCCTGGTTTTCACAGAAGTGTGGAGGGAAGATGAAAAGAATTTCACATTAGATTCCTGGTCGCTCTAGATACTGAGGGTTAGCGATTGCCTTGGAAAGCTACTGACTGTTACCCAAGTTCTCTGGGCTTACAGCATCTGAATACACCAGCAGGGAAGCTCACTCCATGCCCGTATTTGAAAATGTAGGTTTTTTGCATTCTTAGTTTTGTAGCTCATCATCAAAGTTAAAGTATGCCTAGAATTACTCTCTTAAAGTCACTAACAAAGTTCAGTACAGGCAGTGCCCAGATTACGGCCATCTGAATTAATGGACAACTTGTACTTAAGAACAGGCTGCCACAAAACCTACTGTATTAAAAATTTTAGTTAAATTCAGTCTTTCACCATGAAGAATGCACATACTATTTTGTGACACTCATGAAGACCTTGTAGGGTTTGGAAGTGTTGCACGAGTGTTTTATATGCACAGAATTGTAAAATATGTACTCTGTACTGAGGTGAACGTTAGACTGACACCAGCTAAGAACTGTATGTACCTCTTCCAACTTACCTACAAATTCAACTTAAAGACAGACTTCAGAATGGATTTTTTATTACCAGGGCCTGCCCGTATGAAGACAGCCTGCACCTGAAGAGAATGCCTTACAGTTGTCAAGGGTGTTTATCTATAAAGATCTCCTAGTTTGGGCCATAAATGCTTGCCTCGGTACCGCTCATTAAAATACGAGTGCCAACAAAGAGCTAAGCCCGCCAAACAAAATAACAAATCAATTTCCTGATTTAATCCATTCCTAGCAAATGATATTTTACAAACAGAATGGGAAACTCAGGAGTTTGTAAGAATTTACACTCTCTATCGTCGGTATCTTTCAACCACACAACAACTCTAGGCAGTTCAACATACAGACCACGGGAAGTGCAGCGATTTGTCCCATATCGCAAGCTAGCAAATTCTGAGATTTTGAAAGGATCATTGTGTTTTGACTCTGGTTCTCGGGACATCTAATAGTGTCATAAAGATTTCCATTCTGTGTGTTTTTCTTCAACTATTCCCAGATTGCGTAGTAGCACTGGAGTAGTCTGCATAACATTAATTGTGAGAGATCAACTCACAACATATATATATAATTCCAAAACAGTGCCTTTTAGTGTAATTTTTTAAATGAAACTCTTATATTCTCAGAACTTAATTCCCTTTAGATTGTAACCTCTTAGTTTCAGGTTCCTGGCTACACAACATCAGGGCTATTTTGAAAGCTGTAATCAGTAATCATCATAATCATTACATGATTGTGAGCAAAGTTAAACATTATAGACTTGCAGTTTCACTTAATGGTATGACAAGAGAACATCTGATTGAGGTGAAAGGAACAATGGCGCAGAAATAAAGATCTAAACGTGTTCATGCTATGTGTGATAATCTTTAGACCTCTGTACACTGCTTGTTCCCTCTTGTTTTTAAATCATTACTGAGCATTGTCTTTTGCAGTCTGTGACATGGGGGTTGCTTGAGAAATATTTATCCTGGGAACTGCATTGTTTGGAGCATGTGACGTTCCATTGTATTTTAAAATGTCATCCTTGGAAGTCACTGGTAGATGTGGCCCCTGGACTCTCTGTTAGCCTAGAACTGAAACCATTCTGAAAACCAACTCCTCAGATAAAGGTTAAACTGGTATGTAAGACATAAAATAACGCTATCAAAGTCTGTGCCTCTTGGCCTAAGAAGTTACAGAGAACTGTCTGGCAGCTCCTGGCTGGATTTGAGATGAGAAGGCAGAGGGGAAGACGGGCTGGTTGAATGAACACGGGAAATACAGGGTGTAAAAAAGAGTATGTTGTCACAGCACGGAGAGAGCAGACAGGGTCACATAACAAACTGTGTATAAATTTTTGTATAAGAAATTGACTCAATTGTAGACTTTCACAATAAAAAATAAAATGAAAAAGTCATCACATTTACCAGACATGGGAAAATTTGGGCATGCTGAGTCTCACTGTGATCAATTGATGGGATTTGACTCACTCTGTTACCTTAATGCAAAGGCCTTTAAGGAGAGGACGGTGCCTGCCTCGCTCTGTCACACAGAAAGCTTTCACGGAGTTCCCAGTATGTATGGGTAATTGTGTTGTCCCATGGGCTCTAACAGTCAACTAGAGAGTAGATGTCACTGCCCTCCAAGTGCTTAGAGCCCCTTCTCCGCCACAGCAGTAAGTAGAAGGAACCAGGTGAGAAGGTGCTATCTTTACTGAGTAGGTTTAGGATCACTTAGATCCAAGTAGAAATATTGAATGCAAGTGTTAGGTGAAGAATCAGGATTGTCTCAACGTAACTCTCACTTTTACCCAAACCAGCGCTAAGCTGATCATTTTCTACTGCAATTCTTGTTGCCAGTGTGCCTAGTAAAAATGTATAATAGGTATCATTGTGGGGTACCAGAATTTTTGTTACAGCATAACCCTGCTCAAAACAAAAGTTGTGTACAGATGACCTAAGGAAACTCTGGCTGCAAATGCCACCAGAGCCATCTACAGGCTCTCTTTTAGTTGTTATCCCTTTCAGGCTCTTCTGTTTCATTGTTACAACAACACTTAAATTTCATAGCACTGGACTGGCTTTGGGGATGGTTTATAGACTCTCATGTATTTTCTATCTAACGATCGTTAAACAATTTTATGACTATGATTGGAGCCATGGTGGTGCAGTGATTAAGAACTCAGCTGCTAAGCAAAAGACTAGTACTTCGAATCCACCAACCACTCCTGGGATACATTATGGGGTCATTCTACTCTGTCAAACACTATAGTGTTGGAATTGACACAGTGGCAATGGGATTGGGTTTCTTGGCATGACAATGACCTAGTAAGAGGATATTTCATTATTCCCATCATACAGAGGAGTAAACTGAAACATAGGATACACTAAGGATAATCAGTTTGTGGTAGAGACTAAAACACAACTCCCAATGCAATCATCTTTTTACCATTTTCTACCTTCGTACTGTGAATTCTAAGTCAGGTCTTAAAAAAATACTTCAAGATCATCAGTAATTGTATCCATGTCTAAATAAGTAGCTATTTTAGGAGGTAAGTGATCTTTAAAATACCTTCTCTTCTAAGCAAACACATCTTAGATCTGAGAGCAAATTCAGGGCTTATACCCTGTTTTGAAATAGAAGATTCCTTGGGAATATAATTTTAGTGGTTATGAATCACTAGTCAATTTTGATTGGTATTTAAAAAAAAAAATATGGCAGTTGTGTTTTATTTCCTCCTGCTGCCAATAACTGGACCCACACAAATTCAGACCTCATCCAAAAATGCCAATGTCTGCACATTTTCACTGCGAACAGACATTTTCAGTCAAAGTAGAGAGAAATGAGGCTCTGCCTGTCTGTTGCAATAACATTAATATTATCTCTGTACAGATGCTTTTAGAAGTACGAAGTTAAATGCAGAGCCCTGGAGATGCCTAGAAGCACACACAAGATAAGCACAGCCATTCATGGAAGACCTAAGAAACTGAAAATTTGCAGGATAAACTTTTCACCATGACAAAGTAGAGCAATGTTGCCTATTCCAAGATGAGATTGACAGCAAGAAATAATGACAATAAGGTTAGTGTAGGATGCATTTATGATGCAGAAAGGTGGAAAAGATATGTATGTACACTTGGTCAGAATACCGCCAGGATATTATTAACTACCAATGTAAATTTGGCCTTGGGGAATAAAGAGACTGAAATCTGAAGGCAGCAAAGCCAGTCTGACTACAGGTAAGCTACAGAACAGCTGGTGTGAAATAAACATTCATCACAGGTCCTTTGACAAGAAAGACTGTTCTTTTAGTGGAAAACACTTGGGAACTTGAAGAAGCAGAAGGTCAGCTGGAAACC
The DNA here is from genome assembly GCA_028571685.1 of Heterohyrax brucei. Lineage (NCBI taxonomy): Eukaryota > Metazoa > Chordata > Mammalia > Hyracoidea > Procaviidae > Heterohyrax > Heterohyrax brucei. The sequence continues at coordinate 26,069,210 of CM053143.1, forward strand.
AGACCTGCAGCTACTGAGTGGAATGAACTGAGCAAAATTAGCCTGAGTCGGCCCTCATGAGGTCAGGGTTAGGATGAGCTAGCCCTGGGCTGCTGAAGAAAATAGTGGCATCCAGTGGCCTACTGACCTATTCCCCTAATATCATTTCAACTGCTGTTAACTTAACCTAGAGAAGGATTATATGTACACACACAGGCACATGTATACACATATGCAAACACATACACGCAGGCATACGGGTGCACATTTAATACCTAAAAACCAAATCCACTACTGTTGAGTCTTACAGGACAGAAAAGAGCTGCCTGCTAGTTTTCAAGGAGTGCCTGGTGGATTCAAATTGCCGATGTTTTGGTTAGCTGTTATAGCACTTAACCACTACGGCATCAGTGTTTCCAGTAACAGAAGTCTGTTTCTCATTTCCTCCCCTAACTTTATGACTGAGTAGAAAGAATTTCCTTGCATAGCAGACAATCTGGTAAAACGTAACCACTGTAACCTATGGGAAAAAGAGAAAAAGCAGCCAGTTCACTGAGTCAAGTTCATTGTTCTAGAAGTAATGCCTGCAAGTTTGGCGTTAAGCATCAAATTCAGCCTTTCGAAAACAGACACTAGATCTAAATACCTACAACTGGTTCACGTTGTGGACTAAATACGAGCTCTCCACCATCACATTTATTTTGATCCTTTTGTTTAATTTGGTAGATTACCAGGATGGAGGCCTTCTCTTTGACAGTGATCAGACTGTCTACAATCTTTTTAGCATTTGAAGTTATGGCCAAAAAGTACATTCATCTCATATTGAGGAACATGTATTGCACTTTTAGGGAGGTAAAAAAATGATTTTAGGATTTCAAGCATGAAATCTTTAAAGATTTCACTAACCCTAGGACTCATTTCTTGCTTTTTATTTTTCATGCAAATAGAACCAAGATGCTATCATTTTCAGACTAAAGGAAAGCTGAAGGTTGGTTCCCACTTTGTACCTCAGCCATGACCAGTTTATTGCTCTTTATAGTCAGATCATTTCTTTATCCCACCTCTGTGAAGGGAACAACAAGATTAGTCACACACGGAATAATTTATTCAACACTATTGAGTTCTGACTGTATACAGGCACAATTTATCCCACCTGGGGACGCAGAGATGAGTAAGATGAGGTCTCTGCTTTAGAGGAACTCACAGTTAAATGGGGAGATGAATAAGCAGGTACATAATAATACAAACACTCTGAGACATGATTAGAGGTTCCCAGAAATTCAGAGGAGAAAGAAAAAAAATCTTGCCTGAGGGAGAGGACCTTTAACTTGAGTGCCGAGTACTGTTTGCATATTCTTATTAATTTTCTCCAGAAAAATAAAGCAAGAATTGCCTCATCTTTATCTATGTCATAAACATTCTGCCAAAATGACCAAGACTAGCTTATCACGGAGCAGCTCAAGAGTGCTTTTGAATTGGCAGTGTTTTCAACTACAAGTCTAACAAAATTTCTATGCCGTGATGTCATCGTCCTCATTTTACACATAGGAAAATGGATACAGTAAGGTTAGTGACTTGCACCAGGGTCTGGTAAGTGAAAGGACCTAAGTTCACATCTCAGCTTTCCTCTAATTCCAAAAACAATGATTTTAAGTAATCCAGTTTACTTAAATAAGGAAGTCCTGCAGCATTTCATTAGGCTTCCTTTTAAAATGAAACACTGTACATTTATGCTTTTAGTGAAGACTGAGTAGCCATCTAGCTTTGTTACCATTTAAATAAAAAGAACTTAGGTTACTCACCACGTGTCCTATCCAACCGAATATTGGGTGGACAACAGTGGCCTCAGGGATTTGCCAGGAAAGGACATAGTTTTCCTCCCTGACATTAACCTTAAAGGTTAGGTGTCCTCTCAGTAGCCGTTTATGGCTCTGACATTCATAAATTTGCTCAAAACCTTTATGAATCCATTTACATTCTTTGCCTGTATCTCTTTGATGATAATGAGCTCCATGCGTTTATTATTATTTTCTGCGTGAAGTGATACTCCTTTTTACATGTCCTCACTTCACCTCACTCTCGTTTTGAAGGGGTCCTCTATTTCCGTGCAAGAGTTGAGAACTATGAGAAGAGCTGTGCTTGTGTTCACTTTACGTTACCATTTTTACAACTGTCTAAGGTTGTTGTTTTATTCCCCTACCTTGGTAAAGAATAAACAAACCTGTATACTATATTTCTCTTTCTGATGGACCAATATTTTATTTAAGGATGAGGATTATGTCTTCTGGCATATTTTCAATAAACTTTTGGAAGATGCCAAAACTTGCTCCAAGAGTCCCCTTAGAATAACTTATGTTGGTATTAATATTATGTACTTGCATGTGTAAGGCAGCTCTGATCTGATCCTGGAAACACTTGAGGTAATTTTTGTTCTAATCCACAATCACTTTTGATTGTTAAGTAAATGACATATGTTTTATAACTGATTATAACTGATAGATTGTATTACAGAATACTATCGAGTGTTATAAGAACACTGGCCCAGGTGTCCAGAGTCTGGCATTCTAAACACTTCTCTGGATACCAGTTTACAAGTTTATAAGATTAAAGGTTGAACTAGGTGATTTTCAAGGTCTGTTCATACTTTAAAATTCTGAGTCCCCGGTGTTCTTGTCCAAATTTAGTTTCTTTGAGCACTAATATCAAAAACTCACTGCCATAGAGTTGATTCCAACTCATAGCAATGCTACACATAGAGTAGAACTGCCCAATAGAGTTTCTAAGGAGTGCTTGGGGGATATTTGGACAGTTAACCTCGGTTAGCAGCCATAGCACTTAACTACTATGCCACCAGGGTTTCCAAAGCACTAATAGCCCTTCCCTAATTCCAGTATGAGTCCTTTGCTGTTGATGATATTTTGTGTGAATATTGTCAAAGACTTGTAGGCAGATCACGCATACTGTTTTATCTATACTTGTCGTTTCCCACCTCTACCACCATTCAGAAATATTTACCTTTCCTGTAGGTCAGTTTAAGGGATGTACCTATTTTAAGCTTTATAAACTTTTTCAGTTTGTCAATAGAACCTGAAGGCCTCTTCAGAGCATCCCTTCTGTTCCAAGCAGCCACTCTTGTAAATAACAAACACCATTCTTTTGTTGTCGTCATCGCTCATTCTGTTGAATGAATTTTCACTCACAGTGATCCCGTGTATGCATAGTAGAACTGCTTTATAGGATTTTCATGGCTCTGATGTTTTAGAAGCCATTGCCAATCCTTACTTTTGAAGTGCCTCTTGGTAGGTTTGAACTGCCAGACTTTAGGTTAGCAGGTTGTTGTTGTTAGGTGCCTTCAAGTCAGTTAGTAATCCTATGAACAACAGAACAAAACACTGTCTGGTCTTGCACAACGTCCACAACTGTTTTTAAGTTTAAGCCCATTTTTGCGGTCACTGTGTCTTTTATTTTGTCATTCCTTCCTTTTGCTTTAGCTGCTCGACATTCGAGAGCAAGTTTCAGATTGTCTTCTAACATCCAATTTGGTCTTTTCTTCTTTCTTTCCTTTCTTTTAATGACCTCTTGCTGCCATTATGGATGATGTCTTTGATATTATTCCACAGTTTGTCTGATCTTTGGTCGTTAGTGATAAACACATCGTATCTGTTCTTGAGATGGTCTTTAAACTCAGGAGAGATATACTCAAGATCATACTTTGGATCTTGTGGACTTGTTCTGATTTTCTTCAGTTTCAGTATGAATTCGCACATGAGCAGTTGATGATCTGTGCCACAGTCAGCACATGGCCTTGTTCTGACTGCTGACATGGAGCTTTTGCATCATCTTTTTCTACAGATGTACTCGATTTGGTTCCTGTGTATTCCATCTGGTGAGGTCCATGTGTACAGCTGACATTTGTGTTGATTAAAAAAGGTATTTGCAGTGAAGAAGTCATTAGTCTTGCAAAATTCTATCGTATGATCTCCAGCATCATTTCTGTCACCAAGGCTATATTTTCCAACTACTGATCCTTCTTTTTTGTTTCCAGCTTTTGCATTCCAGTCACCGGTAATTATCAATGCATCTTGATTGAATATTCGATCAATTTCAGACTGCAGAAGCTAGTAAAAATCTTCAACCTCTTCATCTTTGGCCTTAGTAGTTGGTGTGTAAATCTGAATAACAGTTGTATTAACTGGCCATCCTTGTAGGCGTATGGATATTATCCTGTCACTGACAGCATTGTACTTCAGAACAGATCTTGAAAAGTTCTTTCAGATGATGAGCACAACACCGTTCCTCTTCAAGTTTTCATTCCCAGTGTAGTAGACTATATGATTGTCAGATTCAAAATGGCTAAAACCGGTCCATTTCAGTTCACTAATGCCTAGGATGTCAATGTTTATGCATTCCACTTCATTTTTGACAATTTCCAGTTTCTCTAGATTCGTACTTTGTGTGTTCTATGTTCTGATTATTAGTGGGAGTTTGCAGCTATTTCTTCTCACTTTGAGTCTTGCCACATCAACTAGTGAAGATCCCGGAGGCCTTACTCCATCCACATTGTTAAGATAGACTCAACTTTGAGGAGGCAGCTCTTCTCTGGTCGTCTTCCAAGTGCCTTCCAACCTGGGAGGCTCACTTTCTAGCACTATATCTGACAACATTCGGCTGCTATTCATAAGGTTTTCCCTAGCTAATTCCTTTCAGAAGTAGACTGCTGGGTCCTTTTTCCTGGTCTGTCTTAGCCTGAAAGCTCAGCTGAAACTTATCTACCATGCTTGACCTTGCTCATACCTAAATACCAGTGGCATAGCTTCCTGCATCACAGCAACAAGCAAGCCTCCACTGACGATACGTGGGGGCTGCTCACTCCCTCCTTACCTGATAGTGTTATGCTGCCTACCTGATGGTGTTTCTCTGCTTACCGGATGCTGTTATCTGCCTTACTTGATGCTGTTACCCTCCTTACCTGATGATTAGTAGTCTAGTGCTTAATTGTTTGTGCCACCATCCTGCAGAGGTCATTGTTAAACTCATTGTCATCATGTTGATTCTGACTCATAACAACCCTATAGGACAGAGTTTAACTGTCCCACTGAGTTTCCAAGGAGAAGCTGGTAGATTCAAATAGTTGTCCTTCACTTAGCTGCCATGCTGTTAACCACTGTGTCACCAGGGCTCCATATAAACAAGGGTAAATATTGACCAAAGTTTCCTCATTTTCATCTTTGAATTGTCTCAAAATCCTGAGACAGCTGACATCCATCCCAGCTATGTTTGTTTGTTGACTTGGGTTAAAAATTTTCTTTTCAGGCTTTGCCACTTTGGGTTTTAACATGGGAGGGATACATTTGGTAAAAACTGGATTCTTTGTTTTTCAAATGACAAGTGCAGGGTTGTGAAGTTCCCAGTTATCTCAATGCAGCATCGTTCTGTTGAAATGAGCACTTGGCACAAACCAATGTGACTAGGTCCTTTTTCTGTCTGCACCCAGAGGTGTGATGCTTTAAGCACATGATTCAAAACATAGGAAAAGCTCATGAAGACACAGGCCCGACAGTCTCATCTGGAAAATGAGCTAATAATGGCTACCTCAGGGATACATATGACACCAGCAACATACCAAGGGTGCTTAAGTTTGTGAAGGTTGGTTTCCTGACCCTACTGCTTCTAGCACAGAGTCCCTGGGTGATACAAACAGTTAAGCACTCTGTACTAGCCAGAAGACTGGAATTTCAAGTGCTCCCAAAGGCATCTGAGAAGACAGGACTGTCACTCTTCTTTTTAAAGGTCGACCTTGAAAACCCCGTGGACCAGGTCTACTTTGCAAACAAGGGGTCACCATGAGTCAGAATGAACTCAGTAGTGACTAACAACAATAACAGCTTTCTAGTTCTCTAATCAAGCCATTCAGGGATTCAAATGAGAATAGAACACAGTGGCAGAGGTATATGAAGCAATAGGACACGGAGTACAGGAGACATGTTATTCGTCAATAGAGAGATGCTGTGGTCCTTGAAACATGAATGAACTTAATGTGTCTTTTTAATCTGGCCAGTCTGATGGTCACTGTTTTAAGAAAACTTGTCTTTTGTGATCAGAATGGTTCCAGTTATCATCCAACACTGTGTGTCGCTACGTTCTTCTTACTTTGTTGTGTGACTAGTATTAACCGACACAGTCTAGGTCTTTCTCTTAGGCAGCCTTTCTGTTATTAGGCTACAAAGCTTTATCTTATGTTCTTTGGACATATTGTCAGGAGGGATCAATTCATGGAGAAGGACATCATGCTTGGCAAAGTAGATGGTCAGTGAAAAAGAGGGAGACCCTCAACGAGATGGATAGACGCCATGGCTGCAATGACAGGCTTAAGCATAACAATGGTTGTGGGCATGGCACAGGGCTGGGCAGTGTTTCATTCTGTTGTGCATAGTGTTGCTATGTGTTGGAACCGACAGCTAACAACAACAGCAACAAAGTTTACCTGTCCATATTTGAAATCAGGGCCCTGCTCTCTAAATCATTTTTCTTGACATTTGAGTCATTCTCTCAACCTCTTCATGATGCCAGAGAGTTACTATCAGGGGAGAGTTGATTTCTGCCACCTGCCTTAATATAGTCCTTAAAGATTATACCTTTATCCTCTCTCTGTATCACTGAGTGGTGGGAAGAAAGATGGAAAAGGAGAAAAAAACAAAAAAGAAACCCTGGCAAAATCCTTTCAAAATCCTATTCTCACACAGGGTAATATTTCAGAAGATTTCTTTCTTGGTACCTCTAGAAAGGAATAAAACAAAAATTGTGGCAACTTGTAAACATTAATTAGACTAGAACAATTGTCTTCATTTTGGAAAGAACAAGCTAGTCATAAAGATAGTCCATTAGTGCTGGAGGACTCATGACATGTGTCATTAAAAACAGCTTTTTATTTTATTTTAAAAAATATTTTGTTGTGTTTTAGGTGAAAGTTTACAATGCAAGTCAATGTCATCCAAAAATTTGCTCTGACCGCTCTCCCCAAGCTGTGACAGCACTTCCCGGCTTTCCAGCCTGTATTTCCCGTGTCCAGTCACCCAGGTCCACCTCTGACCTCTCACCTCCCTTCTGGATAGGAGCTGTTCAGTTAGCCTCCTGTATCTACTTAAACTAAGAAGCACATTCTTGGCCAGGATCGATTTATATGTTATAGTGCAGTACAATCTTTGTCTGAAGAGTTTCTGCAGGAACGGTTTCAGTTCTGTGCTAACAGAGACTCCAGGGGCTGCATCTTCTGGGGACCTTACAGTCTATTAGACCGTCAAGTCTGGTCTTTCTGAAAACAGCTTTTTAAAGAGATAGTTTCTTTGAGGTATCTAGTAGAAAATACTTGGTAGAACATTAGAGACTGTATCAATGAATAAAACACATGGTTGTCCTTCATTCCCTTTATATTTGGCAAAAGAGCCAGACATACATTTATTTATATATGCAAACAAGAATAATATTGAGCAGAATAATATGGAAAATGTCTAAATATGATAGGCATAAAGTCTTATAGGAATGAAAGGGAGAGAGATACCAACTCCAGCTGTGAAGATTTAGAACATGGAGCATTAAAACTGGGCTCTAGGGAATCAGTAAGATTTAGCCTGGCAGGTGGTGATGAGGGCCTTGTATTTAAGGGAATAGCTAAGCAAGTGACCTGTGTTTGAAATGGTTTTCTGTATTTGGGAAAAGGTATTATCAGTCTTGTTAAGTAGTGTCAGAATGGAGTGAGATAAGAATGGGGTAAGGAATAAACATGGGAAAATTGCCCAATTCTCCTTCACAACTTCAGCCTAGTTTCTTCTTATGAATGTCATCATCTAATAAGCATTTCCTCGATATCTTTGGTCTCAAAGTGGCATGGTGAGTTAGGTGCTATGGCTTTTAACTGAAAGATCAGCAGTTCAAATCTACCAGGTACTCCGTGGAACCTCTATGGTGCACTTCTACTCTGTCCTGTAAGATTGCTAGGAGTCAGGAATAGATTTGATGGCAGGGGATTTTTTTTTTTTTAATTCTAATTTGAGAAGGCAACTCTGTTAGAAGGAGGCAAAGTTTCTTCTGAAATCACTTAACGGTCTGCTAATCTGAATATAGGAGCACTGGTGGCTCAGTGCTGAAAACACTTGGCTGCCGAATGAAAGATGGGTGATTCAAATCCAACAGCCACTGCGCAGGAGAAGATGCAACAGTCTGCTTCTGTAAGGAGTACAGCCTTGGAAAGCCCATAGAGCTGTTCTACCCTGTCCTATGGGGTCACTATGAGTCAGAATATAGTCGATTTGCAGCTTCAGGTGAGGTTTTTAGTCTGAATATATCAGTCTTAGAAGGAATACAGTGAAAATGTTCCTTACAAGCAATTGCCATAGAAGATGTAATTAAGTTAAAATGAAGTCACACTGGACTGAGCTGGGCACTAATCCAGTTCTTCTAGGCATCCTTATAAGAAGGCCATGTGAAAACACACAGAGGCGAAGGTGCGAAGGTAGAGGCAGAGATTTCATTTCAATGATACATCTAAAGAGCAAAGAATGCCCAGGGTTGCCGGCAGTGCTAGGAACCGAGAAGAGTCAAGAACAGATCTTCGCCTAGAGCCTCTGAAGAGAGCATGGCCTGTCTAACACTTTCAGTTCTGACTTCAGTCTCTAGAACTGTGAAAACACAGTTCTGCTGTTTTAGTCACCCAATTTGTAGTACTTTGTTACATCAGCCAAGGAAATTAATAGAGTCACATTCTGAAGTTCTGGGTAGATATGAATTGAGGGGAGGAACAAAATTTAATGCAGTACACAGAGCAATGGAAGAGGGCACTGGACATGTGGATTTGGGGAGCCAACCTGCGTGGTCTGTCATAACAGTTTTAAACATAGAGCCTAAAATCAGCGTTAATATTGGCACAAGTCCCGAAACAGAGAGAGCAAAACCATCTCAGTGAGGACAGCACTGTCTGTCAGAGCAGTCCATCAATGCTGGGAAGAGCTTACCTTCTCCTTGAATTTCCACTGTTGTTTTAAAGAGACAGATCTTAACTGGGTTTTGCCATTGTGAGTTTTATAGGGTCTCTACCCTGGTGGCATAGTCCTTAAGTGCTGCAGCTGCTAACCAAAAGGTCAGTAGTTCAAATCCACCAGGTGCTTCCTGGAAACTCTGTGGGACAGTTCTACTAAGACCTCTAGGGTTCCTGTCAGTCAGCATCGACTCGACAGCAATGGGTTGAGTTGGTTTGGTTTTTGCTACGAGAGCTGAAGAATACAAGGTCTGCCATTCTGCAAGTGAGAGAGAAGCAGTGGGTTACCTCTCATCCTACATATGAACTATCTGCTTTGAGTCTTACCCTGTTGTGCTGACAAGGCTGGTCCCGTCCTGGGTCACCCTGGGCTCCCATGGCTTTACTAGAAGTGGTTGATTTCCCATCTTGCTGTATTTATAACCATCTCTTGGAAAAGAAAATGGATTGTAGTGGGAAGTCTTGCTAAGATAGAAACAAAATTCAGCCAGCCTCAGTAGTCAAAGACATAATTTAGATTCTTTAGTTGGCTGGCTTTGGCTTAGTTGGAAAGATAAATGCAGATAAGAGGCCAGTACGCAGGATCCAAATGCCCTGGCACAAGAACCAGACAGACAATGAACTTGGCTGTCAGCCACAGCACCCGTTTACCTTTGCAAAAGATTTGGTTCTAAGCAGACCAGGGCCTGGCTGCCATGTGAGGGTCTCCATCCTGGAGCCAACATAGAAGGGGGACGCTGAATGAAAACTGCTGGGAAAGTTGGGGCAAACAGAAAAATCTTCAAGAAGTTGAGAAACCAGACAGACTGGGATGGAGAGAGTTGGGAAGGTTTCCAAAGCTACACAGTCAAAAATAGCCTCAGGCCAAGGGCTCAGAGAACTTTTTCAAACAAGCCCTTTGCTTCTAGGAAGGAAAAACAAACCCAGAATGCTTTTGTCCTTTTTCCTTGTAAAATATCATCTTTAGTCAGAAAATATCTTTATTTCGAAATAACTGGGAGGATGATGTTGACATTGCCTTGGCTCTCAGGGACATTTTTGTGGGAACAGTGTCATACTTTCTGGGGTTCAGATCAACGCATTGAACATTGCATTGACTTAGTTTCTGAATTTAATAAGATTAAAAACACAAGGGACAACCTTGGAGGGGTTTACACAACAGCAGTCACTCGCTACTGGGGGTACTTTTGCCCCACAGGGTACAAATTTTCTGGAAACGTGTGTCGGGACTTGAGGGGGTGCTGCTGGAATGTAGTAGACTGAGTCCAAAGATGTTTTTAAGCATTTTACAATACATAAGACAGTCCCACACATCAAAAATTGACCAGCCCAAAACATTTATATTGCAGAGGTTAAAAAAAAATGCAGAGGGAAAAATGGGTATGAATGTAGATGTGTGTATAAGATAAGGAAGTGCCTTAGAGGCGAAATCAAACCAAACCCATTGCCATCGAGTCAGTTCTGACTCATAGTGAGCCTACAGGACAAAGCTGAACTGCCCCACAGGCTTTTCAAGGACTGCCAGGTAGATTTAAACTGCCGACCTTTTGGTTAGCGGCTGTAGCACTTAACCACTATGCCACCAGGGTTTCCATCTTAGAGGCAAGATTCATAAATTCTATGCAAAGCAATCTGTGAAGAATATTGTTTCAGTCAGCTAGTGTTCCTCTAACAGCAATATCACAAGTAGGTTCTTTAAAAAGAGAAACTTTATCTTGTCACAGTCCAGTAGGCTAAAAGTTCAAATTCAGGGTGTCAGCTCCAAGGGAGGCCTTTGTTGACTGAATCAGAGGAAGGTCCCTGTCATCAATCTTCCCCTGGACTGGGAGCTTCTGAGGCACAGGGATCTCTGTCCTTTCCAAAGGATATGCTCAGCCTCTGGCACAGCTTCTTGGTGATATGAGGTCCCCAATCTCTCTGCAGGCTTCTTTCCTTTATATCTCAAGAAACTGCTTCAAGGCATGAAACAATCTTACACAGAGTCCTCACCCACCGACACAACTGCCACTCATCCATCCTCATTAACATCATCTCACAGAGGCAGGATTTACAACATGGAGGAATCCTGGTCAGGAATCCTGGCCTAGCCAAATTGCTACACATATTTTTCGGGGAACACAAACCAATCCATGAAAAATGTGGAAGCAATGTAAAGTGTTCAAGGGGTTTTGAAGGATGCTTAAGAGTTCTAGGAAAGGGACCTTCTTATGAGATTACACGAAACACAGAAGATGAGACAGGAGGCAGAAGCACTAGAAGAAAGGCCTCAAATTGACACTGTTAGAGGTAGGAAATACTGGGAAAACATTTTATAGGGGTAGACAACATCAGGTCACTAAAAGACCCAGAAAGCCAGTTTAAGGAGCTTGAACTCAGTGGTATAACTTAGGGAAAATAATTAAAGAACTAAAGGCAAATGAGTAATATCTAAATTTGAAGTAGATAAGTAGCTATTGTGCTCGGAAATAAACCGAAAAGAATTAGAATGACCCTACACAGTTACGTATTGTTATTTTACCAGTTTTCTCTCCACACCCTTTTCTTTGATGATACATTCCTGAAGAGATCCAGGCTATCTAGGAAAGGGAAGCCAGGAAGACTCTAATTACCTGGGAGAGAGTGTGGAGACAGTGAGAACTTAGAAACCTCTGTAAAATCAAAACACAGAAACAGGAACAAATTCTGTGTTTGACAGGAACAAGACCCTGAGAAAAATGAAGGCTAGAAAGTGGTGACTAGAGAGGAGGTATTGAAATTTATGGGTTCTTACTAGAGCAAATCCAGGTGAGACAAATTACCTGGCGTGATCACGAATTATTCAGTCAAGTGGAGGACAGATGGTGGCCACTGGGTTTGAAGACAGCAGTGAGTTGTTAGGTCAGCAACTGTGTTGGCTTTTGCATGTGATCATTGACGATGCCTAAGATGGTAGTGTTACTGAACACAAGTTCTTGTCCTGCTTTATTAACCAACTGAATTAATGCAGATGCCACACTCACACTTGCCAGGGAAACAGAAGGCAGACATTTATTGTTTGCACAAACAAGGAGCAATGTTGGACCTAGTAGCTGAAAGACCAAGAGCTCTCATCCTCCTGGCAGCAGAGAGCTTTTATGTCCTGCAGTCCCCAACAGGTAGGTAATGACATCTGAAATCCTCCCCTATCCATCTTTGGAGATCTGAGTGCTGAGTTATGTTAGAAAAGAAGGGAACTGTCAGTCTTTAAATGGGTTCAGTTGTTGCATGTCAAAGAACACCTTCTCCTTAGCAAAGTTCAGGTCCAGGGTCAGGTCAGGGCCTAGTTTTGGGGGTTCCACATGTCTTTTAAGCTATGTCTGCAAATGAACAAGGGCTTTGGTGCCAAATTTAAACAGTTGTTGTGGGGGAATGTGAGCAGGAAGGGAGGACCATGGCTGAGTTGGCTAAGTTTTGATGGCATTTTCAATAGCAGGACTTGAGATAAAGATGAAGAATTTTAAGCAAGCACCAAATTAGTCCATGAATATGAGGAATTGTTGGAAGATGATCATAATGAGGATGGCTTGACCTATAGAGCAAGAGGGAGTTTAACAGCATGTTAGAAGAATAACACCCTGGAGATAGTAACAAGGAAATAAAGAAGGCCAACTAATACTTGATAAATAGTACTAAAGAGGGCACACAGAAAGTACTGTCCTCAATAGAGTTCCAGAAATAGATAGCAGTTGTTGAGTGAAGAAAACAGATATGTAGGGGAGTTTGTTTAACATGGAATGGAGGTTTCAAAAGTCACAGTTGAAAGTTTTGTTTTTTTTTTTTTTTTAATGGGAACAAGAACAACAAGTGAGAAAGGAAGCGCAGAACATTGCTGGGTGTCTTAGCCATCTGTTACTGCTCTAACAGGAATATCATAAGAGGATGTGTGTAACAAAAAATGAAAGTTTATTCTCATACAGTCCAGTAGGCTAGAAGGCCAAATTCAGGGTGCCAGCTCAAGAAGAAAGCTCTGTCGGCCCTGGAGGAAGGTCCTTATGTTGCATCAGTCTTCCTTTGGTCTGAGGCATCTCATTGCAGAAACCTCAGTTCTAAAGGGTGCACTGTGCTCTCAGAGCTGCTTTCTTGGTGGTATGAGGTCTCCAGCTCTCTGTTCTCTTCCTTTTCCTTTTACATCTTGTAGAATGAAAAGATAAAAGGTGATGCAAGTCAGACTCAAAGGAAACTCTTTACGTTGGAGTAGGGAGGCAACCTCAGGAAGAGTGTTACAGTCTCATCCTAATTCTCTTTAACATAAGCTAGTCTATTAATCATAGGCACACATTAGGATTCACAGCATACGAGAATCACAAAATGGAAGGCAGTCATACAATACTGGGAATCATGGCCTAGTCAAATAGCAACACACATTTTGGGGGGACACAGCACAAGGAAGAAGAGGCTAGAGAGGCTTTCACTTTGGATACTGATTAAGAGTGACAGTAGTGGGAGACCCAGTGGAATAAGTTGGCAATGTTGCTGTTGCTATTAGATGCCAGCAAGCAGATTCTGACTCCTGATGACCCCACATGTGCAGAGTAAAACTGTCCCATAGGGTTTTCAATATTGTGTCCTTTTAGAAATAGAGCAGTCAGCCTGTCTTCTGAGGTGCCTCTGGATGAGTCTGAACCACCAACCTTTTGACTATTAGTCAAGCACTTAACCATTTGCACCACCAAGGGACTCCTCAGTTGACCATTAGTTTCCAGATGTATCTCTAGTGGCAAAATTAGGTAGTCGAAATGGACTGGCTATATCCCAGGGTATGCAGGCTAGCACTACCCATCTCTAGGGGCACCATTTACATAAACATTCACTGTGACTGATGCCCACTATTGGAGATTCTGGAACTGTAGTTAACTGTCTAGGTCTCAGAGTGTGCGTGAGGCAATTTCCAAAGTCACAGGTCCCTGAATGGGGGGAAAAATTAACACCTATTATGATAAGTGCTACCGTGAAGACTTGAGTGAGATCCTTCCTTTCTAAACTTAATACCTTCAGATTAAGAACCTTATCTTCTTATTCATGTATATTTTTCTCAGTGCCCTAGAGTCTGATAAAAAGAAATCACTCAACAAATAAACTAGTTCCTGGTGATAATAATACAGTCACATTTAGTTAACAAAAATACACGAGGAAAAAATTGAAATTTAAAGATTTAATGCTTGGAAAATAGTTCAAGGTGTTTGAAATGGAGAAATTTCCAGAGGCTGCCATAATGTGTCTACGATTTAGACTTTACCAGATCTCTGTAATGTATTCCTTTTCCTTAAAGAATCAGTTTCCAAGTATTTTCTGCCTGAATTGTTCTAACAGGCTGCAAAAACTTTTAACAGAAAGGTGTTGGGAAATGAGTATTGAGGCAGACAATATTTTTGTTTTGTTTCTCCCTTCCTTTTTATTATTGCAAGTTTTATAATTTAGTTTTGCCTGGTTGCACAATGAAATTATTTTTGCATCATAATCTAAATAGAGGAAATTTAAATCCTAATAGTAATGGATCTTGTAAGTAAAAAGTTTGATGAATATATCAAGTTAATCCTAAAAGTCAAAAACCACTTACCTGAATTTATCCTGATCATTTGAGAAATGCTTGGATGATATATTTCAGAATTTAATATGTTAACATTTCCTAGAGTGTTAGAATTATGCATTCGCTGCACACTTGAGGAAGATGCTAGATGCGACAGACTGACACAGAAGTCAGGTTCAGAGTCTGCTCTGATACCCTCACGTGTCAATGTTTGGAGACAGGAACAAAAGGAAAATGCCTCCAGGGTCTCTTTTGAAGACTAAGGAGAGGTTTTCTAGAAACTTCTCAGCTTACTTCCCCTTATTTCCTGTTTGTCTGAATTTTATCATAAGGCAGACCTAAACCAATTGCCTGGAAAGTGGAATGAGATCACTGTTCTTGCCTGTCCTTCAGACTCTTTTGCAGAGCTTGGCCACTTAGAGCAAAGAGAATAAATTTGGGGATCCATGGGACTTACAGCAAAATATGAATATGAAACTTCTTGTGAAAAAAATTATCAATTATTCCAAGATGAGAACAACAGAGCGCTAAACTAAGTGCAGGCCCAGGGGCCCAAGAAGCCAGCCCTATTAGCATATTGTAGTTGCTCTTAGTTACTGAAGAACCAGAGTTGGCTCAGTCCCAGGGAGAACTTACATATAACAGAAGAAAACGTCACCAGGTCCTGCACCATCTGCCTGATCATTGGTATGTTTGAGTCCCTTGTTGTGACTATTGTGTCAGTGCATCTCATTGACGGGCTTCTTCTTAGCCAACTGCTATTAGCATAGAAGTGAGAGAATGGCTATTGAGAAGTAAGCAAAAATGTTTGCCTGCATAAATCGTTGTTTAGAGTAATTTATGCAGTCCTAATCCGATCGACAGCACTTGGCTGGCTTTGGCAGAGACAATATCAGGTTTTTCAGATTTTCACTGAGTTTTTCGTTAGTGTTCTAAAAGATAAGCAGAGAAATTAGTGCTCACTTGATTTACAGGAAGTAATTTCACCTAATTTTTATTCTGTTTTGACTGTTACGTCATTGGGGGGAAACTGTCCTTAATCTCATAAACTGTGAAATTATTTTCTACCTAATCTCCTGACTTAATGCTAATCTCTCTAATTTCTGATTACCTGATTTATTTGAGGTCTTGCTTCTTTCCATAGACCTAATGTGTTCTGCAGTTTCTTCTTTCATCATCAGCAATGTGGAGTCGTGCTCTTGATTATGCTTTTTGCAGCCTTACAGAATATTTAAAAACAGTTGCTGCTGCAGTGCTTTCACAATACTCAAAGGTGGAACAGTTGAATGTCTATCAACAGATGAATAGATAAATAAAATACAGTATATATGTGCAATGGAATATACAGCCATATAGAGAAATGAACTTGTGATACACGTCACAATATGAATGAACCTTGAAAAAAAATCATGCTGAGTGAAATGAGTCCTTTGCAAGAGGGCAAATATTATATGGTATACAATACATACCATACAATATATATGTATATATACCAAAATATACAGAAACCAAAGGTTATTATTGGCAATTAGGGGTTGAGTGCTAGTTTTTTGTTTGGAGGGAAATTGAGTTAATGTTAATGTTGTTGTTAGGTGCCGTTGAGTTGGTTCTGACTCATAGCTACCCATGCAAAATAGAAGGAAACACTGCCCAGTCCTGTGTCGTGGCACAGTTGTTATACTTGAACCCATTGTTGCAGCTAGTGTCAATCCATCTTTTTGAAGGTTTTCCTCATTTTTGATGCGCCTCTATTTTGCTAAATATGATGTCCTTTCCAGGGACTGATCCCTCCTGACAACATATTGAAAGAACGTAAGACACAGTCTCATCATTCTTGTTCCTAAGGAGCACCCTGGTTACCCTTCTTTTAAGACAGATCTGTTTGTCCTTTTGGCAATCTACGGTATGCTCAGTGTTCTCCTCTATCACCACAATTCAAAGGCATCAATTCTTTTGTTTTTCTTATTCTGTCCAGGTTTCATATGCTTATAATGCAGTTGAAAGTACCATAGCTTTTGTCAGGTGTACCTTAGTCTTCAAGGTAACATCTTTGCTTTTCAATACCTTAAGGCAGTCTTTTGTGGAAGATTTGTTCAATACAATGCATCTTTGATTTCTTCTTTGTGAGTTTGGCCAATGGTTTATTGATTTCGTTGACCTGTTCAAGGAATTGACTTTTGGTCTTGCTATCTTTCTCTGTTGTTTTTCTATTCTCTAATTTAGTTCTGCTCTAATTTTTATTATTTGCTTTCTTCTGGTGCCTGAGGGTTTCTTTTGCTGCTCTCTTTCTGCTTTTTTGAGTTGTAGAGGTAATCCTTTGATTTGGGCTTTTTCTTCTTTTTTCATGTGTGCATTTATTGAAATAAAGCAACCTTGGAGGACTGCTTTAACTGTGTCCCAAAGGTTCTGACAGTACTCTCCTTCTCACTAGATTCTGAAATGTCTTTATTCTATCCTTGAATTCTTCTATAAATCAGTAGTTTTTGATCAAGGCGTTGTTCAGTTTCATGTGTTTGATTTTTTGCCCTTGCTTTTCCTGTTATTGATTTCTACTTTTATAACTTTGTGGTCTGCAAATGATAATGGCATAGTGATTAAGTGCTACAGCTGCTAACCAAAAGGTCAGAAGTTTGAGTCCACCAGGCACTCCTTGGAAACTCTATGGGGCAGTTCTACTGTGTCCTGTAAGGTTGCTGTGAGTCAGAATTCGCTCGATGGCAATAGGTATGGTTTTTTATTAGACCTGAAAAGATACTTTGAAATATTTTGAATTTTGGTAAGGCTCGTGTCATGGATTGAATTGTGTACCCCCAAAAATATGTGTAGCCAGTGGCTGGGCCATGATTCCCAATATTCTGTGATTGTCCTCCATTTTGTCCTACAAGAGATAAAAGGAAAGAGAAGCAAGCAGAGAATTGGGAGCTTCACACCATCAAGAAAGCAGCACCAGGAGAAGAGCATGTCCTTCAGACCTGAGGTTCCTGTGCCAAGATGCTCCCTGGACAAAGACTGATACAATACTGTACTTTCCTTCAGAACCCTCCCCTGGAGCGGACATCCTGAGTTGGACTTGTAACCTACTGGACTGTGTAAGAATAAACTTTTTTTTGTTAAGGCCATCCACTCTGTGGTATTTCTGTTAGAGCAGCACTAGCTGGCTAAAACAGCTTGCTTTATGGCCTAATAAGTGATCTTTTCTGGACAACATTCCATGCATGATAGAAAACACAGTATACCTGGCTGCTTTTGAGTGAAATGTTATGTATATGTCTGTGATGTCAAGTTGGCTGATTGTGGCATTTTAATCTTCTGTGTCTTTATTGAGCTTCCTTCTGGATGCTTTGTCCTTCACTGAAAGTGGTATGTTGAAATCTCTTACTATTATTGTGGAGCTGTCTATTTCTCTTTGCAATGGTGTTGGAGTTTGTTTGATGTACTTAGGAGTCTTTTCATTGGGTGTATAAATATTTAATATGGTTATGTCCTCCTGATGTGTTGCTCCTTTATCCTCACAAAATATACTTCGTTGTCCACTGTGGTGGATTTAACCTTAAAAAAAGAGAAAAAAAAAAAAAGATTGCTGTGGAGTCCATTCCAACTAATAGCAACCCTATAGGCAAAGTAGAGCTGCCCCATAGGTTTTCCAAGGAGCACCTAGTGGACTTGAATTGCCTACTTTTTGGTTAGGAACCATAACACTTAACCACTACATCACTAGGGTTTCCAAGTCTATTTATCAAAAATTAATATTGCAATTCCTGCTCTATTTTGAATGTTGTGTAATTGGTGTATTACTTTCCATCCTTCGAGTTTTAGTTTGTTTGTGTCTTTAACAATAAAATGTACTTCTTGTAGGCAGCATGTAGACAGATGGTGTTTTTTAATTCCATCTGGCACTCTATGTCTCTTTACCAGTACATTTAATTCAATACATTCAGTGTAAATATTGATACAAATAGCTATGTTCAGTGCCGTCGTTTAGATGCTTTTTCTCTGTGTGTTGTTGACAATTTCTTTGTTCCACTTTATTTTCTGTGGAGTTATTTTTCTCTATGTGCTTTTCATCTTTTTTGTTGTTGTTGGTTTTGTATTTGCTGAGTCTTTGTGTTTCTTTATTTTGATTGTTAATTTCCTTTGTGCTTATCTTAATATTTATCTCTATTTTTCCAAATTTAAAGTAGTCTTTTATTCTTTGTATTGCCTCGACTTCCTCTACATATGAAAGAATCTGTGACTACAATTTTTTGTCCCTGTTGCTTATTATAATGTTATTATCTTTTACATATTGATATCTCTGCTGTTTCCGTCCTTTCAGTGTTTTAACTTTAGTTTATTTTTGTTACTAGTGCATCAGGATTGATATCTGTTTGCTCTGTCTTGTGTTCTAGTCTTGAGTTGTTTTCCGATGCTATTGATTTTTTAACCAAAGTACTCTCTTCAGTATTTCTTGTAATTTTGGTTTGACTTTTACAAATTCTCCAAATTTGTGTTTATCTGGAAATGTCATCAGTTCACTACCATTTCTGAGAGAATTTTTGCTAGACACAGAATTATTGGCTGGCAATTTTTTTTTTTTTTTAGGGCTTTGTATATGTCATTCCAGTGCCTTCTTGCCTGCATGGTTTCTGCTGAGTAGTCTAAGTTTAGTCTTTTTTGACTCTTTGTAGATTATTTTTCATTTATCCCTAGCCACTTTTAAATTCTCTTCTTATCTTTAGTTTTGGTAAGTTTGATTGTAATACATCTTAGTGTCTTTCTTTGGGGATATACTTTTTGTGCAGTTCAATGAGCATCTTGGATAGATATCTTCTTATCCTTCATATTTCAGGGAAGTTTTCTGTCAATAATTCTCTGTATTTCTTGTTATTCTTTCCTGTTCTGGTACTCTGATCACTCATAGATTATCCCTCTTGACAGTGTCACATGTAATTTTTGGTGTTTCTTCATTTTTTTAAATTATTGTATCTGATTTTTCCTTGAATATGTCAAGAACTTTATCTTCAGTCTCACTAATTCTGTCTTCCATTACCTCTGTTCTGCTCCTTAGACTTTGTATTATGTTATCCAACTTTCAAATTTCATCATTAATCAACTAAATTTCTGATTGCTATCTAGCTATGCTTTCTTCTATGAGCTTCAATTTGCAATTATGTTCTTTTGTGTTTTGCCTTGCATCCTTCCTGATCTCTTGAAGAGTTCTAAATATTGATCTTTTGTTTTCTGCCTCTGATAATTCCAGGAAATTCTCTTCCTCTGAGAAGTTTCTTAATTGTTTGTTCTGAGTGCTTTCTGAAGCCATTGTGGTCTGCCTCTATAATTGATTTGATATTGACTCTTGCCTCTGAACTATCAGTAAGTTGCTAAATTTGTTTTATGTTGACTGGACGGCACTTGGCTGGCTTGGCATGTTTGCTTACTGTGTTATAACTTCTTTTGTTTTGTTTTGAAATGTCCAAATAGGCTGTTCATGTGAGATAGTTTGATTAGCGGCATCTTAGGGGTTCTAACATCCTGTCACTAGGTGGTTAGAGCTATTACTAGGCATGTGAGCCCAGGTATCTGTTTACTCTATTGTATGTATTCAGCACAGTTTCTCAGGTAGTCAGTCACAAAGTATGCAGTGCAGGCTCTCCCCTCCAGCCCTAGATTGGCAGGGATGACTGGTATAGACACAGATTTCTGAGAAAAGCAGGGGGCTGACAGCCATCCATGAATGTCTGATGATTCTTTGTTCCTGTTTCTTAGTGCACATAGGTATATAGCTTTTGCTGCAGGATGATGGGCACTAGATGCTGCATGCAAAGCTAAGAGGCATTCAAGATCTGTGGACCCCTTATGCCTGTGTGTAGGCAAAGGAAATGTTTCTGCTGAGTTCCTGGCTTAGAGGAGTCAGCTGATTTTTTCCCATTTAGTTAAATTGTTCCCTCTCCAAGTCTGGGAGAATGGCTCAGGGCACAAGTAAGGGGTCCTACTTCCGACCAAGGTAATGTGTCAGTCTGTGGAGTCAGCTCAGTTAAGAGACTGAGAAAGGAAAGGTAAGCTCTGGGCACAGGGAGAGAGTTTCATCCTGAAGGCAAGTTTTAGATCTGAGTGTGGCAGGTTAGATGCAAACCACTTAACTTTTGACAATCAAACATCTTTTTTCACTGATTCTGGAAATGTGAGTGGACTCTCCACTATTTGATGTTTCCTGATGAGATAGACAATTTCCAAATGTTACTGCTCCACTCTTAACATTTGCTGCTGTAGATCCACCCATGGGATGCTGATTCCCACTGAGTTGGGTCTGGTCACTCCTAGGTTCTTCTGGACCTACTCTCTTCCTTGTCACTCAGTCCAATTTATTAACTTTCCCATTGATGTTCAGGGCTGGTAGAATGTCATATATAATTGATTCATCTGTGGGTTTTTTTTTTTTTTTTTTGGTTGCTGTTGTTCTATGTTGATAGAGGGATCACAGGAAGCATATGACTACTGGGCCATCTTAGTCCTGCCTGCTGCTTCCATCAGTATTGATGGTAGAGCCAAGCAAAATAAAATCCTCGATAATTACAATCTTTTCTCTGTTTATCACTATGGTGCTTATTGATCCAGATGTGAGGCTTTTTGTTTCTTTTATGTTGAAATGTAATCCATACTGAAGTCTGTGGTCTTTGATCTTCTTCAGTTTTCACTTGGAGTAAGTAAAGTTGTATCATCTGCATAACTCAGATTGTTAATGAGTCTTCCTCCACTCATGATGCCCTATTCTTTATACAGTCCAGCTTCTGTGATTATTTGCTCAGCATATAGATTGAACTGATATGATGCAAGGATACAACCATGACACACATCTTTTGTGACTTTAAACCATGCAGTGTTAATTTGTGTTGTTCAATCAGCTGTCTCTTGATCCATATACAGATTCCTCATGAGCAGAGTGAAATGTTCTGGAATTCTCAGTATTCACAATGTTATCCATAATTTGTTATGATCCATATAGTTGAATGCCTTTGCATAGTCAATAAACCACAGGTAAACATCTTTCTGGTATTCTTTACTTTCACTAAGATCCATCTGACATCAGCAATGATATCCTAGTTCCATGTCCTCTTCTGAATCTTGCCCTGATTTCTGGTAGTTCCCTGTCAATATACTGCTACAGTTGCTTTTAAATGATTTTTATCAAAATTTTACCAGCAAGTGATATTGATGACATTGTTTGATAATTTCTGCATTTAGCTGGATCATCTGTCTTAGGAATAGGCACAAGTAGCAGTCCTCCAAATTTCTTAGCATAGCCAATTGAGCACTTCCAGTGCTCCAACTGCTTGTTGAAACATTTGAATTGACATTCCATCAATTCATGAAGCCTTGCTTTTTGCCTGTGCCTCAGGGCAGCTTCTACTTCTTCTTTCAGTACCACTGGTCCCTGATCATGTACTTGAAATGACTGAATGTCAACCAATTGTTTTTGGTGTAATGACTTCGCATATCCCCTACATCTTCTTTTGATGCTTCCTGTATCATTTAATATTTTTTCCCATAGAATTTTTCACTATTGAAACTTAAGGCTTACATTTTTTCTTCAGTTCTTTCAGCTTGAGAAATGCCAACAGTGTTCTGTCCTTTTGGTTCTGTATCTCCAGGTCTTTGCGTATGACATTATAATATTTAACTTTGTCTTATTGAGCTGCCCTTTGAAATTTTCTGTTCAGTTCTTTTATTTAATTATATCTTGCTTTTGCTGTAGCTTCTAAATGTCTAAGAGCAAGTTTCCCAGTCTCTTCTGACATTCATTCTTGTCTTTTCTTATTTTCCTGTCTTTCTAATGCCTTCCTGCTTATGTTAATGGTGGTGGGATACTTTGGAAAAGGGTAGTGATAATGGTAGTATGATGTAAAAAAGATAATCAATATGATTGAATTGTAAATGTGAAAATTGTAATATTGGTGAATGTTTCACTGCATGTATTTTTACTGTAATAATGATAATGATAATAATAACAGCTGTCATACTACAACTCATGGAAACCCCATACATGTTAAAATAGAATCATACTGCATAATGTTTTCAATGTCTGATTCTTAGAGGTCGATTTGTAGGCCTTTCTTCTGAAAAACCTCTGGATGAACTTGAGCCTCTGGTCTTTTGGTTAGGAGCCAAGTGCATTAATTGTTTGCACCATCCAGGGACTTCACAGGATATTTACTTCTAAGGAAATAACTTGACCCCTGGTGCCTCACATTGCCATCGGTGCTGTTGCAGGGATTGCTTTACATCACTCACTTTCCAACTTTTTTTTTGGTCACCCTATTAATAAGATGCCATTGAAGTGCACACTAGATACTTACCTCCTGGAGGGAACTCCTAACAGTTGTCAGTGAATTTATTATCTGCCGAAATGCTTTCTTAATTTTCCTGTATTTTAACTACGCTGTCATTGCTTGTAGCATTTCACTGTTTGTGGCAACAAAGACAGGAGTGGGATAATCTCTAAACTTTCGTTATTGCTACTTTTGTATGAGCTTTTTTTTTTTCTTTTGAAGGAAAGAGTATGTAACTACTGTCTAATATGAGGGATAAGAATAAGATGCACTATTAGCAGGTAAATTTGGACTTTCTTGGGAAAGAACTTCATTTTAGGCCAGATGAATTCTGAATCTCTTTAAGCAAGAAGTCATTAAAGAAAGAGGAAAGAAAGAAAGGATGAAAATGAATGTCAGAAGAGACTCTGAATGTGTAGTAGCTAAAGCTAATGGAAGAAACGAAGTAAACGAACTGAACAGAGTATTTCAAAGGACAACTCAAGAAGGCAAAATAAAGTATTATGATGACATGTACAAAGACCGGCAGCTAGAAAGCCAAAAGGGAAGAACACTTCAGCATTTCTGAACCTGAAAAAACTGAAGGAAAAATTCAAGCCCCAAATTACAATAGTGAAGGACTGTATGTGAGAAATATTAAACAACACAAGAAGCATTAAAAGAAGTTGGAAGGAATACAGAGTCACCATACCAAAAGGAACTGGTTGATCTTCAATCATTTCAAGAGGCAATGTGTGGGGTCCAGCACCCACGTCAGCTACTTTAACTGTTCTAAGAGCTGCATACCTCGTTACTGAATATCACTGTGGTCAGCTTTAAAGTACTCTCCTTGGGAAGCTATGCACCAATGTCTGCACCTAATCTTCCCTTCAAAGAAATTTTGGAACTCCTTCTGGAATGGCCATTATGCATGGTGGCAGAGTGGTAAGTTCACAAACTTAATTGTATAGTTGTCTGTGAGGGAGTTTTTAGCCAGTAAAACAAACAATTGTTTGGAGGACCTTGCCTACCCACTTTACCTGGCCCCCAGTGATTTTTTTTTTCTTTACCCAAAGATAAAAGAAATATTGAAAGAAAGACATTTTTGATGACATTCAGGACATCAAGGGTAATATGGTCACAGCTCTTATGGCCATTCCAGAAAAAGAGTTCCAAAATTGCTTTGAAGAGTAAACTAGGCTCTTGCATTGGTAAATAGCTTCCCAAGGGGAGGACTTCAAAGATGACTATAGTTATATGCAGCAGTGAAGTACGTAGCACTTCTCCTAGGATGAGTTCACGAACTTAATTGTTAAACCTCTTATGCTCAGGAACTGATTCTACTGAAGGAAGAGGTCCAAGCTGCATTGAAGATATTGGAAAAAAATACAAGGCTCCAGGAAATGAGAGAATACCAACTGAGATGTTTCAACAAATGGACACAGCGCTGGAAGTGTTCACTTGTCTATGCCAAGAAGTTTGGAAGAGAGTTACCTGTCAACAGACTGGAAGAGATCCACATTTATACTTATTCCAAGGAAAGGTGATGCAATCCAGTGCAAAAATTTTTAAACAATATCATTACTGTCACACACATGAAAAATTTTGCTGGAGATCCTTGAAAAGAGGTTATTGCAGTATGTCAACAGGGAACTGCCAGAAACTTCAGCAGAATTCTGAAGGGGGTGTAGAACAGAGATTTCACTACTAATGTCAGATGGATCCTGACTGAATGAAGAGAATACCAGGAAGATGTTTACTTGTGTTTTATTGACTATGCAAAGGCATTCAACTGTGTGGTTCATTACAGATTACGGATAACATTGCAGAGAATATGCATTTTGGAATGCTTAAATGTGCTCATAAGGAACCTGTACATGAATCAAAAGCCAGCTGTTTGAAAAGAACAAGGGGATTCTGCATGAGCTAAAGTTAGGAATAGTGTGTGTCACTACAACTGTTCAATTTGTATTTTTTTTTAAAAAAAGGTTGTCGCTGCCAAATTGATTCTGACTCATTGTGACCCTATAGGACAGAATAGAACTGACCCATAGAGTTTCCAAGGAGTACCTAGTGGATTCAAACTGTAGCTACAGCACCAAACTATTATGCAACTAGGGTTTCAATTCAATCTGTATGCTGAGCAAATATTTGCAGAAGCTGGATTATATGAAGAAGAATGGGCATCAAGATTGGAGGAAGATTCAGTTATGTGCCTTATGCAAATGCACAACCTTTCTTGCTGAAAGTTAGGTGGACCTGAAGCACCTGCTGATTAAAACCAAAGACTACCACCTTCAGTATGAATTACACCTGAACATAAAGAAACAAAAAAATTTCATTACTGAACCAAAAAGCAACATCATGCTAAATGGAGAAAAAATTGAAATTGTTACGGACTCCAGTTTACTTGGATCCACAATCAACACCCATGTAAACAGTAGTCAGTGACTAAAACTACATATTCCTTCGGGTAAATCAGTTGCCAAAGTTCTCTTAAAATGTTAAAAACCAAAGATGTCACCTTTAAAACTAAAGTTCACCCAACCTAAGATGTGGTACTTTCAGTTGCACCATATGTGTGCAAAAGCTGGAAGATTAATAAAGAAGATTGAAGAAGAATTGCTACCTTTGAATTGTGCTGTTGATGGAAAATATTGAATATACTATGGACTGTCAAAAGAACAAACAAATCTATCTTGGAAGAAGTACAACTAGAATGCTCTATACAAACAAGGATGGCAAGAATATGTCTCACTTACCTTGGACATGCTATCAGGCGGGATCAGTTCCTAGAGAAGGACATCATGCTTGGTAAAGTAGAGGGTCATGGAAAAAGTGTAAGACACTTAAGAAGATGGATTAGCACAGTGGGCTGCAACAACGGACTCAAGCACAATTGTGAGGATGACATGGGATCATGCAGGGTTTTGTTCTGTTGTACATAGGGTTGCTATGTGTCAGAACCAACTGAATGACACCCAGCAACAACAACAAGCAGAAAATGGTAGAGAACAATTAATTGCAATGTAGATATTCATCAGTCAGAATGATTTGGATATCACTGAGACCAATGGTCTTCAGTTTTTCTTCTATCTAGCGTTAGAACTCCTGCTGATGGCCATAGATGCCTAGGACATTATTAGTTTCAAATGAGCACAGGCCCAGCAGCTTCCAAGTGAAGGAAATCTAACTCTATGAGGGTTCAGATTGCTAATGGCATTCAGTTTTCTGTGTGATAAATTCAGTGATGACTATGATTTATCTAAACATGTTAAAAAGAGATTTGAAAAATTGCTTTTCTTTGACTCAAGTATTAGTATTGAAGCATGCAAAAAGGTTTGTATTATGTCTATGTTTTATTATTTTAAATAATAAATAATTGATAGAGACTGTTAAAAGATGGTAGAGTAGACAAATGTCTCTTCATTTCTCTCTGAGAACTAAGGCTTGAATGATATTTGTATGGAGCACTGGACATTTAGGGGACCCTAGTGCCTAGCCTATTTGACTAGGCACCAGTATCAGACTAATCTTCCCCTCTCAAAAACAAGCCAGCAGCTGTCTGACCTCTGCTTCTGCTATTTCACAGTGTCAGAGAACTGCAGTTTCCATGAACAGCTGGTAACATACTTTCATTATCAGCTGGGAAGTGGAGTCTGCTGCTCCTGACTGCCTGTTCAGGCCAGGACATTGGACACCTCCTTGTTCAGCACCTGGACAGCTCCCCGTATAGAAGTGAAGTTTACGTTTAAGACTGAGAGGCCCATGTATTTGCCTGAAGATCTGTCTGTTGAGAGGTCTGGCAGCGTTTCCTCCCACCTTTTCCTAATTCACATTGTAGGGTTGGCTGATAGCCCCCAGTTTCTCCATAAGTAAGGTAGCCTCTTTGCCACTCAATGAGCAGAGACTTCCACCCCAGAGAGTCCACCTGGGGCAAATCACTAGAGTATTAGAAACAGCTGGTGACCAACACTTCTCTTAGAAACAATACCAGAGAAATCAGTCTCTAGATGGTACACAGGCAGCAGACCATAATTAGTCATTTAAAGAAGCAGCCTTCAAATGCTTCAAAAAATTCCCCAAATAAAGATTCAAAACATTTCTCAGATGAAGAAGCCTTTCTGAACCAATCGGAGGTTGAGTATAAAACATTTATACATAGAACTCTCTTAGAAATTAAACAAAATTCAGTAGAACAAAATGAAAAATTGAGTAAGCTATTTGAACTGATGGAACATCAACTATCTGAAATACATCAGCTCAATAACAAAATTACAGTTAGATAATTCAATCTGAAGCGGAAAGAGTAGGATTTAACAGATAGAAGTTAGACTCAGTGGCCTTGAAGACGGAGCAACCGACAACAGCATTTATGAGGAGAAATCAGAGAAAAGAAATAAAGAAAATGAAGAAGCATTAAGAAACATATGGGACTCCATTAAGACGGATAATTTACATTTAAATAGAGTTCCTGAACAATGGGGGATTAATGACAATATAGAGAGTATTGCTGTAGAGATGCTGACAGAAAACTTTCTTGAGATTATGAGTAAATAGATCACAGGTACCCAAAAAGTTTATCGAGCACCACAAAAGCTAGACCCAAAAAGAAAGATGCCAAGACATATTATAATTAATCTTAATAACTTAAAACATAAACAGATGCTTCTGAAGGCAGCAAGGCTCAAAGCAAAGCTAACACTCAAGGGAAACCCTGCAGGCTTTCATCTGACTTTTCTGCAGAAACAATTCTGGCTAGAAAACAGCGAGCGGACACATTGAAAGCCCTGAAGGAGAAAAACTTCCATCCAAGAATTATTTATCCTGCAAAATTGTCTATCAACTATAATGGTGAAATTAAGACTTTTGAAGATAAAGAGAAATTTAGAGACTTCGTAAACCTAAACCAAAATTGCATGAAATATTGAAAGAAGTTCTTAGAAAAATGGAACAATTAAATGCATATTTAAGGTGACAATTCAGGACGCATCATCCAAGATTCTAACCAGTTGGGGAAGTCACAAAACTTAATGAAAGCTAAAATATTAAAGTGAAGGAATCTGTGATCATATCATGACAACTATAATGCCATCACATTAAAAGAGGGATACGCTACAGTAGTTATAGCTGTTTTAGATGCAGAGGAAATTGTAGAGTCATGCAGTAGTTAAAATTGGGTTCAATCTTAGTATGTTAAGGGGGATAATATAGGCAACCATAAAGCAAATTAACAGTGCATTGCATCAGAACAAGAAATGCAATACAGGAGTCTCAATGAACACAAAACCAACACTGAAGCAATAACCTATACAGAAGAATGGCCCAGAACAAAACACTGAGAGCAATATAGAAAACATCAAAAGACATGACCTGGATCAAAAGACATGACCAGTCTGTATGTTGCTTACAAGAAACACACCTTAGACTTAAAGATATGAACAAACTGAAAATTAAAGAATGGAATAATACATACCAAGCTAACAACTTACAAAGAAGTGGGTGTGGCAATATTAATCTCAGATGAAATACAATTTAATGTAAAATCCACTATTGTGGACAAGGACGGTCACTATTTATTGCTGAAAGATTCAGTACTCAAGCAGGACTTAATAGTATTAAATATATATACACTCAACATCAGAGCACCTAAATGCATTGACCAAATACTGACAACACTGAAAAATGAGATAGAACATTCCACACTAATACTTGGAGACTTCAGCACTCCCCTTTCAGTTATGGATAGATCATCCAGAAAAAAGCTCGGTAAAGATGCAGAAGATCTTGTTGCAATAATCAACCAACTTG
Organism: Heterohyrax brucei; assembly: GCA_028571685.1. NCBI lineage: Eukaryota > Metazoa > Chordata > Mammalia > Hyracoidea > Procaviidae > Heterohyrax > Heterohyrax brucei. The sequence goes on from CM053143.1 coordinate 26,097,861, forward strand.
ACCTTACCGACATATACAGATTTTTTTCATCCATCAGCAGATGAGTACACCTTCTTCTCCAATGCACATGAAAGTTCTCTAGAAGAGACCATGTGCTAGGTCATAAAGCAATTATCTATAAAATTGAATCCACTGATTTACCACAAAGTATCTTCTTGGACCATAGAGCTATAAAAGTTGAAATCAGTAATAGAAAATTCATAGGTATAAACTCAAACTTAGGGAAACTGAACAATATTTTGCTCAAAAAGCCTTGAGTTATAGAAAAAACTAAGGACAAAATAAATTTATGGAATCAAATGAGAATGAAAACACATCCTACCAAAATCTATGGGATTCAGCAAAAGCAATGCACAGAGGTCAGTTTTTCTCTATAACTGCACACATCTGGAAAGAACAAAGGGCCCAAATTAAAGAATTAACCCTACAGCTTGAACAGGTAGAAAGAGAGCAATAGAAGTACCCCTCAGACACCAGAAGAAAACAGATTATAAGGACTGGAGCAGATTTAAATGAATTAGAGAATAGAAAAACGATTGAAAAATTTGACAAAACTAAAAGCTAGTTCTTTGAAAAGATCAACAAAATTGATAAACTAATGGCTAAACCTACAAAAGAAAACCAGCAGAAGATGCTAATAACTCGATTAAGAAATGAGATGGGAGTTGTTACAACAGACCCAGCTGAAATAAAAAATATCAAAACAGAATACTATGAAAGACTAACAGGTTTGAAAACCTAGGGGAAATAGACAAATTTCTAGATTCATATGACTCACCAAGATTATCACAATGAGAATTAGATCAACTTAATAAATCTATCACAGAGGAACCAAGCCAAGTGCCAGAGTCAGAAGGAAGAGATTTAAAAAGTCATCAAAAATCTACCAACCAAAAAGTAGTCTTAGCCCAGATGACTTCACTGCAGAATTCTACCAAACTTTCCAAGAAGAGTTAACTCTGATACCATTGAGGCCATTTCACAGCATAGAAAGGGATGGACTATTCCCAAATTCATTCTATGAAGCCAGCATAACCCTGATACCAAGGCCAGGGAAAGATGCCACAAAAAAAGAAAATTACAGATCAATATCACTCATGAACCTGAATGCAAAAATCTTCAACAAAATTCTAGCCAACAGAATTCAATAGCTTATAAAAAAATCATTCATCATGATCAAGTTGATTTCATTTCAGGGATGCAAGGCTGGTTCAATATCAAAAAATTAATTAATATGATCAACCACATTAGTTACACAAAAGATAAGAATCACCTGATTTTGTCAACTGACGCAAAAAAAGGCATTTGACAAAGTTCAATACCCATTCATGCTTAAAATGCTCAGAAAAATAGGAATACAGGAGAACTTCCTCTGTGCAATCAGTAGCATCTACACAAAGCCAACTGCCTTCATCATCCTAAATGGTACAAGACTGTAAGAATTTCCTCTGAGAATGGGAACTGGACAAGGACACCCACTCTCAGCATTTCTGTTCAACATTGTGCTAGAAGTTCTAGCCAGAGCAATTAGACAGGACAAAAAATAAAGGGCATCTGTACCAGCAATGAAGAAGTAAAAATCTCCGTATTTGCAGATGATATGATTGTTTATACAGAGAATACAAAGAAATCCATAAGTAAACTATTGGAACTAATAGAACAGTTTAGAAAAGTAGCCAAAGCCAAAGCCAAGTGCCGTCGAGTCAGATCCAACTCATGGCAGGATACAAAATAAACGTAAGTAAATCAGTAGGATTGCTTTATTAGGATTGTTAAAGAAGAAATCACCAAATCAATCTATTTACTATAGCCCCCAAGAAGATAAAATACCTAGGAATAAATCTAACTAGAGAAATGGAAGACTTATACAAAGCGAACTGCAAGAACTTACTGCAAGTAACCAAGAGAGACTTACATAAATGGAGTAATCTACCCTTATCGTGGATAGGAAGACTCGACATTGTGAAAATGTCTATTTTGCCCAAGCAATCTACTTATACAATGCAATCCCAACACAAATTCCAATGCCATTTTTTTAATGAGATGGAGAAACAAATCATTAACTTTGTTTGGAAAGGGAAGAAACCTCAGATAAGTAAAGCCCTACTGAAGAAGAACACACTGGAAGGCCTCTCACTACTTGACTTTAGAACCTATTACACTACCACAATAGTCAAAACAGCCTTGTACTGCTACAAAAAGAGAAATATAGACCAGTGGAACAAGTTGAGATCCTAGCAATACCACCATCCTCCTATGAACAGCTGATACTTGACAAAGGCTCTAAGATTTTAAAGTGGGGTGAGAATGGTCTCTTTAACAAACGGCACTTGCAAAATTGGATATCCATCTACAAAAAATTAAACACGACCCACATCTCACACCTTATACAAAAACCAACTCAAATTGGATAAAAGACCTAAATATAAAATCTGAAACGATAAAGCTCATCCAAGATAAAATACGATCAACAATGGAAGTTTTAATACATGCTGTAGACAGACTTCAAAATCTGACAAAGCACAATCAACAGAAGAGAAAATAGATAAATGGGAACCACAAAGAATCAAACACTTTTGCTCATCCAAAAACTTCATCAAAAGAATTGAAAGACCACCTACAGAATGGGAAAAAATATTTCACAACTCTATGTCAGACCAATGTCTGATCTCCATAAACTATAAGGTATTACAAAATATCAACAAGAAAAGGATAAATAATCCATGAAGCCATGGGCAAAGGAGATGGACACAGATTTCTCTAAAGAGGGTACCCAGGCAGCTGAACGACACATGCAGAATTGCTGATGATCATTAGTTATTAAAGTAATTCAAATCAAAACTACAACGAGATACTATCTCACCCCAACAAGGTTGGCCATGATCCAAAAAACACAAGACAACAAATGCTGGAAAGGCTGTGGAGAAATTGGAACTCTCCTACACTGCTGGTGGGATTGCAAAATGGTACAACCTCTTTGGAAAACAGTCTGGCACTTCCTTGAAAAGCTAGAGATAGATATATCATTTGATCCTGTAATTCCACTGCTCAGCATTTATCCTTCAGAAACAAAGATTGTCACATGAGCAGACATATGTAAACGTATGTTTGTTGCAGCACAGTCTACAAGCAAAAAGTTGGAATCAACCCCGATTCCCATCAGCAGATGAATGGATATGCAGACTATGATACATATACTCGGTGGAACACTATGCTATGACAAAAAACAATGACAATTTTAGAAAACATCTTGTAACATGGTCTCATTTGGAAGAGATCATGCTGAGTGAAATCAATCAGTGTCAAAAGGACAAATTTTGTATGAGACCCTTGTTATAAGGATTTCACAAGAGAATCATCCACAGAAGAACATAACTGTGCTGGCTACCGGGGTGGGTGGAGGGCTGAGAGTTTATCATAGATGAAATAATTGATAGATGTTAGAAATTTTATTCTTTTACTGTAATTAGTAAAAAAAAAGTGAAAAATAATAATAAATAAATAGTAAATAATTAACAAGTCATTTTATAAGGACTTTCAGCTTTTTTCATAAAAATGGTATGTTAATCCACGCACATGCTTGAATAAATTCTTTTCTTTGTGCTGAGTGTTATCCTCTCATCCAGGCTGTCACTTAGGACAAATCTTGGCTTCCAGGCCTATAGATGTGACCACAAGTCACATGTCCCAGAGCTGGAGAACGTGGTTTCTCCCAAGGGACAGATATGCAGCCCATTATATCATCTCACACTCTGAGAGTTTCACCCTTCTCCAGACTTACTGAGCATCCTTTGATTGTACAGCATCTTTATGTCTGACCTCTAAGCAGGTTCACTGTTGTAGGAGCTGAGAGAAAGCTTTCAGGAATGAATGAGTGCTCAGAGAAATCAGGTAGCATGCTCTGTCCAGCTGGGTGATCGTTTCTGACACTGCAGAGAGGGACTTCTTCTGCAGTCCATTGATTCACTGTCAGGCAGATGAAAAGTAGCATATTGATGAGCCTTTGTCATTACTTTGCCAAGGGTGTCTTGTCAGATAAAAGATAAAGAGAAGAAACCACCTTAGAACAGGTCATCACATCAATTTTGTTGGCGCTGAAAGGAACAGAATTAACTGTGATATTTAGACAAATCAATGCCCATAAAAATACCTTTAAACTCTTGCAGTAAATTGTTTTGAATTGGGGAAAAAAAGAAGAAAGAAGAAGGATAAAAAAGAGCTACCTACAAAAGCATAAAGGAAAATGGGTCACAGAAATAAAAGATTTCCATTCACATGGAAATGTGAAATTATATCCAAGACTCTTTTAAAAATATTTTTCACCTATATTAAAGGTTCATCTGTATAACATGATGCTATCTAGCTGTCAATTTGTCAAACTGTGGTGGCTTGCATATAGGTGTAATGCTGAGAAATGTGCCAGCAGTATGCCAAACACCAGCAGGGTGACCCATGGAGGACAGGTTTCAGGGGAGATTCCGAATTAGGATAGACTGGGCAGAAAGGTCTGGTAAACTACTGCAAATTAGCCAGTGAAAACTCTGTGGGTCACAACAGGATATTATCTGGTACAGTGTTGGAAGAGAAGCCTCCTAGATTAGAAGACACACCAAATACTCAGTGGTTGCATCAATGGATTTCAGCACACCAGCAATCATGAAGATGACACAGACAGGGCAGTGTTCTTCTCTGTTGTACGTGGGGTGGTCACGAGTTGAAGCTGACTTGACTGCAACTAACAATGACAACAATAGTAATGTAAGACACCTGAGCTGGTCTTTTTTCACTTCCTAGTATCGGAAACTAGAATTCACAGTGGAGAACAAAGGGCACAATGCATTCTGCCTCTGAAATTCCCAGACAACTTCAGACTGAGATGACTGTCACATCTTCCAGGAGGCTTATCAAGGGGTGTAATTCCAGCAGAATCAGAAGTAAGTACCTTTTCCAAACAGGCTCATTCCACTGTTAAATTATTTTCTGTTTGTATAATGAAGAATAGAAAGGGCCCTGGAGGTAACTTTGGCAAGCACAGTGTTAAAGAAGGAGGCCCTAGTCTTCTCCTACTTCCCTAAAGGAAAGAGAGGAACCTGCTGGCTTCTTAGAAGCTGAAGACTGTGGGGTTAAAAACACTCCCTCATAAAGTTTGTGGACCTCAGCATGGAATGAGAACACATTTCCCACTTGATGTCTCCTGAGCAACAGTGCTTGCATGACTGCTCTTGTGTTAGGGAGTTTGGGACAAATAGCTTAATCCAAAGACTTTGATCTTTGGCCTTGATCCCCTTAGAAAGAACTCCTAACACCTTGGAATTTCCCAAGTGATTGAAGTGTCTTCACTGAGGCCTCCAGACCACTCCTGAGGTCCCATCAAAGGCTCTGGATACGGAAGTTCCATGAGCTTCTTTGCTGATGACAGAAATCAGCGCACATTGGAGAATAGTGCATGTTTTCTTTGTACATGAGAACTTCACACTTGGAACCCTCCCAGTGGTATTGCTAAGGCTGATGTTTCATACTGTAGTAACTCATGGTATCACCTCTCCTTGTGGACTTCCTCTAGTACTGGATCATACAAAATGCTTGTGGTAGCAAGAAAACACCAGAACATGCAAACCAAATCATGTGATTCAAAGTGTCATTGTAATTGGGTAATAATGACAGCTGTGATTAGAGCATGCTAGAAGGTTCAAAAAGTAACTTAACAATAAAGTGCTAGTGTGGTAGATAAATTATATCAGTACATGTAAGCTAGGCTTATGAAAAATGTTTTTGTTGTTATAAATAATACAGGGATATTTTTATAAGCAATAATAAATGTCTGCACATAGACATATACATGCACACACACACACAAAAAGAACACCACACAAAACTTTTATAGAAATTCATTTGGTATCAACTCCTCTGACAATGTCACCCCGTGCAGTCTGCATCCCCATAACCACCTCACAATGCCACTGCTCCTGTATGTCCTTAATTTGTATCCTTTTTGTTATAATAAAATAGTAATCATAAGTAGAGCACTTCCCTGAGTTCTATGAGTTGTTCTAATAAATAATAGATCCCGAAGAAGTAGTGGAACCCAGCAGGTCAGAAGTGTGGGTGGGCAGCCACCAAGATTGCAGCTGGCATCTGAGGTCTTGGACAGACTTGACGATCTGGAGCCCCATGCTCTTTTTGATTTGTGAGATCTGACCTAGCTCTGGTGATTAGAATCAGAGGAAGAAGTACTCCATGAAAAGGGAGTGTCAGAACTGACTAGAAGTGGAATAGAAAGAAAACAATATTTAATTGAATTAGTTGAGTTCCTTCACTTGGTGGGAGGAATGGAATACAACTGATCTGTTTACAGGGAGAAAGAGTGCCAAGGAAAGATGGTATGATAATAACACCAGATAGATGAGGCATAAATCAACCCTCATGAGTATTTTATGGTTCCCAAGAATGGGCAGATATGGTCTATAAGCTTTCTGGAGACCTTCACAAAGTAGGAGTGGTGTCAAGGTCAAGTCAACTTTTGAAGATATTTTCAAATTCCTAAAGAAATTGCAAATTCAATCTCGTGAGTCTAAATTTGTAGCCAGCAAATTCTTGGGATCTTTTTGTCGATGTCTATTTTGTAGACCACAGTTTGATCAATGAAGCCAACTACAGAAAAGAAAGAGGAATATTTCCTCTTCTAATATGTAAGATTGCTATGAGTCAGAAACAACTCCAAAACAATGGGTTCAGTTTTTAATATGTAGTTGCCTACATGAGGAAAGAGTAATGTTTTTAAATATAGTTTTTGTTCACGTAAATTTCCAGGTTAGTAGCCAAGTAGAAGGAAATAATACAGGTTTTATATAACCTACTGAGATGCCTTAGTTGTGTATTTAATGTAATACCAGGATTAACAGATGAGGATAATTTAACTTTATTTTTTATAGGCCCCCTTGAAAAGTAACTTCATGAAGAGTTCCTGTCTTGCAGGCCTTGGAGACCTAGATGGCCTTGAGATATTCTGATGAGGATGAGAATCACTATCCAATCAACATTGTCCAATGGGTCCATGACTTGTTTCTACAATTATTCACATAAATTATTTAAAGTATTTATTTCAGTTCATACAGTTAATCGTCACAGGGTACTCTTCAGATAACCACTAAGTTATATAAGCATACATATTTTTGAGACTTTTAGCTAATGGTAAAGTGGTTTTTTGTTTTTCAATAAGTTTTATTATGTTTTAAGTGAAAGTTTACAATCCGTATCAATTAGCCATATAACACGGGGAACTCACACCACTGTTGCACTCTGTGTGCTCTCCTCTCCCTACCTCACCCTGTGATAGCACACTACCCCTTTCCACCCTGAACTTCCCATGCCCATTTGACGAAGTCCTGTTCCCCCTCACCCTATCATTTTGCCCCCATGGATAAGCTTGGACAGCCCCACGTATTTATTTAAGTCTAAAAGGATGCTCAGTGCCAGCACCACTCTATGTCTTACATAGTCCAGTTTAGTCTTTGTCTGAAGAGCTGACATCAGCACTGAATGTGATCTGAGGTTGTGATAGGGTCCAAGGACCATGTCTTCATGGGACCTTCCAGACTGATGGACCGTCAAGTACGGTCATTTAGTAGAGTTCTAGTTCTGTACACCTATGTTTCAGGGAAGAGTAATTTTCACCAACAAAGAGGACAGCTCTTTACAATCATGTCAGGAGATGAATTTTCTCCTTCCCTACCTATTGCACAATGAAGCATTAGTGGTTCATGGGTATAATTGTCACTTTCCATGAGGGAGATACAGGCTTTACTCCTGAGCAATGTACTTCTAGAACAGCCACACCCATCTATCCCTGGTGACTCGCCTGTGGCTTTGATGCTAAACAGATTGCAGATTAAGATGGGCTAAGAAACAAAGCCTGGTGATTCGCTTCCCAAATCAGCCAATGAAAGACATAGAGATTACAACAGTGTCGTCTGCGACTAACCATGGAGCTGGTGCAGGATCAGGTAGTGTTTCAGTTGTGTGTGGTGTTACCATGAGTTGGAGACTGACTTGATGACAGCTAACAACAACTCCCCGCACTAAAACCAGACAAAATATAAAGAAGAAGCAGTAAGTTGGTAGGAGAGAAGATCCCCACCTCCATCCCCAAATCTCTGGAGCCACAGGTCTAGTAGCCTTCATGAATCTGAGGAAGGGCAGATGGAGACTAATGGAACCAAGTAGGAAAAATGGAGCCCTGGTGCTGCTGTGGTGAAAAACCTTGATGCTAACCGATTCCACCAGCTACCCCATGGGAGAAAGACATAGCAGACTGCTTCTATAAAAGTTTACAGCCTTGGGGACCTTTATGGGGCAGTTCTACTCTGTCCTGTAGAGATCACTAAGAGTCAGAAGGAGTCAGCAGCAATGGAAAGTGAGTTATATGCATAACTAAAAGAGGCAGAAGAACAATAAGACTGAATTTAGATATTGTTATGAGAAACAGATTGGCTGCACAGCTGATGGCAGTTACCGGGAAAATAAAAATTTCTACACTTCACAACTCAATGACTTGAAACTTCTCAAATTATTACATCACTTCCTCTAGCAACTTTTTTTTCTTTAGCTGAATAATTACAGGCTTATTTTTAGAAGTAATAGTAGAAAATTCATTGGTCATCCTCAACAAGAAAGACCCTGAAACCATTATAACGTGTCAGCCATTGCTGTAAGTTGATTCCAATTCAGAGTGACCCTATAAGAGAGAGTAGAACTGTTCTGAATGGTTTCCAAGGCTGAAACATTTAAAGGAGCAGACTGGTAAATCCATCTCCTGCAGAAGGGTTGGAATTACTGAACTTTCCATTAGCAGCTGAGCACTTAATCACTGTACCTCCAGATCTTCCAAACCACTACAACAACAGTATAAATTCAAGTTCTAGGCCCATAAGGACAAATAAAAAGAGAAGTTTAATAAAGATCTCTTTACCTTTCATTTATTACAGTGTAAGCCCGCAGATGCCCTTTATTTTTATGGAGTCCTTAAAATAAAAGCACAGACTGCCTAGACACTATTAACATTGTACATTGGATGGGTCATGTTTCTCTGGTGCACTGTTTAAGCATTAGGGTTATATGATATGGCTTCTTTACAGACATCCATATGCAATGTAAGAAACAAATTTGCATTTCTGCAATTTTGATTATAGAATTACAATTATGATTCTAAGGGAGTAACTTGGATTCTCTTGCAATTATCACGGCAGCATGACCACGGCATGACAAAGCATTCTTGGGACAAGTGGCAAGAATGTTTGATAAGATCTGCTTCATGGGGCCTACTAGGTTTAAGCCCCCTAGAATATCTGTGAAGATATCAGGCAAATACTGTAACTTCAGCGTTAACACCATTAGAACTGTGAGCTAATCAGAGAGCTTTTCAGTGAAGGCTAAATGGTTGAAAAGCAACTTCAATGAACTGAATTCTGCTAAAGACCCAGGACTCTTTGGCATCTAAAGATAAAGCCCAGGAGCTGAGAGGGTCAGCATGAACTTGAGTTGAAATCCTTTCTCAGCCAGATGTTGGCATGTGGAATCATATATCTGTTAATATTCTTATTACATGCATGTAGACAGAGTACAAGTTAGACAACTCCACACTTAAAAAAAAAAAAAGAAGAAAGAAAGCAAGAAAACTTACGGTAACCCTGGTGTTATAGTGGTTAAGTGCTACAGCTGCTAACCAAGAAGTCCACAGTTCAAATCCACTAGGTGCTCCTTGGAAACTCTGTGAGGCAGTTCTACTCTATCATACAGGGTTGCTATGAATTGGAATCAACTCAACGGCTATGGGTATGTGGGTTTTGTTTTTTGTTTTTTGTTTGTACCTACTTGTTGTCATAATTTGTGCTAAATTGTTGTTACAGTAAAACTAATACATGAGAATGCTCTTTAGTTTCTAAAATTTTTACTTTGTTCCTTTAATTTCCTATTAAATACTTACATTTATAGTCTTGCTGGAGTTTGCTGGAGCACGGATGGCACAGTGGTTAAGCACTCAGCTGCTAACCAAGAGGTTGACAGTTGAGACCCATCAGCTGCTCTGCAGGAGAACGATGTAGCAGTCTACACCTGTAATACTACTGCCGTGGTAACCCCGTGGGGCAGCTCTACTCTGTCCTATAAGGTCACTATAAGACGTAATCAACGGGGTGACAGTGGGTTTCTTTGTTGTTGTTGCTGGGTTTGGTATAAGTAGCCTGTTTTAAAATTAACTTTAAAATGCTCGTTTGAATAAACTTGATGGCCTTAAAACAATGTCACTCTTCCTTGCAATCTAATGCTTTCATTACCAAGGAATATTTTTCTATGCACAAATGCTTGCATTGGAAAGTACAATTTCTCTTCATATTAAACATTATATCATGCACTGTTTTTTAACCAATATCATTCTGCTATTCTGTCCTTATTTTGATAAAACGGTAATAATAGAGAAACTCTGGTAGATGGTTTTAAAAAAATTAACACAGTACTTTGTGGCATCTCCCATCAAAGCGTAGAATCAGTTTTCTCATTCTAGAATCTCACTTGACTCCGTGACTTGCTTTGTGGCTAAAGTGAAGTGATGCAAATTGTAAGCCTAGGTTTCAAGAAGCATTGCAGCGTCTGAGTTTGCCGTTCTTTAAACCTAGCTACCATGTGACAAACGGCACACAAGAACTGAGGTGCCCCAGCTGTGAGTCAGCCTGCCTTTAGTGACCTGCCGTCTGACTATAGATGCAAGAGAGAAGACAGGTCAAAACTGGTCAAAGCAGGTGCAAACTGCCAACATCCAGAATCATGAACAATACGTCATTTTTGTTTATACTAATAAATTTTAGCAATCCTAGTAACATAGTGGTTAAATACTATGACGGCAAACCAAAAGGTTGATGGTTTGAATCTGCCAGGTCCTCCTTAGAAGCTCTGTAGGCGCTTCTTCTCTGTCCTACAAGGTTGCCAAGAGTAGTAATTAACTCAACAGCAGTGGGTAATAAGCTTTAGGGTGGTTTGTTACACAGCAAAAGCTATTTGATATAGCGTTACTTAATGTCTCAAAATCAGAAGAAACATTTAAAATAAAAATCATTCTATGGCCCCATCACCCTAAAACAGTCCTCAAATTTACGATAAGTGTACCTCTTACACTTTCCCTGAAGTTCCATTTGGATATATTATTTGTGGAGTCCTGTGGCACAGTACAGTTGTTAAGAGCTTGACTACTAACCAAAAGGTTGGCAGTTCAAATACACCAACTATTTCTTGGAAACTCTATGGGGCAGCTCTGCTTTGCCCTATATGGTTTCTATGAGTTGTAATCAGCTCAAAGGCAACAAGTTCGGGTTTTGCTTTGTTTCATGTTACTCTTAGAGTCTCTGAAGTGATATATTCTTATCAGATATTCTTTTTCTAGCCTGTGCATGTCACACGCAGAATTCCCTTTTAAGACGCTGACATTATTGAGTAATCGCTTGTGTTGGGTTGTCTTCCACACCAGTGCTTCAGAATTCAATAGATTTTCACAACTTAGCCATGTCCTTGACCAGATTAAAGGCCTGGTTTGCTCAAAGGAAGCAGTGTTGATGGTAGAAACAGCAACATTAGCAGAAGCAGCAGCAAATACTCTCATTTACCTCGGTGGAAATTGAAGAAGCTGGATTTTATAACTAGCATTCTATTGTGATTCTTTTAGTTCACTTTCATTTTATGAGGAATAATATACACTTTTTGTGTATTAGTTTATTACTCTGACATAACTTATTTCAAAGCAGTTTTATAGAATAGTTAATTTCTTCCCCCCACTGCCCAATAATATGTCGTTGTTTTGTAAATCTCATTTTTCCAATTGCTTATGAATCAAATGACAGTTATTTTAATCAGACCAAGACTAGAGAGGAAACCCTGGTAGCTTAGTGGTTAGGTGCCACATCTGCTAACCAGAAGGCTGGCAATTAAAATCTGCCAGGTGTTCCTTGGAAAATCTATGGGGTAGTTCTACTCTGACCTGCAAGACTAGATATCTTGTTGGCCTGGAAACTAGGTATAGAACCAGGAGTCTGGAGGTTTAAGTTTTATTCCTGGTTCCATCACTGTGCCTTTCTGTGCATTAGTTGTCCTTACCATGAAAGTGATGAAAGCATGCCCTGTCTCTGAGTAGTGGCGGTGGTGACTCAGTGGTGGAATCATCTCTTCCACGCAGGAGACATAGATTCGATTCTGGCCTATACACCTTACGTGCAGCCACTAAGCATCTGTCAGTAGAAGTTTGTGTATTGCTAAGATGCTGAGCAGGTTTCAGCAGAGCTTCCAGACTAAGATGGACTAGGGACAGAAGCATGACAGTTTATGTCTGAATATGAACCCATGAAAACCTATGGATTACAATGGTACCATTTGCAACTTGTCACAGGGATAGCACAAGACTTAGCAGAGTTTTACTGTGCATGGTGTCATTATGAGTGGGGCCAATTCAGCAATAGCTGACAACAACAGCAACAACTGGCTCATATTATTGTAAAAAGGATAAAATGAAGGGAGATGATGTGCTTTCCGAAAGGACAGAGAGTATGGGTGCATGATCTTAAAAGATAGACAGTGCTTGACCCGCAGAAAATCAGTTATTGTCACATGTCATCTGGTAACCTGTCCAACCCTCCTTTTTCTCTTCTCCCTGTAGTGTTGTTGTGCTAGGTGCCACAGAGTTGCTTTTGACTCATAAGGACCCATGTGACAGAGTACAGCTGCTAAGTCAGAGCAGTGGATGGTGGTAGCAAGGCAAAATCCAGTTCTTCTGGGCTCAAGCTGGTGGAGGCTATGGTTCATGTGATACATCATTAATTCTCTAGATTAATATTCTACTTTGCTCCAGATGGGATGACACCAAGAAATACATTTAGATGGCTGCTCACAAGCTTTTAAGATCCCAGATGCTACTTACCAAAGTAGGGTGTAGAACATTTTGTTTATGAACTGTTATGCCAATTGACATTCAAATCCCATTAGACCATGGTCCCCAGCCCACACCTCCAGTAACCGAGTCCCTTAAGGTGTTGGGATGTATCTAGGAAACTTCTATGATTTTTCTTTGGTCAAGTACTGCTGACTTCCCCAGAATTGCCAATTGTCTTTTCCATCACCAAAGTTACCACTGGTTTATTGTCTAATTAATGGTTTCCACTCCCTGATCCTCCCTTCCCTTGTAATCATCAGATTTTTTTTCTGTGTTTAAACCTTTTCTTGATTATTTATGATAGTAGTCTCTCATGAGGATTGCCAATTAAGTTCACAAACTCATCCTAGAAAAAGTGCTGCACATCTCATTACTGAATGTCACTATGGTCACCTTTGAAGTACTCCTCTTGGGAAGTTATGCACTGATGCCAGTGCCTAATGCACCCTTCAAAACAATTCTGGAACTCTTCTGAAATGACCATCAGAGCTGTCATTATATTACCCTTGATGCCCTGAATGTCATCCAAATATTTTCCTTTATCTTCAAGTAAAGCAAAAAGTCATTGGGGGCGAGATCAGGTGAGTGGAGAAGGTATTCCAACACAGTGATTTGTTTACTGTCTAAAAAATCCATCAAACACAACTATACAATGAAGTTAGCAAACTTGCCACTGGGCACAATGGTCATTCCAGAAAGAGTCCCAAAATTGCTTTGAAGGGTACACTAGGCACTGGTGTCAGTGAATAGCTTCCCAAAGGGAGTACTTCTAAGGTGACCATTCAGCAGTGAACTATGTAGCACTTACAACAACTAAGTTCGCAGACTTAATTGTTGGACATCGTACAGTATTCATCTGTTTGATGATTGACTCATTTCATTCGGCATAATGTTATTCATCCTTATTGTGAGATGTTTCGAGGATTCATCATCCTTCTTTATTGTGTAGTATTCTGTTGTATGTATGCACCATAATGTGTTTATCCATTGATCTGTTGATGGCTACATTGTTTTCATATTTTGCTATTGTGAATAACTCTGCAGTTAACATGGGTGTATGGATGTCTATTTGTGCAACGACTCTTATTTCACTGGGATGTATCCCTAGGCGTGGAACTGCTGGATCCCACTGTATTTCTAGTTCTAGCTTTTTAAGGAGGTGCCAAACTAGTTTCCATAGCGGTTGTACAGTTTATACTCCTGTCAGCAATGCATGACAGTTCCAACCTTCTTACAACTTCTCCGACATTTGTTATTTTTTGTTTCTGTTTGTTTGTTTGCTTTAGTGCCAATAGTATCCAGGTGAGATGGCATCTTACTGTATGTCTGATTTGCATTTCTCTAATGGTTAATGATCTGGAACATTTCCTTATGTGTCTGTTAGTCACCTGAATGTCTTCTTTGTTGAATTGTCTGTTCATGTCTTTTGCTCACATTTGTCTTTTTGTGAGGTGTTAATACATTTTATACCTTTTAGAGATTACAATAACCTGTGAGTTGATCAAAAGGCAGTTAATTAAACAGAACAAGAGTGCATTGCATGGCTTAAAATCAGGAAAGATTTGTGACAGAGTTGTTTTCTTTCAAAATACTTATTCAATACATATATTGAACAAATAATACGAGAGGCTGGACTCAATAAAGAAAAACACAGCATCAGGAATGAAGGAGTACCCAGTAACAATCTGCAATATGTGTATGACACAACCTGGGTTGCTGAAACTGAAGAGGACTTGAAGCATTGACCCTATTTTTTCTTACATTTCTTGTCATTTTAGGATTTATAGTTAACTCTGTGACCCATTTTGAGACAGTTTTCTGTGGTTTAAGGCATGTACCCTATTTTTTTTTCTACAGATGAACATACTATTTTAACAGAACCACTAGTTAAAAGGACTGCCTCTTCCCAGTTCAATGGACTTTAATCGTTTATAAAAAATCAGTTGACTATAAGTGGATGGATTATTGTTATTACTAATATTAATATTATTTATTATTTATTCAGTGCCATTGGACTATGTGTCTGTCACTCTACCAGTACCAAGCTGTCTTGTCTACCGTGATTCTGAGATCAGGTAGTGTGAGGTCTCCTACTTTGTTCTTTTTCTTCATTAATACTTTGCTTATCTGGTGCCTCTTTCCTCTCCAGAGTTGGTAATTAGTATTTCTATCTCATTAAAAAATTCTATTGGTATTTGGATCAGAATTGCACTGTGTCTGTGGATTGCTTTGGGGGAAAATTGAAATTTAAACAATGTAGAGTCTTCCTATCTTTGAGTGTTGTATGATTTTCCATTTATTCAAGTGTTCCCCCCACTTCCCCGCTCTTGGTTTCTTGGTTGTTATAGTCTTTTGTAGGTTTTTGGTATAGGTTTTTTTAGTCCCTGGCTAGATTTATTCTGAAGTCTTTTATCTTTTTGAAAATTATTGTAAATTATGTTCTTTTCCTAATTTCCTTTTTGAAGTTATCTTTGTTGGTGTGTTGGAATCCAGCTGATTTTTGTGTGTTGATCTGATATCCTGATACTCTAGTGAATCTATTAGTTCCAATAGTTTTCTTATGTAATATTTGGGGTTCACTATGCGTAGGATTGTATCATCTTCAAATAGAGGTGGTTTTACTTCTTCATTTCCAATTTGGATGCCCTTTATTTCTTTTTCTTGCTTTATTGCTCTAGCTAGGACTTACAGCACAATATTAAATATAAGTGATGGCAAAGGGAATCTTAGTCTTGTTCCTGTAGGGAATGTTTCCAGTCTCTTTCCATTGAGAAAGAGTTGGCTATTGGTTTTGTATAAATGCCCTTTATTATGTTGAGAAATTTCCCTTCAGTTCTTACTTTGTCAAGTATTTTCATCAGGAATAGTGTTAGACTTTATCAAATGTCTTGTCTGAATCAAATGAGATTATCATGTGATTATTTTCTTTTAAGCACGTGGTAGATTACACGGATTGATTTTTGAATGTTGAATCATTCTCGCATATCTGGTATGAATTCAGCTTGGTAGTGGTGCATTATTTTTTTAATGTGATACTGAATTCTATTGGGCTATAATTTTGTTGAGAATTTTTGCACCTGTATTCATGAGAGATATTCATGTCTTTGCCTGGCTTTGGTTTCAGGATTATGCTGGCTTCATAGAATGAATTTGGGAGTATTTCTTCCTTTTCTATTCTCGTTTGAGAGGTACTACTGTGAGCTCTGTTCTGAATGCTTGATAGAAATCTTTGCAGTTGTCTGGGTCCCCCACCCCCTTGGAAGTTTTTTTTTTTTAAATTAACTCTTCAATCTCTTCTTTCTTGCTATGAGTCTATTAAGATAGTCTATCCCAATTCGTGTTGAGTTAGTAGCTAGTGTGTTCATAGAGGAAACCCTGGTGTTACAGAGGTTGAGTTTCAGTGCTAACCAAAAAGATGGCCATTCAAATCTACCAGATGTTCCACGGAAACCCTATGGGGCAGTTCTACTCTGTCCTACAGGGTTGTTATCAGCTGGAATTGACTTGATGGCAATGAGTTTGGTGTGTTGTTTGGGGGGGTGAGGAGTTTCTAGAAAGTTGCCCATTTCCTCCAGGTTTTCAAATACAATTTTTCAACTATTCTATTATGATCCTTTTAATTTCAGTTAGATCTATTCTATTGCACCCCTCTCCCTGCTCATTTCTTATGTGAGTAATTTGCTTCCTCTCATGTTTTTTATATTGTCTGTTTGGCCAATAGTTCTTTGGTTTTCTCAATCGTTTCAAAGAACCAGGTTTTGGTCTTGTTGATTCTTTCTACTGTTTTTCTGTTGTGCCACTTATTTCTGCTGTAATCTTTATTATGTCTTTTCTTCTGTTGGTTGTGGGCTTCTTTGGTAGTCCACTTTTTTGTGTTTGAGTTGTAGAGTTAACACTTTGATTTGACCCTTTCTTCTTTTTTGATGTGTGCATTTGTTGCTGTAAGTTGGCCACTGAGCACTGCATTCTATGTGTTTGAAAGTTTTTGGTGTGATTCTAGGAATTTTTTTATTCCATCTTTTATATCTTCTGTTACCCAGCAGTTTTTAAGCAAGATGTTGTTCAGTTTCCATATGTTTGATATTTTTCCCCATGTATTTGAGTTTTTTTCCTTGCTCTTCCTGTAATTGATTTTTACTTTCGCAGGTTTGTAATCAGAAAGAATACTAGGCATTATTCCAATGCTTTGGGTTGCTTTGTGGCCTGAAATGTGGTATATTCTGGAGAATGCTTCAAGCATTGTGGAAAAGAATGTATACATGCTTTGTTGTTGCTGAGTGGAGTGCTCTGTTTACGTTCATGGGGTCCAGTTTGCAAATTTTGACCTCACACCTTCTATATCTTTATTGAGTTTCCATCTACATATTCTGTCCTTTACTGAGAGTAGTATGTTGAAGTCTCCTACTATTATTGTGGCACTATCTATGTCTGTTTTTAGTGCTTTTTGGGTTTGTTTAGTGTGTTTTGGAGCTTTTTGTCATTGGGTGCATAGATATGTATCAAGATTGTGTCTTCTTGGTGGTCTATCTCTTTAATCAATATCCTTCCTTTTCTTTCATGATGGATTTTGTTTTAAAACCTATTTTAAAATAGACCTCTATTTTGAGATTAATGTTGCCACTCCTGTTCCTTTCTGGTTACTATTTGCTTGATACATGTTTTTCTCCACCCTTTGATTTTTAATATATTTATGTCTTTGAATCTAAGGTACGTCTCTTGTAGATAGTATATAGAGCCAAGCCAGCCAAGTGCCGTATAGAAGGTTGTGTTTTTTAACTCATTTTGCCACTCTCTGTCTCTTTACAGGTACATTTAAGTAAGTCATTTATATTCAGTGTGATTATTGATGGGTATGCATTTATTACATAGTGTTGTGCTTTTGTGTGTGTGTGTGTGTGTGGTGCTGACATTTTATTTATTCCTCTTACTTTCTTGTGTTACTTTTTGTGTGAGTTTTCTTTTAACTTCTTTCATTATTATAGATTTTGTGTTTATGGAGACTTTATGCTTTCCTTCTTTTTTTATTTTGATGGGTAGGTTTGTTGACTTTCTTTGTGGTTACCTTGAAATTTACCCTTATCTTCCTATGTTTGAGCCTGTCTTTCATTACTTGATATCTCCTTAACTTCTTTTACATTTGAAATTTCTATACCTACACCCAATCAATACATCTGCCCAGAACTCTATAGGGCAGAGCAGTCTCCCACCAGCAAAGATACCCAATAGTCAAAATCAGCCCAGAACTCTGTAGGACAGAACAGTCTCCCACCAGCTAAGATACCTAATCAACACAGTCAGCCCAGAGCTCTTCAGGGAAGAACAGCCTCCTACCAGCCAAGAGACTCAATCAGCATAATCAGCCCAGAACTCTTCAGGGCAGAATCATCTCACACCAGCTAAGAGTAAAGATAGACTGAGAAGCCCCCACTTGTCTGTCAGTGCAGGCTTGCTTGTTGCTGTGATGCTGCAAGCTATGCCACTGGTATTTAGGTATCAGTAGGGTCACACATGATAGACAGGTTTCAGCTGAGCTTCCAGACAAAGACAGGCTAGAAGGATCTGGCTATCCACTTCTGAAAAGAACTAGCCAGGGAAAACTTTATGAATAGCAGTGGAGTATTATCAGATATAGTGCCAGGAAATGAGCCCCCCAGGTTGGAAGGCACTCAGCAGATAACTGGAGGACAGCTGCCTCATCAAAGTAGAGGTGACCTTAAAGTTGTGAATGTTGTAAAGCCTTTGGGATCTTCATTTGCTGATGTGGGATGACTCAAAATGAGAAGAAATAGCAGCAAACATTCATTAATGATTGAAATGTGGAATGTACCAAGTATGAATCCAGAAAAATTGGAAATCATCAAAAATGAAATGGCATGCATACACATTGATGTCCTAGGCATTACTGAGCTGAAATGGACCAGTATTGGCTGTTTTGAATCCAACAATCATATAGTCCACTGTGCTGGAAGTGCAAACTTGAAGAGGAATGATGTTGCATTCTTCATCAAAAAGAACATTTCAAGATCTGTCTTGAAGTACAATGCTGTCAGTGATGCAATAATATCCATACATCTACAAGGAAGACCAGTTAATATGATTATTATTCAAATTTGTTCACCAACCACCAGGCCAAAAATGAAGGGATTGAAGATTTTTACCAACTTCTGCAGTCTGAAATTGATGGAGCATGCAATCAGGATGCATTGATAATTACTGGTGACTGGAATGCAAAAGTTGGAAACAAAGAAGGATCAGTAGTTGGAAAATATGACTTTGGTGATAGAAATAATGCCAGAAATTGCATGATAGAATTTTGCAAGGCTGACGACTTCTTCATTGCAAATACCTTTTGTTATTATGACTGAGTGAAAATGTGCATTTCCACATAAATTTACATGCCCACCTTTATGCAACTTCCACTGCTCTCCCTGCCCAGTGATAGCACACTATTCCTCTCTGCTCTATGCATGTCTCATCTGCCCAACAGTCTCCTTTCCCCTCCTCTCCACTGCAGTAGTAGTGCTGTATTCTGAATCAGTTTGTATCATCTGGGGTTGGATATAGTGGTGCTTACTTTGCCAGTTGGGAAGAGGGACCTCTACACCTGAAAACCTGGCTGACTTGGGATGTGGTCAGATATCTTTTACTTTACATTTTAAGACAGCCTAGAGAAACATCTTCAGTCCATCCTCACAGTATCTCTTCCAGCCTCTACTTACTCACAGGGGACCCAAAAAGCAACAGACACTTGTGGCATACAAGAAATCACCCATGGCTTCAGAAGGCTCCCAAACAAAACGACCAAGGAGTTTTCCAGATGAAGAAACTTTTATGAAATCATCAGAAAGTGAATACAAATTGATTATATACAGACCCCTTCTAGACCTTATACAAAATGCAGCAGAACAAAAGGAAAAATTAAACAAGCTGTTTGATATGATGGAACACCAACACTCTGAAATCCAACAGATCAAGAACAAAACCAAAGACATTGAAACTTTCATTCAAAGCCAAGAAAACAGAGTGGAACAAATGGAAAAAGGAATTTCTGACTTGGAACACAGAGCTACTGATACCGGTGTCTATGAGTGGAAATCAGAAAAAAGAAACAAGAAAAATGCAAATACCCTTTTTAACTAACACAAATGGAGACTGTAAACATGGACCTCACCAGATGGAATTCACAGAAACCAAATCAACTACTTCTGTGGAAAAAGATGATAGAAAATCTCCATATCAGTAGTCAAAACAACATCAGGTACTGACTGCACACAGAACACCAATTCCTCGTGTGCAAATTCAAATTGAAACTGAATAAAATTGGAACTAGTCCACAAGAGCCAAAGTATGACCTTGAATGTATTCCTCCTGAGTTTAAAGGCCAGCTCAAGAACACATTGGATGTGTTGACCACTAATGACTGAAAACCAGATGAACTGTGGAATGACATCAAAGACATCATCCATAAAGAGAGCAAGAGATCATTAAAAAGATGGTAGAAAAAGAAAAGACCAAAATGGATGTCAGAAGAGACTCTGAAACTTGCTGTTGAATGTCAGGTGGCTAAAGCAAAAGGAAGGAATGGCTAAGTAAAAGACCTAAACAGAAGATTTTGAAGGGCAGCTCCAGAAGATAAAATAAAGTATTTTAATGACATGTGTAAAGAGTTGGAAATGTAAGGGAACAACACGTTCTGCACTTCTCAAGTTGAATGAACTGAAGAAAAAATTCAAGCCTCAAGTTGCAATAGTGAAAGATTCTATGGGGAAAATATTAACTGACTCAGGGATTGTCAAAAGAAGATGGAAGGAACATACAGAGTCATTGTATCAGACAGAACTGGTCAATGTTCAGCCATTTGAAGAGGTAGCATCTACTCAGGAACTGATGGCAATGAAGGAAGAAGTTGAGGCTGCATTGAAGACACTAGCAAAAATCAAGGCTCCAGGAAATGATCGTATACCAACTGAGGTATTTCAACCAACAGATGCAGCACTGAAAGTGTACACTCATCTATGCCGAGAAATTTGGAGGACAGCTGCCTGGCTAATTCACTGGAGGAGATCTATATTTATGCCTATTCCAAAGAAAGGGGATCCATCCAAATGCAGAAATCACAGAATAATACTGTTAAGATCACACGTAAGTAAAATTTTACTCAAGATCATTCAAAAGTGACCGTAATAGTATGTTGACAAGGAACTGCCAGAAATTCAAGCTGGATTCAGAAGAGGACATGGAATCAGGATATCATTGCTGATGTCAGACAGATCTTGGCTGAAAGCAGAGAATACCAGAAAATGTTTACTTGTGTTTCCTTGATTATACAAAAGCACCTGACTGTGTGGATCACAGCAAATGATGGCTAACATTGCACAAAATGGGAATTCCAGAACACTTAATTGTGCTCTTAAGGATCTGTATATGGATCAAGAGGCATTTTGCAAACAGAACACTGCACGGTTTAAAGTCAGGAAAGGTGTGTGTCAGAGTTATAGCCTTTCACCATACCTTTTCAATCTGTGTACTGAACAAATACTCTGAGAAGCTGAATTACATGACAAAGAACAAGGCATCAAGACTGGAGGATGATTAATTCACAACCTGCCTTATGCAGCCTACACCACCTGACTTGCTGCACGTGAAGAACATTTTAAACACTTACTGATGAAGATCAAGGACCACAGCCTTCAGTATGGATTGCGCCTCAACATCAAGAAGACAAAAATCCTCACAACTGGACAAAGTAAACAGCATCATGATGAATGGATAAAGGATCGAGGTTGTCAAGGATTTCGTTTTACTTGAGTCCATAATAAACACCCATGGAAGCAGCAATCAAGAAATCAAAAGAAGCATTACACTGGGAAATTCTGCTTCCAAGGATCTCTTTACAGTACTGAAAAGAAAAGATGTCATTTGGAAGACTAAAGTGTGCCTGACCCAAGCCATGGTATTTTCAGTTCCATCATATGCATGTGAAAGGTGGACAATGAACAAACAAGCCTTTGAACTGTGGTGTTCAAGAAGAATGCTGAATGTACCATGGACTGCTAAAAGAACAAACAGACCTGTTCTGGAAGAAGTACAAACAGAGAGCTCCTTGGAAGCAAAGATGGCAAGACTGAGTCTTACATACATTGGACATGTTGTCAGGAGAGATCAGTCCCTAGAGAAGGACTCTACTGAAGGACATGTTCAATAGAGTGGAGGGTCAGTGAAAAAGAAGAAGACCCTCAAAGAGATAGATTGATACAGTGGCCACAACAATGGGCTTAAGCATAAAAATGATTGTGGACAAGGTACAAGTCTGGGAAGTGTTTTATTCTGTTGTTCATAGAGTTGCTACCAGTCAGAACCAACTTGATGGCACCTAAGAACTACATACCTACACCATTTATTCCTTCTTTTATTGTTTGGATGTTGTTGTCATTTACAGATTGATATATCTGTTTCCCTGTTTTGAGTCTTTCAGCTCTGTTTTATTACTGAGAGTTCATTACCTAGGTTGGTGTCTGGCTGATATTGTTATGTCTCAAGCCAACTTGATGGCACTTGGCTTGGCTAGGCTCCATTTGTCACTTCATGTTACTGATTAGCCAAAGGACTCTCTTTAGTATTTCATGTCAGCATCATTTTGTTTTTAAGAATTTCCTCAATTTTTGTTTATCTAGAAATGTTCTAATTTCGCCATAGTATCTTAGACTTTTACAGGTCATGTTACCCTTGGTTGGCAAGTTTTTTTCTTTCAACGTGTTTGTGTTTGTCTTACCATTGTCTTCTTTCCTGTATAGTTTCTACTAAATAATCTGAGTTTAATCCTATCATATCCCTTTGGTAAGTGCCTTTTGTTTTTGCTAGCTATTCTCAGGGTTCTTTGTCCTTGGTTTGGCAAGTATGATTATGCTGTATTTTGATAACTTTCTTTTGATGTCTGTCCTATGTGGCATTCACTGAGCTTCTTGGATGATCAGCTTTTCATCTTCCACGACGTTAGGGAAGTTTTCTGCCAGGAATTCTCCAACTATTTTCTCTGTACTTTCCATTTTCTCCCTTTGTTCTGAAACTCCAATCACATGCAAATTTTTATTCTTGATTGCTTTTGACCCATAGTTTTTCCCACTCTAGCTATGATTCCAGTACACCCAACTTTAAAAAATTTGAGTCTGTTCCAGTGTCTTTTCCTTGGCCATAATTGAACTGGGTAGAATTAGTGAGAAATCTGGTTTTAGCTGCCAACCTTTTGGTGAACATCTGAGTGTATAACAGTTTGAGCCACCAAAAGCCAAGGAAAATCAAATCTGTTGCCCTTGAGTCAAATTCAGCACACAGTGATCCTATAATATAGTGTGGAACTGCCTCATATAGATTCTAAGAAGTTCGTAGTAGATTTGTACTGCTGACATTTTGGATAATAGCTTAAGATCTTAACTATTATGCCACCAGGACTCCTTAACACTAAAGTAGACTGCTGTAAATAAAAACTAGCATTCACCGATGGACCAATACAGAAATTCAAATATAAACATGGCATTTTCAATAATCTAAAAAACAGCATTTAATAGTTGTGATGATTAAAGTTGGCTGGGCCATGATTCTCATGGTTTGGCAGTCGTGTAATGTTATGATCACTTTCATAATGAGATTTGATATAATGTGATCATATCGTGATGGGATCTGCTGTGATTAGCCAATTAGTTGAAAAGGGGTTTCCTTAGGTGTGTGGATTGCATCAACATAATTGGATACTGTGGAAAGCCTCACGGACTTTTGTTTGCCCTGGATCCTGGTGCTGGTTCCTCTTCTTCTCACCTCTGTTTCTTAGGACATGAAATAGAAGCTTACCTGGCTTTTGCCTGCACATCTGGGAATTCATTCATCTTCTCAGCCTATGGGCAACAGCTCTGCTTTCTAACCTGAAAATCTTGAGATCTGCTTCTGATTTGCCAATCTTGGGTTCACTAGTCCTTTCAGTGATACGAATCATGAGAAGCCTCTATCCTGATCCGTGCACTTGGGATGTTCCAGTCTCTACAACTATATGAGCTCTTTCCTTGATATAAAGCACTCTGTGTATACCAACATGCGTTATTGATTATGCTTCTCTAGAGAATTCTGGCTAAGGCAGTGGCTGAGGAAATCATATCAGTAGAACACATTTGTTTGCTATAAATATCATTAATATTCTTATCAAGACAAGATAGTACTCTCATCAGGATATTTATAAAGCAAACAAAAGCTTCTGCTAAAAAATTAATAATATAGGAAATGAAAGTGTGATTGTAAAAATAAATCCTCAAGAAGTATTATTTAACATCCCATTGAGACCCAAACAGGGTGATTAAAAAATACCCACAATCGAGCCTTATCCAAGATGTGGCAGTTTAAATAGACATACAATGTCAAGGCTACAGAAGATTTGAATAACACAATAAAAAAAGCTTGGTCATGTAGTATATGTAGAATTTTGTACTCCAAAGCATAGTAAATAATCTTTTTACGTACACAGAGAAGGGTTATATAAATTACCAAGAACAAGAAAATTTCATTATCTACTGTCTTCTTGACTCAAAGAGAGAAGTAGGGAATAAAATTTTTCTAAATAACTTTTATTTTTAAAAGAAACTACAATACTATGGAGACTATTTCACAGCATAGAAAAAGATGGAATACTCCCAATTTCATTTTATGAAGCCAGCATAACCCTGATACTGAAACCAGAGAAAGATCCAACCAAAAAGGAGAACTACAGACCAATATCACTCATGAACCTAGATGCAAAAATCTTCAACAAAATCCTAGCAACTGGAATTCAACAACATATCAAAAAATAATTCATCATGGCCAAGTTGGATTCATATCAGGGATATAAGGCTGCTTCAGTATCAGAAAAACAATTAATGTGATCCACCACACAAGTAGCACAAAGGGTAAGAATCACTTGAGTTTCTCAGTTGACGCAGAAAAGGCATTCAGCAAAGTCCAACACCCTTCATGTTAAAACTCTCAGCAAAATAAGAATAAAGAGGAAATTCCTCAATGCAATAAGGGGCATCTACACAAACTCAACTACCTACGTCATACTGAATGGAGACAAACTGAAAGAATTTCGCTTGAGAAGAGGAACTAGACAAGGATGCCCACTCTCACCTCTCCTATTCAACATTGTACTAGAAGTTCTGGCCAGAGCAATTAGACAAGACAAAGAAATAAAGGCCATCAACACTGGCAAAGAAGAAACAAAAACCTCCCTATTTGCAGGCAATATGATTGCATACACAGAGAATCCTAAGGAATTCATAAGTTAACTACTCAAAGTAATAGAAGAATTCACAAAAGTATCAAGATAGAAGATAAACATAAGTAAATCAATAGGATTCCTTTATACCAACAAAGAGATTATTAAAGAAGAAATCACCAAATCAATACCATTTACCACAGTCTCCAAGAAGATAAAATAGCTAGGAATAAATTTAACTAGAGAAATAAGACACCTATACAAAGAGAACTACATGACCTTATTGCAAGAAACTGAGACTTACATAAACGGAGAAACCTACTGTACTCATGGATACGAAGGCTTAACATTGTGAAAATGTCTATTTTACCCAAAGCCATCTACAGATATAATGCAATCCCAATACAAATTCCAGTGACATTTTTAATGAGATAGAAAAACAAATCACCAACTTTGTTTGGAAAGGGAAGAAACCCTAGATAAGCAAAGCACTACTGAAGAAGAACATACTGGGAGGCCTCTCGCTACCTAACTTTAGAGTCTATTACACTGCTACAGCAGTCAAAGCAGCCTGGTACTAGTACAAAAGGAGACCAAGGGAATAGAGCTGAGACCCCAGAGATGCCACCATCCTCCTATGACCATTGATATTTGACAAAAGCCCAAAGATTTTAAACTGGGGTAAAAACAGTCTCTTTAACAAATGGTGCTGGCAAAATTAAATATCCATCTGCAAAAAAAAAAAAAAAAAAAAAAAGAACGAAAGATACAAGACCCATAGCTCACACCTTAAACAAAAACTAACTCAAATTGGACAAAAGACCTAAATATCAAACTTAAAACGATAAATATCATACAAGAAAAAGTAGGAGCAACAATGGAAATTCTAACACAGCTTAGACAGACTTCAAAATTTGACAAAGCATGATCAACAGAAGAGAAAATAGATAAATGGGAACTACTAAGAGTCAAACACTTTTGCTAATCCAAAGTCTTTGTCAAAAGAACTACAGAATGGGAAAAAATACTTGGCAACTTGACGTCTGACTCTCCATAATCCACAAAAAACTGCAAAATAGCAACGACAAAATGATAAATAACCCAATTAAGTGTTGGACAAAGGAGATGGACAGACGCTTCTGTAAAGTGGTTACCCAGCAGCCAAAAGACACATGCAGAAATGCTCACAATTAGCTATTAAAGAAATTTAAATAAAAAATATAATGAGATATTGTTTCACCCCAACAAGGCTGGCCATGATCCAAAAAACACAAAACAACAAATGCTGGAGAGGCTGTGGAAAAATTGGAACTCTCTTACAGCTCATGGAATTGCAGAATAGTACAACCTCTTTGGAAAGCAATCTGGTGCTTCCTTAAAAACCTGGAAACAGGTACACCTCCTGACCCAGTAATCCCACTGCTTTGAATATATGCTACAGAGTAAAGGGCAGTCACATGAACAGATGCATGCACACGAATGTTTATTGCAGCACAGTCCACAAAGAACAATGATGACTTTAGGAAGCATCTCATAACCTGGTTTCAGTTAGAAGACATCATGCTGAGTAAAATCATTCAGTGGCACAAGAACAAACATTGTACGAGACCTCTACTATAAAGGCTGAAAAACAGACTAGTAGACAGAAAAAGAGACTCTTTGCTGCAATGCAGGGGAGGGAGAGAGGGAGAGGGTTGGTTATAGATTAGATAGTTGACAGACGTTTGGTTGGATGACCTTAGTGATGACACACATAGAAAGAAGATCAGTTTAACTGGACTTCAACATAACCTGAAAACTCTTCCAGTCTTAACACAAAATCGCAAGGATACAGTAGCAGGCACGGGGACCTGGGGACCATGCTCTCAGGGGACACTGAGGCCAATTGAGAAACTAGCCTATTGCTAAGAGAGTCTTCTGCACCCCATATTGGTGAATGACATCTGGGGTCTTAAAAGCCAGCAGGCTGCCATCTGAGGAATGCCAAATGGTCCCACCTCAGCTGGAACAGAGGATCATCAGGGATGACAACGACATGAGGGACAAAGAGCTCAGAAGACAGAAAGACTCACGTGAATGGGTGACAATATCAACATGTGACCAGAAGAACCAGATGGTGCCCAGCTACCACCAATGACAGCCACGACAGGGCTCCCAATGTTGAGTTCCAGTGGCAACATGAGAAAAAAAGGAGTGCACCCTCAGAACTCCACTAAAAGACCACAACTGATGGTCGAAGGCTTGAGAGTTCCCCTGGGAGCATGGCCCCTAGACCTTGATCATAGATCATTACTGTGGTCAACTCTTCGGATAGGAATGGAATGGTCTTGGGGACACAGAGTAACTGTATCGTGTGTGCACTTGATGGTTCTATGCATCTATAGGATGTCGTTGTGTCTGGCCTCTTACTAGAGGGGAGTGGAGAGGGTGGATAGGATGACATAGCAGATTGTTAAGGGGATACAACAATTATGGAATAGAAAGGAAGAGTGTACTGTCACTGGGCGAGGAGAGCAGAGGGAGCTGCAAATACGTGGGCATGCAAATTTGAGTTGTATTGTAAACTTTCAGTCCATCACAATAAAAAAAGGAAACCGAATTAAATTTCAAGCTATTTAGTAATATATAGCAGTGATTTGTAAAAAGCTATGCAATGTAGCCAAAGTAGTACTCAGTGTCAATGTATATCCTTAAATGTATTTATTAGAGAGGGAAAAAAATGTTTTTAATAAATTAAGTCTTCAACTGAAAAAACTATAAAAAGAAAAGTAAAGAAGCCTCTCAAGAGAAATGATTTCTGAGGACAAAGGAAAGTAAAGGAAAAGAAAAGGAATAAAATCAATAAAACTTAAAGCTTTCTTTTTATTATTGTTGTTGTTTGTTTTAAGACATACAGTTTCTCTCTTCCTACAAAAATAAACAAACAAACAAAAGGATAACCTTTGGGGACTTCAATTTAAGGAAAGAAAAAATGGTGTCAAGTACCAAATGTACATATGATTAGCAATGTATGTATGTGTGTGTATATATATATACACACATATATGAGGCTTGCTAAGAGGCTTCTTGTTAAAGACAGTGAAAAGGAAAGAAGCTTCTGAAAAAAAAGCACTTTTCACATAAATCCCCAGGGACAAAGTAATTCTCATAATTTTGTCATCAATTTTCTTTTAACCTGTGTGAAATCAGTCCATCAAAATTGGATAGATAATACTAAGAATGAAAATACTTATGGAGTGCAAATTGCTTTCTGTTGTTCTTGTTAGGTGCTGTCCAGTCTGTTCCAGTTCCAAATTCTAGTAACCCTGTAAACAACAGAATGAAAAACAGCCCGGTCTTGGGCCACGTCCACAATTGTTTTTATGCTTAAGCCCATTGTCACTGTGTCAATCCATCTCTTCAAGGGTCTTCTTATTTGCTGACCCTCCACTCTACCACGTATGATGTCCTTCTCCAGGGACTGATCCTTCCCGACAACATGTCCAAAGTATGTAAGACACAGTCTTGCCATCTTTGCTTCCAAGGAGCACTCTGGTTGTACTTCTTCCAGAACAGGTCTGTTTGTTCTTTTGGCAGTCCATGGTACTTTCAACATTCTTCTCCAAAACTACGATTCAAAGGCATCAATTCTTCAGTCTTCTTTGTTCATTGCCCAGCTTTCACATGCAGATGGTGTGACTGAAAATACCTCGGTCTGGATCAGGCACATTTTAGTCTTCAAGGTGACACCTTTACTCTTGAATACTTTAAAGAGGTGCTTTGTAGTAGATTTTCCCAATGCAATGCATTTTTTGATCACGTTCTTGTCTCCATATTTATCAGAAAGATCAGGAAATATTCTTAAGGAGTCTTGGTCTTCAAGAAAGAGGTTTTCCAAAAAACTGTATGTTTGGATCTTCAAGAAAATTGAGAGGAAATAAAAGAAAATGCTACTTTCTAGTCTCTGATAAGTGTTTTACATGCATTGTCATTGTTCGTTGCCATCAAGTCAGCTCTGATTCATGGTGGTGACCTAATGAATAACAGAATGAAACATTGCTCAGTCTTTTGCTGTCTTCATGATCATTGGTATGTTTGAACTCATTGCTGTGGCTATTGTATCCATTCGTCTCGCTGAAGGCTTTCTTCATTTTCACTGACACTTTATTTATAAACTGTGATGTGCTCTTCCTGCAATCACTGTTTCCTGATGACATGTCCCAAATAAGCTAACTGAAATCTTGCCATCCTCACTTCCAAAAAGTATTCTGGCTGTATTTTTCTAAGACAGATTTATTTGTTCTCTGAGAGTTTGTATGCTTAGTCGTCTAGTGCTGGTACAACTGAAATATCACAAGTAGATGACTTTAACAAAGAGAAATCTATTTTCTCACAGAAATGTAGGCTAAGATTCCAAATTCAGAGTATTAGCTCCAGGGTAATTCTTTCTCTGTTGGCTCTGCAAAAAGGTCCTTGTCATCAGTCTTCCTCTGGACTATAAGCTTCTGAGGCACAGGAATCCCTGGTCCAAAGGAGGTACTCTGTACTGCTTCTTTCCTGATGGTATAAGGACCTCTACTCTCTACTTCTTCCCTTTCCTTTATATCCCAAGAGATTATCCCAAGACACAATAAATTTTACACATTAAGTCCTACCTCACCAACGTAACTGCTGCCTGATCTCCCTCCTTAACATCGTAGAGGCAGGATTTACAACACACAGGAATGTCACACAATACCAGGAATCACAGTCTAGTCAAATTGCTACACACGATTTTGGGGAGGACACAATTCCATCAGTGACATCATTGTATGTTCAATATTCTTTCCCAACATCACGGTTTGAGTGCACCATTGCTTCTCCATCTTCCTTTTTCATTGTCCAGTTTTTGCGTACATGTGAGGCTATTTAAAAGTCCCTGGAAATTCTTACGAGTCTTGCAGTATTATTCTGAATCCCCATTTTACAGCTGATGAAACTGTGGTTTTGAGAGATAGTTAACATTCTTGAGTCATGCAGCTATTACTAGTGCAGCTCAGACTCCATCAGGTCTCTCCAACTCTATGACCCATGATCTTAAGGCAGACTTACATGGAAATCAGACAGAATGATAAAACAGTTATGAAAATTGAACAATACTTTTAATCAACCACCTTGACATTCTATGTGGTGTATACTAACCACTTACTAAGCAAGTGAATATGTCTAAGGCAGTGAAATTGCTCATTCCTTGTTGGAACAACATGTACCCATTTTGGGTCTTCTAAGCTTGGGCTTGTTATAAGACACTTTGTAAAGAAATTAATGTCCAGTGTAATGTAATAGCATTAATAAGCCCAACTTGTAGCAATGCACAATTTAATCTAAAACTCTAAAACAAAAAGAAATATTTCTCCTACCTAATGTTACTTTATTTTTATGAAAGAGAAATGATAAATGACTGTCTATGTTTCTTATCAGAACTAGAAATATTGAAAGACAGCAAAACGGTTATGACTGATCACTGTTTCTGTCTTTCCCTGCAAGAAAATGTTCTATAATCCAACAGGCATTTTGTAAATAGGCTTACAATTGACATTGCAAAATAGTAGAAAAATTCAATTGAAATTATTTGGTACAGAGTACAATTCCTAACTTTAGGAAAGGATTGTTGACTAAGTTTAACAGCCAAAAATACTTCTAAGGATAATCAAGAAAAAAAAAAATTACGATAAAGTCTAAATGAGTTAGTAACCAATTTCCAACACTTTGGAAATTCTTTTTCACCAAGTTTATACTTCAATTCAGAATTGACTCCCTACTCTTTCCTAGGCACTGCTGAGTTTCTAGACCATATGTTCTTGTGGTAGTGAAGTTCCTCAAAGAGCTGCTGTATTTCCCTGAGCCCTTGCTTACTCTGTTGGCAGTAGAAAGAATGGAGAACATTCACCGTGAAATGGTTCAAAGGAAAGTGTGCTTACCAATTTAAAGGAGATTTCAAGTATGAGATTAAAAGAATAGTTTCCTAGTGGTCATCTAAATTCATTTTCACTCAAATCTTATTTTTTTATTTTTATTATTACATCTCATGATACAGAAGACTACAACACTAACTTTACCTCTCTACTCACCAGATTCCCAATTTTCCTGCTTCCTAATGAGCATCCCTCATTTTTTCATCAGTCAAAGCCAAGCCAAGCCAAGCGCCATGAGTTGGATCCGACTTGACGGCACTTTTTCATCAGTAGACTTTCCTAATTTGACATTATCAAGATTTAAATTGTCATCATTTATTACTCAAAAAATTTACCCTTAAAAACAAAATCCAAATTCTGATCACTGTCGTGTGTTGTGTGCCCTTAGTTTGTAGCTTTGCCCTTAGTAGGTATGTGCATTTGCTGAATTAAAGTAAATGCTAAAGCAAAAACCTTTGGTACCCAACAGTTGTAAATAATGGCACTGCCCATGGCTACATCGTGAGGGAGAGTGGGAAGAGAAATACACTTTTCAGCTAAGGTACCAGAGAGCCTTGTCTTTTCCTTTTCTTTCCAATTTGTTCTAACTTTTTTCTTTTTTGTCACTAATAATTCAAAAAGAGTTTAATGGAAAAACTTCAAGTGTTATATATATATTAGTCCTTGATGAGAACTTGAATGTGAGAATAATTTTCCCAACATGGAATTTAAAGCTTTTTACACTTACTGAAGGTTAATTTTTCTTTTCACGTGAGAGCACCCGAAGGTCCCCACAGACAATATCATTTCCACCAGGCATCAGCAAAAGTTTTACTAATCTAAGGTTTCATTTCAAAAAATAAAAGTGCCTAGTCCTTTCTTTGAAAGGACAAAATCTTTGCCATAAAAGAGTTTCCTGTGGGCCCAAGTTTGTCATATTTCCTTTATAAAGTGGCAGTTTATCCTCCTGGTTCTATTTTCATTTGCTCTGTATTATTCTGCTTCACCTTTACTTGTAGACCTTTCCCTGTAGTCAACAGGATGTCTGTAGAAATGTGTGTTTACCAATAACGAGGATTGGTCCAGGTGAAGACAAAGAAGGCAATCAGCATCAACCCCCTAGATACTCTCAAAGCCAAGCCAGACCCTGCTGAAGGAGCTGTAAATTTATTTCCTAACCTCTCCCATTCAGATTTGATCTCTCCACTTCAGTGATTTAGAGCACAAGAAGGTTCAGGTTTCTCCACAAGAGCTCTTGATCACTTGTTCCATATGTATTGAGTTCAGTATAGAGGTAACTTTTAAAATGCTTTCTTCAAAGAGGCCTTGGGCCTAAAGGAGACTGTGAAGTTCTAAGCAGAAAACAGGCAGGGAAACTGAAGTTGTAGCTGTTTGGACAACTGCTTTCTCCCCTACACATGCCACAAATTACTTAATGCTCATACA
Organism: Heterohyrax brucei; assembly: GCA_028571685.1. Taxonomy (NCBI): domain Eukaryota; kingdom Metazoa; phylum Chordata; class Mammalia; order Hyracoidea; family Procaviidae; genus Heterohyrax; species Heterohyrax brucei. The sequence continues at coordinate 26,130,424 of CM053143.1, forward strand.
AAGCCTGTGACTGTGTAATTCTTCCAAAAGATCTTCTTCAAGAAGCAGTAAACCACAACGTGCCCATTATGGAGAGTTAGCAGGCTACCTTACCCTACAGAGAAGAAAGACTTTTGGCTTCAAAAAAGTCTCCGGTTTTTGTTTTTCCCAGCTTGAAATGTAGAACTGCTAAACCTCATCAGGAGATAATAATAAGCAAGTTAAGAAACCTGTTAAAGGCAAAGCTGGTTCATTCGTGACATTTCTTCCATCTTCTGTTTATTAAATGCTTTTAAAGCTAGACACCAAACAGGTTTACAACACACTGAAACTTCTGTTGAAAGGAACAAGCTAATATAATATGGAGAGGGATGGAGAGCTATGAAATGATGCATTGGGCTTATTGGCTTACATACAGAAGAAACATCAGCTTTGTGGTTCATACTGCAATTATGGACACTTCGTGGCACGAAATCAGCAGCTATGTTACAAACAACGACAGGGCTTGGGAGGTGTTCCTTCCTCGGGAGGCGTACCGTGTAATGACAGGCAGACTTTCAGCAGCCCTGGTAACACACCACGCTGTCTGGACTAGGACTGGGAACATTTCTATTAGCACCGTTTAATCCTTGACCCTCCTCTCCTGTTGTTATTTGATTTCTTCCAGAGAATAAATTGGTGCTTCAGGGTTTATTCACATTAACAAATGCATCATGTAAAGGGACCTTCAGTCGCTTCTGTCATAAGTGCTGTTGGGAGAAGGTTGTAGATAAGTTTAAGTGTTCACTCCTAACATGTTTTGCACCTTGAATGTGATCAGGGAGTAGCATAAAGTTGGTGAAAGAAAAAAAAGACAAGGAAGGGTGTTGACAGCACTGCAGTAATGGTCTTGAAGGCCCAGCAGGGGAACTGGACTTGGCTAGGAGAACAGCAAGGCCAAGGAGGACAAGAAGCAACGAATCTGGCAAAAGCTTGAAAAGCAAACAGACAAAAAAAAAGTGAAGAACTCACCAGGATACACACAGGCCTGAAAGCAGACAGAAAAGAAGTCCAACTGCCTTTCAAGTATGAACTTTGCCGAAGGAAGAGGAAATGGGGGCAGAATGCAGACATCTGGGAAAGGATACATTTTTGTAGGGAGTAAATAGAACATACAACATTCTACAATGTAGTTTTCAGCTTTTATAAGGCATGAAGGTATTCAAAGAGATAAATAGACTAACAAGAATCTAATGTTGTACAATTCTATAAAAGAAAAAAAAAACCTTGCAAACATGTGGAAGAAACAGATTTCTGTCTCACTGCAGATTACATAAGATTATATCCAGAGACCAGTTACAGAAATGATAGGTTCCTTTGTTTCTCTCAGTTCCCTTTGTAGACACAGCCTATTTCCTCTCTCTGCTCTCTTAAATGGGGAAAGATGCTTTATCAGTTAGGAATTTTGGTGATAATTAATCAAAATCCCACTCACACTGGCTTATGAAAGAAGGAAATTTATTGGTTCCCAAGACTATCCTTCTAATACAGCTGGATCCAGAAACTTAAAAAACAAAGACATCAAATCTCAGGCTTAACTTTTTAAAAATCTTTCTATTATGCTTTACTATGCCCTGGTGGCAGACTGGTTAAGAGCTCCAGTGCTAACCAAGAGGTCAGCAGTTTTAATTGACCAAACCACTCTTTGGAAACTATATACAGCAGTTCCAATCTGCCTCTGTCTTGTGTTGTTGTTAGGTGCTGTCTAGTTGAGTCCAACTCATAGCAACCCTATAGGATTACCATAAATTAGAGTTGACTCAACAGCAACTTTTTTTTTTTTTTTAATATACGTTCCGAGGACTCCCTGCATGAAGCAAATTGTTAGAGTCCATTAGTAAACAAGGTTTGGCACTTTGAATCCATACAGAGGTGCCTTCAAAGAAAGTCCTGGATATCTACTTCCAAAAGGTCACAGCAACTGAAAACACTAGAAAGCACAGTTCTACTCTAACACAATAGGGTTACTGTGCATCAGAGCTGATCTGATGGCAACCACATACAGGTTCTGTAAGACGAGAACTGCCAGCTGTGGCAGAGCCTCCAAGTACCCTAAACAGACCACTGAGCAGGGAAAACAATCTGCCCCTCACACTTATGCCTCGTACGCAATAGACATCTACTAAGTAAAATTATAGGTCCCTGAGTGATTCAGAGGAGCCCTAGTGACACGTTGCTTAAGTGTCACCAAAAGGTCAACAGTTTGAATTTACCAGCTACTGTTTGGAAATCCTGTGGTTCAAATCCACTTTGTCCTGGAAGGTCACTGTAAGAAGGCATTGCCCTTCCCTCCCTTTCTAGTAAAACTTCTTGCATTTGAATCATTTTATTTTTGATAAAGTTGTTTGCCCATCACTGCATATGAATATTCCTATGACCAGAAGAGGAGGTAGGCAGAAATACTCAAATCTGTTGTTAGCAAATCCTAGGAAAATTTGCTGTGGTGCATCAAAAGAGGGATGGGTACTGAGCAGGTTAAAGAGATCAGTAATTTTCCTGTATTACAGACTTGCACTGGATCTTGACTGAAGTGAGGTCTAAAGAATACGAGGCCTCCTGAGAGCCACTCAGTTGATATTGAAGGATGTAGGGATAACTGATGCTAGCCTTTACTCCAGTGAACCAATTTCTTTTTGACGAACTAACATTCAGTTTGTGCAAAGGAGATTATGTGGGGAGCGCTGGAAATTGCAGGACCTGCTGTGGTGAGCAGAAGAGAAGTTAACAGGGAACACAGTCTACAAGAGGTATACTGAGTCAGTTGAGATTGGAAAAAATATGTATAGCGTCATTCTGAATCGATGTGCTTTGTAATTTTTCTCTTGTTCACAGTGAAGAAAAATGATAGCAGAATTGGCTCATGGTTTGAAGTCTTTATTATAACTACCATGGAATGATGAAGAGGCAGGATAGCTGAGACAGTAAGGCAGAGAGTGATGGATCACTATAGCGAAGGGAGCGTGAAGATAGTCACTGAAGGATAACATGTCACTTTTTCACATCACGTGGCCACTGAACACTTCCATCCCAAATATCCCCTCAGAGCAGAGGGTAACACATTCCTGTAGCTTCATCTGCTTCATGCAGTTAGTAACAGATCATCACTTGCATTTCTGGGTTGTGGAAGAACACAAGAGCCTCTTCCGAAATGATGTTTAGTGAATAACTTTGAATTAAAAAGTCCCCATTTATCTAATATGGTATATCAATTTAGTGATTCTTACAACAGTAGCATATGCCAGCTACTGTTACAAGTGTTTAACATACATAAACTTTCATTTAATTTTTAAAGAAACCCTGAGTCTTTGGTTCTATTATTTTCTTCATTTTATAGATTAGTAAACTATATCACTGAAAAGTATAGTAACTTGATGAATCCATATAGTTGGTAAGTATTAGTGCCTGGGTTCAAACTAAGACATTGTGGCTCCAAGTTCATGCTCGTAATCACTACCCTACATAGGAGTTTCTCTAAGAGAAAAATATAGAGAAGACAAAGGCATGAGAGAATATAGAATAATTCTGGAAATCACAAGTAGCTCAACACTGCTATATACAATGTGTGCAGTTGAAGATGAAAAGGTAAACAAGATCAAGGTCAAGAATGTGATAGAAGAGAATTTAGACCAGGGTTTCAAATCTGCTCAGTCGGTGACAAAAAAGTGAAACCAGAAGAAACTCTAAGTTTTAAAAATTGGGTGACAATAACCAGGGTGGAAAGAATTGTGGGTCAAAGCCCTGGAATGGAAGACTTGTAAAAGATATAGAGAGTCCTTCCAAGAGTCTGCTGTGTAAGATTAGATTATTGGCAGGACAGTGAAGAATGACACACATTCAAAACAGTGCAATTGGCAGCCATCTTTGAGTGTGAGGCACTGCAGTTTCTGACTCTGCTAAAAATCCGGCAGGCAAGATACATGGTTTCGTATGGAGTGTTTACAATGCCCTTGTTTTCTTAGAGGGAGATTAGGTTTCCAGAATGGTTTCAATGCATCGTTTTTCTCCTTCTGAATATAGTTTCAGTTCCTTCAAATTTTTGAAAAATTGAATTTGTTTGCATTTCACTTCCTCAGCCACAACTAAGCCAGGAAGAACCAGTTCGAAACCTCACTTCAGAAATTGTTCTGTTGGCCCTAGGAATTACTGGAGAACATAGTGCTGGAAAGTGCAATGGTCAGATTTTCTTGTTAAAAAAATAAATCTGATCAAAGTATTGGAAAGAAGAAAAGCTAAACATAAAAACAACTCTATAGAGGTTTCTGACTGATTTCCAGTAAACACTAATGAGGAACTGAACCTGGACTTACACTTTAGGAAGACTAGTTTCTGGGTTAGTTTGTAAACGTTGCTCCCGTCTGTGCCTTCAGTTCTAGTGTGTGAATTTCCTATGCTCTGCTCTTATCCCTAATGACTATCTCAGGTGGTTTTGCCCCTTGACTTCCAGGGGGCTATGGAAGTTGGAAACAAGGCTAGGGAGTGAGAGAAAGGGGCAAGTCTAGGATATTTCTTCTTTCTTAACTCTGCAGCATCTTCAGCGACAGTTGTATCTTCTCTATGACAACCTTTCCCTCCATTATTGAACTCCTGCCGGATCACCTCCACCATGGTTACAGTTTCTGTTCTAAGACCCCGCTTCTATGAAGCCCTTCAGCCCTAGGAGTGATGACAGCTTGCTGCTGTTGCTAATCTCTGGATTTTTTTCATCATCTCCTTCTTGGCTTCTTTCTGTCATCTGCATAACTAATTCCTTATACGGAATTTTCTACCAGAAACATCTAGTGTGATTTCTGCTTTCCTGGCTGGACCATGATCAATACAGACATTAAAAAGTCCAACCACATAACATCAACAACTCTTCTAACTTAATATACAAATGCAGTAAAAGAGAGAAATATGTTGTACTTTAAAGGCAAAGAAAAGGTCACAAACAGTAAGGTTGTGGTGAGGACAACATGGCCGTTGGAGTGCAGCCTCAACAGTGTTTATTTGAAAAACATTTATATAAGTTTATTTTTCGTAGACATCTTAGATAAGTTTGATCTTTATTCAGGTAATTTAAGTCATCTAAAACCATATTCTATATACATTTTAAATAGATAAGTTGTTGTTAGCTGCTGTTGGATTGGCAGGGACTCATGGCAACTTTATGCACAATAGAACAACATGTTGCCTGGTCCTGAACCATGCATATGAGTATTTATGAATCAGACTGCTGTGATCCATAGCATTTTCACTCTCTGATTTTCAGAACTAGATCATCATTCCCTTTTTCTGGCCCCACTTAGTCTAGAAGCTCTGCTGAACTGTAACACCCAAGCCTCGAATGGCAACGCACCTCGTAAGCATTGGTGGCTACATGTGAAATGCATTGACTGGGAGTCTAACTCAGGTGTCCCATAGCAAAGGCTACAGTTTTGCCACTGAAACACCAATATCCCCACTTAAATAGGTATATATTTACTGAAATTATCTAAATAACTGAAATATAAATTACATCTCAGAGAATAAACTCTGTTTGGCATTTTTTTTGGTTCTTCTATAGATATCTGAAGTTTTAACTATATATTTATCTACCATTTATGTCTTCTTCTGAATACCTCCAGCAGTGATACTCACATATGTTTTAAGAGACCAATGAAAGTACTGATATAGAGGAGTTAATTCCAATAATACTGAAGTTATTTCACAACATAGAGAAGGATCAAACATTCCAAAATTCATTCTATGAAACCAATATAACCCTGATATCAAAGCCAGGGGAAGATATCACAAAAAAAGAAATTACAGACCAGTATCACTCATGAACCTAGATGCAAAAATCTTCAAGAAAATCATAGGTGATTGAATTAAACAACCTATTAAAAAAATAATTCATCATGACCAGGTAACATTCACACCAGGAATTCAGGGTTGGTTTAAATCAGAAAAACAATTAATGTGATCACACATAAATACCACAAAGGACAAGAATCACTTGATTCTGTCAACTGATACAGAAAAGGCATTTGACAAAGTCCAGCACTCGTTCGTGTTAAAAAACTCTCAGCTAAATAGGAATAGAAGAGAAATTCCTCATCTCAATAAAGGGTACCTATGCAAAGCTAACCACCAACATCATCCTGAACAGACAGACACTGAAAGAATTCTCCTTAAGAATGGGAACTAAACAAGGGTACTCACTGTCACCACTTCTATTCAACATTGTGCTAGAGGTTCTGGCCAGAGCCATCAGACAACACAAAGAAACAAAAGGTATCCACATCAGTAAAGAAGTATCCCTATTTGCAGATGATATGATCATATACACAGAAAGGTCTAAAAATCCATAAATGAACTACCAAAACTAACAGAAGAGTTCAGCAAAGTATCAGGATATAAGATAAACAGAAATATGTCAGTAGGATTCCTTTACACCAACAAAGAGATCGTCAAAGGAGAAATTACCAAATCAATACCATTTACAATAGCCCCCAGTAAGATCAAGTACCTAGGAATAAGTCTAGCCAGAGATTGGAAGAAACTAAAAGAGACTCACATAAATGGAGAAACTTTCCTCAATCATGGGTAGAAAGACTTAACATTGTGAAAATGTCTATTCTACCCAAAGTGATCTACATATACAGTGTAATCCCAATACAAGTTCCAATGTTATTTTTTTAATGAGAGGGAGAGACAGATCACCAGTGTTGGAGTGGGAAGTAAAACACTATTGAAGAAGAGGAACACAGTAGGAGGCCTCACGTTACCCAACTTTAGAACACATTATGCTGCCACAGTAGTTAAACCAGCCTGGTATTGGTACAAAAACAGATATATAGACCAATGAAACAGAATAGAGAATCCAGAAATATCACCATCCTCCTATGAACAGCTGATATTTGACAAAGGCCCAAAGATCATAAACTGGGGTAAAAACAGTCTCTTTAACAAATGATGTTGGCAAAGTTGGATATCCATCACCAAAACTGAAACAAGACCTATATCTCACCAGATCAAACAGTAAATATTGAACCTAAAATGACAAAGATTATGGAGGAAAAACAGGTACAACAACAGAAGTTCTAATACACAATTTAGACAGACTACAAAATCTGACCAACAATACATAAATGACAGAAGAGAAAATAGATAAATGGGAAATACTAAAAACCAAACACTTACGCTTATCCAAAGACTTTATCAAGAGAGTTAAAAGAATGCCTACAGAATGGGAAAAAATATTTGGCAACTACATGTCAGATTGACATCTAATTTCCAAAATCTACAAGGTACTGCAAAATATCAACAAGACAAAGACAAATAACATAAGTAAACAATGGACAAAGGAGTTAGACAGACAGTACACTGAAGTAGACATCCAGGCAGACAAAAGACACATGAGGAAATGCTCACAATCATTAGCTATTAGAGGAATCCAAATCGAAACTATAATGAGATACTGTCTCACCCAATGAGACTGGTAATAATTGCCAATGAAGTTGGTAATACTCCAAAAAACACAAAACAAGAAATTCTAGAGAGGCTGTGGAGAGACTGGAACTCTCCTGCACTGCTGGTGGGAATGCAAAATAGTACAACATCTCCAGAAAGCAATTTGAAGTTTTCTTAAAAAGCTAGAAATAGAAATACCATGTGATCCAGCAATCTCACAGCTTAGAATATATTTACAGAAGTAAAGGCTGTCACACTAACAGATACATACACATGAATGTTTATTGCAGCACTGTTCACAATAGCAAAAAGATGAAATCAACCTAGGTGCCCATCAACAGATGAACGGGTAAGCAAACTATGGTGTATATACACAACAGAACACTATGCAATGGTAAAGAACAATGATGATTCTAGGAACCATCACATAACCTAGAATCAACTGGAAGATATCCTGAGTGAAATCAGTCAGACACAAAAGGATAAATATGGTATAAGACCACTATGATGAGGACTTAAGAAAAGACTTACGAACAGAAGAAAATACTCCTTGATGGCTACAAGGGTGGGGAGGGAGGGAGAGGATTGTTCATAGATTAGATAGCCAGTAGGAATTCGGTTACATGAAGGGTATCATAGCACTCAGTAGAAGGCAGGTCAGTAAAACTGGACTACATCATAAACTAAAAAGCTTTCTAAATTCAGTTCAACATCTCAAGGATAGAATAGCAAGTACAGGGGTCTGGGGACCATGATTTCAGCGGACATCAAGGTCAACTGGCATAACTAGTCTTTTTCTAAGAGAGTCTTCTGCATCCTGTATTGGTCAGTGGCTTCTGGGGTCTTAAAAGCCAGAAATCTGAGGAACATCAACCCACCTGGAACAGCTGATGACAAAGAATATCAAAGACATAGGGAAAAGTGAGACCAGGAGACAGAAGAACTCATATGAGTGGGAGACTACATCAGCATGAGACTGGAAGAACCAGATGATGCCCAGCCACCACCAAAGACAGCCTGCGTAGGGAACACAATGTAGAGTCTGCGACATACCACGAGAAAAAGAGATGCACAGATCAAGAACTCTACTAAAAGACCAGAATAACCTGGAGGGTCCCCTGTAACATTGCTGCTAGCTCAGGCTGAGATCAACATCTCAGACAAGGATGGACTGGACTCAGGAACACAGTGTGAGCATGTGGTGTGCGTACTTCATGGTTTTATACATTTATAGGAGGCTGTCCTGCTGTTTTCTTCAGGAGGGGAGAGGAGAGGGTGGAGAGGAGGGGACAGGTGTTCCTTAAAAGGATACTCAAAGTAAAGAGGAAAAAGGAAAAGTGTGCTGTCACAGGGTGAGAAGAGCAAATAGAGTTGCAGAGAGGTAGGCAAGCAAAACTGACTTGGGTTGTATACTTTCACTTAATCATAATTTTAGAAAAAGAAAAAGAAAGTACTTATACAAATACTGTTATTTTAGGTGCTGCAGAGGTGGAATCATAGTTACACTTTATGCAACAGAACAAAACTGGTCTAGTAGTTCATTAGTTTGGAAATCTTGATTAGGAACATGTTATTTGATAATACAAGCATGGACAATTAAGTTCACAAACTTGCCACTGTGCACTTATATGGGGAGCACTTTAGAAATAACTTGGTACAGTTTCATAACCTGTGTATATCAGTGTCTCACAGCTGTGTTCATGTTGACATGTGCAATGTCTTACTGACCGGCATTCATTATTGTTGTATGTTTTTGTATGCTATCACAAGACTGTTGGAGCTTGAATTAGAGCAATGAACAAACATTAAATTTCTTCTTAAATCTGGCAAGAACAGAAGTAAAATCAGGGACATGTTAGCCCAAGTACATGGGGATTAAATGTCATGAAGAAAGCAACAGTGTACAAATGAATTAAATGTTTTTCTGAGAGGAGAGAAAATGTCACTGATGAAGAGATGTCAGGGCAGTCAGTAATGAACAGAACTGATGACAACACTACAAAAATTCATTGAAATGTGAGTCAAAATTGTTGGTTAACTATGAGAACCATAGCAGACCAAGTAAACATCTATAGAGAAACAGTTAGGAAACTCTTACTGAAATCATAGCACGAGAAAGGTGTGTGCAAAAATGGTCCCAAAGGAGCTCAAGCACTGATGACCAAAAAGCAAAGGAGAGTTGAAGTTTGCCGAAACCTTTTGAGACCCAAGACAATGTTTTGGGCGTATTATCACTGGTGATGAAATATGGGCATACAAGTAAGACTCCGAAACAAAGCTTCAAAGCGCACAATGGAAGTCAGCCAGTTCTCCATGATCCAAAAAAATTCCACCAGTCCAAATGTAGAGTCAAAATGACGTTGCTAACCTTTTTTGATATCAGAGGAATTGTTCATTATGAATTTGTACCAACTGAACAAACAGTTAATGAAGTTTACTATTTGGAAGTGCTGAAAAGACTGCGTGAAAAAGTTTGGCAAACACTAGCCCTGGTCACCTGATCTGGTTCCCAGTGACTTTTTCCTTTACCTGAAGATAAAGAAAGTATTAAAAAGAAGACATTTAGTGACATTCAAGACATCAAGGGTAAAACAACGACAGTTCTGATGGCCATTCCAGAAAAAGAGTTCCAAAATTGCTTTGAAGGGTGGACTAGGAGTTGGCATTGGTGAATAGCTTCCCGAGAGGAGTACTTTGAAGGTGACCCTAGTGCTATTCAGCAATGAGTTTTGTAGCACTTTTTCTAGGATGAACTCATGAACTTAATAGCCAGACCTTGTATGTTATTGGAAAATTATTAGATCATCCACAGTACGTGAACTTCTCAAAGGGATTATGTTTCCTACTTTTTCAAAAACTTGTTGCACTTCTTAATATCATGTAATACATTCAATTATTAAATATAGAAGATGAAAGTGATTATAGAGACTGAGAGTTTTGTTACAGCTTGGTAATCATCCTTTTTCAGTTCAGTTGTATGTCTTCATTAACATTTGTGACTTCTCAACAAACCAATCTACTTAGCATGTACTTAGAGTAATAAGAAGGAAACCCAACTGCTATGTTCTTCCAAGTTCACATGATACATTTATTGTAACTAGCATCTCACTACACACAAGAGCCTAAGGGAAAAAATTAAGTTCATCTTAGATATACTTAAGAAGAATAGGGTTTAAAACAAGAATCTTGGGAGAGTCGCCAATTTTTTATGTAAGGAGAATCCTGGTAGTAAAGCAGCTAATTGAAATTCTAGCTCTAGGGAAAACCATTAAGGTTAACATACTTCTTGAGTGAAAAAAAAAAAAAAAAAGATGTTCTTCAGGCAAAGGAATGCTTCCTTAAAAATCTCATATAGCATTTTTAAAAGGACCTTGGAGTTACTATTTTTTAGCTGGTGGTCTACAGAATGTAAGCCTGAATGTCTTTAATATCTGTTTATTGATTTTGTTTTTAAATGTGTTCTCTCGCTTTTCCTTCTCCATGTTCCTTGGAAATCTTGGATTGCTATTCTGTCAGGCAACTGAGCAAGGCTCTCAGGAGGAAACACAACTGAGGGAAAGAAGCCCTCAGTAAAAACTCTTTTTTTAAACTGAAAAGTAACTTTTGTAATTTTCTTTATATAGCTTGACTTTTCTTATTTAAAAGCCTCCTGCTAATGACACTTTTTGAAATGATTCATTATAACTTTTCATTATTTCCTATAAGCGAAATTTCCACATCCCCAAAATTTTATTTTTAAGAGTTTTTGCTTTTTCAATTTTATCATTAGTTGTATGATTTTCATGTTCAATGTGCTTTAAGTGTATACAGTTAGCAAACTTCAGCTACCAACCTTTTGAATTCTCAGAATGTGTTAGTGGCTATAAGGTGTGCAGAATTTGGAGTCTGATACTTTTTTTGATTAATTCCTCATTTAAAATCATCTAGTTTTCTTTATCACACTGTAAGTTAATTAAAACTCACTATTTTCTTCTTTTTTTATCACTTTAAAATAAGTGAAGGAAAAATGGCATTTTGGTATAAGGATAACAAAACCCACAGCAAAATTTTCTGTGCTTTTTTGTCATTATTACACACTTTTTTCACATGTCTCGTTTTGGGCTTTTAACTGGAACATATTGAAGTAGCAAGTTCTTCCTTTTAACACTGCCTTATGCACTCCCTCTAGTGATACCATCACGTATAAACATTGTGTCTGTGTGCGAAAGAGAGAGAATTTCCCCAGAGGCCCACAAAACATTTAATGAAGTGTGAAGCGCAAACATTTCATTACAACATATTGTGTAATTTTGCCTTTAATGACTACATTCTTCATCCAAGAAGTCTCAATAGCTTTCAAAAATGAATTACAGCAGTATTATTTTCCCCAGAATATAGTTTTTCCATGACAGAAGCAGCACTTTTCTAAACTATTGTATTTATTAGCAACCTGTTGCCCTTCGACACTAGTGCCATTTTCATCGACCCTGATCGAGTGTGGATCATTTAAACTTCCTCTAAAAATTATTAAAATAGTGGTATGTTATTGGATTCTTTTTTTCTTAACTGTACACAACCACCCTGGAACATGATGCACTGAGAGAAGTGGGAAGGCGCTGAAAATTAGAGTTGGTGAAGAATTACATTCCAAGGGTCAAGGGTCCAAGCGTTTAATTGATGTATTTAATGGTAGTGAGATCTTTCCTTCAATCAAACACAGAAGAAGCAAGTAAGCTCTGAATTCCTTCATTTTGCTGTTCCCCACTTCGGTCCACTCCAGAGACACTCTCCAGCTTCTGCGGCCACTCCCTTTTTCCCCTGGCAAGTTTGCACACACCAGGAGGTGAAGAGTTCTTTGCCCTCTTGACTGCTAGCCGCCAGTCAATGAAGCTCACAGTTGTCTAACTCCATTCATTCCAAATGTACCTTTACAAGCAATGTCTAAGTATTTGCAGTGTGTATACCTGTGTAGTACATCCCAAGCACCAGCCTTTTCATAAAAAAAATAAAACTAGAGCGGTCCATATTCAAACCTGTGCCCATAAATGAAAGATGATCCTTTATAAAAGGTGGGTCACTATGAGTCAGGATTGACTTGATGGCAGTAGATTTTAGTTTTATTATTAATTCCAAATTACACTGGCCCCTAATGAAGTGTGCTATGTAAAATCGCACTGCTCTTACTGTTCTCTGTTCTCCTTGGTTCTCCAGTGATTGGTTTCAATGATAATCTCTTTGATTAGTATTACTGGGAGATTGGAAACCCTGGTGGTGTATTGGTGAGTGCTAACAAAAAGGTCAGCAGTTTGAATTCACCAGGTCTACCCTGGAAATGCTACAGGGTGGGTCTTCTCTGTCCTGTAGAGTTGCTATGAGTTGGAATTGACGGCAGTGGGTTTGGGAATTTTTTTTTTCTTGGTACTGGGATATTGAAAGGGAAATTATGAAAATGGTATATCATAGTTTTAAGTGGTTTGGGAGAACGACAAGTATGTGCAAAGAGTTATAAAACTAGCTTCCTTTCCTCCCAGAATCTCTTTCACTATGTTGAATTACCATATACTATGGAAAAACAATTACCTTAACTCTGTCTTCTCTAACAATGATATTTCACTAAGCAAAAATACATTTACCCAGCTCCTTTGGAGTATTTTATTTGTTCTCATGAAATTAGGAGCTTTTTATCTACTACTATTTTCATTATATATGATACCAGAAGCTGCTTTTGTATCCCTTAATAATCCTGGAATTTGAGTGATCTATCACTAATTCATAAGGAATGGTAAACCAAGACAAAACCAGTTGCTACCAAATTGAGTCAATTCTTAATCATGACAACCCCACATGTGTCAGAGTAGACTACACTCCCAAGAGTTCTGCAAGGCTTTGGAAACACAGTCACCAAGTTTTTCGTCTTAGGCATTCCCTGGATGAGTTCAGATAGACAACCTTTCAGTTAGTACCAAGCACTTAACCATGCGTGCTACTCAGAAACTCCTTTGGGAAATGCAGGTGAAGGAGAGTGAAGTTTGTATGTTGGGAGCTGTTATGGATTAAACCGTGTCCCCCCAAAATATGCATTGTAGATCCTAACCTTTATGCTGTGGTTATAATCCCATTCAGAAATGGGTGGTGGTTGTTATGATAACGAACTTGGATTAGTGTAGAGTGTATCTTGAGTCAATCTCTTTTGAGATATGAAGACCATAAACAAGCAGGGCAGTTAAGTATAGATGGGGGAAGAGAGATGCCCAAGGTCATGGAGAGCTCCAAGAAACCGGGAAGCAGAAGCTGAAGAGAAAAGGACTTTTCTCCAGACCTGACACAGAAAGAGCCAGTGCTCTGAGTTCAAACTTCTAGCTTCTTAAATGAAGCTAAAACGGAAAATGGATGTCCACTTGTTAAAGCCACCAGCTTGTGGTATTTCTGTTGTAACAGCACTGGATGAGTGGGACAGGAACCGTGGATCCGAAGATGACCGTTATTACACGTATATGGAGTAGTCGCTCTTGTACAATGCTGGCCGTCTGGTTTCATTGGTGAAGTGAGTTATCGAACTATTGTTTATTGTGCTTGCTTTTTAATTACCAAGAGCTTGCATCTAAATAATAATGAACATGAAATACCATCATCTTACTTTCTCTTGAAAACTACTAGTTTGATTAAAGATTTTTTTTAATTTTTTATGAGGTTTTTAAGTGAAAGTATATAATTCCAGTCAGTTTCTCACATGAGAACTTATACACACTTTGCCCATGTGACCCTAGCTGCTTTCGCCACGGTGACAGCACGCTCTTTCCCTCTACTCAGTTATTTTCCCATTTCCATTTAACACTTCCTGTCCCCTGCCATCTTCTCATTTCACCTCACCTTGCCTCATCTACCCAGTTACTCTCCTATATAAAAGATTATATGAAGAATCCTGAGGAAAAGGAGAAAAATGTGGAACAGAATTTCAAATTTTCATTAATTCCAGACTTTCTGGACCAATAAGACTAGATCCATCCCTGAAACTATCAGCCTGAAATAATTTTTTCAAAAGTTTTTTATTGTGATTAAGTAAAAGTTTACAATTCCAGTCAAATGCCATATAAAATCCAGAGCACCCACCTCTCTGCAATTCTATTTGCTTTCCTCACCCTGTGACAGCACCTTCTTCTTTTACACTCTTAACTTCCAGTATCCCTTAGCCAACACTTGTCCTCTCCTCTCCCCTCTAAAAAGAAACCAGTAGGATAGCTTCATATATATATTAAACCATAAAATACACACAGCACCTACATTGCTCTGTGTTCCTCCATTCACTCTGTTCTTTGTCTGAGGCATTGACCTCAGTACTGATTTCGGGTCTGGGCTAGCAGCAAGTCTAAGACCTATGTGCCCAGGGGACCCATGAGGTTGTTAGACCATCAAATCTGGTCTTTTAGTAGAAGTCTAGATCTGTACTCCTCTGTCTCTCATGCTGAATCAGGGGCTCTAAATTGCGTTCCCTGTCAGGGCTGTCTTTCCTGGTGGCCAGGCATCGTCCAATTCTTCTGTTCTCCTACTGATGTAGTCTCCCAGTCAGATGGGTTCTTCTGTCTCCTGGGCTCGTTTTTTCTCATGCTTTTAATGTTCTCAGTTTTCATCTCTTCTGGGTGGATTGGGATCAACTGATGTTCCTTAGATGGCAGCCTGCCTGTTTTTATGACCCCAGGTTCCACTCACCAATATAGAGTATAGAAGACTCCTTTAGAAAAAGACTGGTTATGCCAACTGGCCTCAATGCCCCCTGAAAACATGGTCCCTAGACTCCTGTCCCTGCTACCCTGTCCTTTGAAATGTTGGGTTGAGTTTAGAAAACCTTTTAGTTTATGGTGTAGTCCGGTTGTGCTGACCTGACTTCTAACAAGTGCCGTCACTCCTTCCACCTAAACAAATTCCTGTTGACTATCCAATCTATAAATAACTGGTCTCCCTCCCTCCCTACCTTTGTAGACCTCAAAGATTATTTTCTTCTGTGTATAAGTCTTTTCTTAAGTCCTTATCATAGTGGTCTCATATCATATTTGTCCTTTTTCATCTGACAGATTTCATTCAGCGTAACGTCTTTCAGTTGATTCCAGGTCATGAGACGGCTCTTAGAATCATCATTGTTCTTTATCATTGCATAGTGTTCCATTGTGTATATACGTCATAGTTTGTTGATCCATTCATCTGTTGATGGGCATCTAGGTTTATTCTATCTTTTTGCTATTGTGGACAGTGCTGCAATGAACATTCGTGTGCACGTACCTATTAGTGTAACAGCCCTTATTTATGTAGAACATCTTCCAAGCAGTGAGATTGTTGGATCATGCAGTATCTCTATTTCTAGCTTTTTAAGAAAGTGACAAATTGCTTTCCAAGGAGGTTGTACCATTTTACTTTCCCACCAGCACACTCTGAGATAATTTTTAAACCGTAAATCAAGAAATATCCATGGAAGTCTTCCTTAACTCAGACAGTAGTTTAGCTCTTTTAAGATGTGCCTGCAGCAATGCAAACAGTCAGATAGGAAGCTTCTTTGTTGTCGTTAGGTGTTGTCAAGCAGATTTTGGCTCATAGCAGCCTTATAGGACAGAGTAGAAGTGCTCCATAGGGTTTCCAAGGAGTGGTGAGTGGATTAGGACTGCTGACCTTTTTGGTTATTTGATGCATTCTTAGTCGCTGGACCACTAGAGCTCTTACAGAAAGCTTAGGGGACTAGGGATAGTGAATTTATGCTACTGGGGAAACAACAATTGAGAAAAGGAGTGTTAATTGTTGCGCAACTTAAAAAACACAATGAAGTCACTAAATTATATGTGGACAACTTGGTGTATGATTTGCTGTGTAAATTTTAAATAACAACCACAAAAAAAATAGAATAATTATGTTTAAAAAGTTATACACATAACCAGTAGATGAGGTGAAATCGGTATTTGATAAAGTCCTCCTAGATTGATCTTGAACAGAATAAGCAAAGTTATTTCAAAATGATATATGGATCTGTGATATATACATATCATTAGTTACATAAGATGAAACTCTTGGTCTATAAACTTTATGAATAAAAACCTTTTTTTAAGGCAAAATGGACAAATTGCTATTTTCCTTGAAGTACAGGAATACTGAAGTAATTTTTCATCAGTGAAGGAAGAAAAATGAAGCGATTGGTGAAGCCCTCCTTTCTCTGTCACTTGCTGTTTCTTCACTTCCTGTAAGCTATGCTGTTTATGTGACAGGGTGCTAGTTTGGTGATTTGCATAAAGGGTTCATTGACTCCACTTTCTTTGCTCTTATATTTGCACACTTAACATATATTTACTCACACACTCATTCATTTGACCAGTAGTCATTGGACACCTTCTATGGGCAAACGGGAGCTATAAAGACAAATAGATGTCAGTTTTGTTCCCAGCTGGCTTACAAAGAGAGCAGTGATTGTTCAATGGTAAAAATCTCACTTTCTATGTGGGAGGCCTGGATCTGATTATTTGCCGGTGTATCCCAAGAGCAGCCACCAACTCTGCTAGTGGAAGCTTGTGTGTTCTATGATGCTGAACAGGTTTCAGCAGAGCTTCCAGATTAAGACAGACCAAGACGAAGGGCCTAGTTATCTACTTATAAAACTCAGCCAGTGGAAACTACATGGATCACAAGAGCACAATCCACAACTCAGCTTTTCATTCTGTAGTTCATGGGGTTGTTGTGACTCAGGGGCCTACTCAGTGGTGCCTGACAACAACAGCATGACTATTTAATTTTCATAGTGACTCTACCCTATAGGACTGAGTAACTTTCCTGTAGAATTTCCAATGAGCTCCTGATAGATTTGAACTGCTGACCTTTTGGTTGGCAGCTATAGCACTTAAACACTACACTATCAGGGTTTCCATTAAGTTGAGCAGATACAGCAAATTGGCTCAGTTAACACCTTGTTCCATCTCCTTCACCATGCCCTTCTGTGTTACAGAGTTTCACCACCTACCAGTGACTTTTCTGAGGTTTCATTGCAACTAGGATTCAACATGAGCCCTGGATGTCATCAGTCAAATGTACCCACATAAGACTTGGAAAGTGGAAGCAGCAACAGTAGCCTTGGTCATATGTGGAGAGATTGGAAGTGTGCACAAAGTATTTGATCTGTTATAAACCTCCTTCTCCTTAAATTAGTTGCAGTGGATTCCACTGTTTCAAATTCCCCTGACCTCTACGTCATATAATTGACAGGTATTATGAGTGCAGATCTCTGAAATATAAAGCAGGCAATAAGGAAGATGCAAATAAATTGGTAGAGAAGATGAGAGGAGGGTTGTTGTTTCTTGCCTGGGGGTTCTGAAAGAAAGAGAAATTGACACTTAAGACACCTTGAGGGATGGATAAGAAAGACTTCTAGAATGGGAAAAGGGCATGCCAAGTGGAAGAAGAGCATAAGGCAAAAGGTGAGAATGGGAGCAGGGCTACAGCATATGAGCACAGTAAGGAGTAGTGAGATACAACTTTAGAAAGATAAACAGGAAATAATGAGACACTAAAGTTTTGTGTAAGATGATAAGAACTGCTGATTGATTGGTTCATTTAACTAGTGTTTCTTAGGACCTTGTCTTGTGTCAGGCATCACGCCAGGCAGAAATCTGCCTCACTGTGATTAATTCAGTAGCAAGTAAAACAGAGTGAAAAACTGAAGACAGGGAGCCAAGAGGCTTTTGCCATAGCCTAATAAGAGATAATGAACAGTGACGCTAGGAACAGAGTTTTTTTGTGCTATATGCACATCTGCTCTTTTACTCCCCCGTTTTAAATGCAGGACACAGTTTTTGCCTTCACTCTATTATTTAAAATTTTTGATGTATGTTTTTACACATGCAGTTCTGGTTTGCTTATGATTTCCTGTATGTGTGGCTTACCGTTTCTCATGAGATTATAGGTGCCTGATGAGTAAATGCTTCAGTTTTCAACATTAAAATCCCAAGTGTAAATAAGATTTGCAGAAATTTATTAGAGAAATCCAAAGTCCTGTAATGGTTTTGTTATTATTATTTTCTGCCAGGTTGATTCTGACTCATGGCAATCCCATGTGTGCAGAATAGAACTGCTCCACAGGATTTTCAAGGCTGTAACCTTTTGGAAGTAGATTCCCAGCCTTACTTCCAAGGTGCCTCTGGATGGATATAAATCGATAAACTTTTGATTAGTAGTCCAGTCCAGTGCTTAATCATTTGTGCCACAACGGTCTACTTAAGACCCTACACAATCATATGCAAACCAGACGTCAGCACAAGCCATCCTGTCATTTGTGATCTAAGTAAAATTTGGTTCAAACCCCCATCTCACCTGCAGTAGGAGATCTGACTTCCCTGAGAATCTTTGAGTGTTCTTAGGGTGTAGGTTTGGAGTGGAGAAGGTAGTTTGAGATTATCTGTATAATTTGATATCCTCTGGTTCCAAGATCCTGGACCTAACTACTTCTTTTTCTGTCGTATTGTGGACAATAGGCCTTTTTCTGTTCTATTGTGGACAATACACAAATACCAGACTTGGCACAGTGCAGATTTTTACTAACCAGTTACAGCCCAAAACTCACGGTTGAGTCATTTCTGATTCTTAGCAACCTTATAACCCAAAGATTGGTGTTTCGAATCTACCAGCTGCTGCTTGGAAACACTGTGGGGCAACTCCAGTGCATTCTACAGAGTTGCTGAGTTGAAATCAATTCAATGACACACTACAAAAACAGCAACCTTAAAAGACACAATAGAACTGTCCCATAGGGTTTCCAAAACTGTAAATCTTTGTGGAAACAGGCTGCTGCAATCTTCTCGTGCAGAATAACTAGTGGGTTAGAACCACTGATCTTTTGGTTGGATCCAAGTGCTTAACCACTGTACCACCAGGGCTTCTCCATAGATCCAAACAAAAAAAGAACTTATATTAAAGCAGGCAAAAGACTTTTCACTGATTATTGGAAGACTGCTCTCAGTAGTTCTCATGTGTGCAGCAATTTGGCTAGGCCTTGATTCTTGGTATTGTTATAATGTTCCTATGTGTTGTAAATTCTGCCTCAGTGATGTTAATGAGGAAAGATGGGCTGTGGTTGTACCAGCGAAGTAGGACTCAATCTATAAGATTGCATTGGGCCTTGAGGCTATCTCTTGGGATCTAAAGAAAAAGGAAACGAGTAGAGAATGTGGTACCATACACTATCAGGAAAGAAGCAGTGCTGGGAGTAGAGTGCACCCTTTGGAAAGGCCTGGGGTCCCTTTGCATTAGATACTCCCTGGTCCAGAAGAAGATTGATGACAAAGACCTACTTCCAGAGTCAACGGAGAAAGCCTTCCTCTGGAGTCAGTGTCCTGAATTTGTATGTGTATGTAGCCTACTGGACTATGACAGAATAAAATGTCTTTTTTGTTAAAGCCATCCACTTGTGGTTATTTCTGTTATGGCAGCACTAGGTGTCTAAGATAATAATCTTCTTGAGCATTCTACCCCTGTCAATTTCTCTCCAGGTATTTCTCTGTCAGGTCTAGCTTCCCAATGTATTGTTTAACTTATTTCCTCTTTTGTCTCTTTTGATTGTGCTGTATATTAAGGTACTGTCAGGTTGGTTCCAACTCATAATGACCCAGTGTACAACAGAACTAAACACTGCTCAGTCCTGTGCCATTCTAACAGTTGTCTCTGTGCTTCAACCCATGGTTGCAGACACTGTGTCAATCCATCTAACTGAGAATCTTCCTCTTTCACTGACCCTCTAACATACCAAGCATGATGTCCTTCTCCAGGGACTGATCCTTCATGAACACATGTCCAAAATAAGACAGTCTTAATCATTCTCAGCTTCTAAGAAGAATTCTGGCAGTAGTTCTTCCAAGAAGTTCATTCTTCTAGTAGTCCATAGCATATTTAATATTCTTCAGCAGCGCCATAATTCAAAGTCATCAATGCTTCTTCAGTCTTTTTTATTCGTTGTTCAGCTTTCCCATGTATATGACTCCTCTGAAAGAAAATATCACGGCTTATGTCAGGTACACTTTTGTCCTCAAAGTGGTGTCTTTGCTTTTTAACATTTTTAAAGATATCTTTTGCAGTGAATATGACCAAGAGCCAAGCCAAGTGCCATCGAGTGAACATGACCAATGCAATGTGTTATTTGATTTCTTGACTGCTACTTCCATGGGCTGTGTGTGTGTGTGTGTGTGTGTGTGTGTGTGTATACATATATTTTTTTTCAATTCTGTTACACAGAATATGTATTCCAAGTGGATTCCTCTGTCAGAGAGATCTTGTATCCTTGTCAGGAATAGGTAGATAAAAGTAGCAAGTCTATGAAAAACTATACAGACAACTGAAATTTTAATTTTTAAATTGTGTTGAGTTCAGGTCCTCATTGAAGAAAGGAGCAAGATGTCATTAAAAAATATTTAACTTGTCTCAAACCAAAAGAAACTAACCCAATTTTGTAGTCAATTCCAATATGGCAAAATGGAACTACCACTTTCAAAAGGGAAGTGCTCAACAAAATATAGATTTATTTCAATGCCTTTTGAATTTTCAATTCTGATAACACGTCCAAAGTAAGAGGGATGTAATTTAGATTTCAAACCATTTGCTGTGAGTCAACTATAACTTTCAAGAAAAAATTTCTATACCCAAATGTGTGCATACACGTAGATGAATACATACATATATATGTTTTAGAGAGACCTTCTAAAATGCAATATTTTAATGTATTAATTTAAAATTAACAAAAATCTTATTTCCTTGCTTGTGAGCTAGAGGTGTACTGACAGCTGTGAAATCACCAATAATTAACAACAGCAGCTGCTTCCAAAGCAAGTGAAGGCATCCAGCTAAACCAGAAAAGCTTCTCTATCCGATGAGACTTCTGTGGCTGGTTCATACTCTACAAAACCTGAAAAAAAAAAAACACCAGGCGGTGCCCAAACAGACAATTACTCTCTGACCTACTCACTGGCTTCTAAACTCCTAGCTTTGCATCTTGAACAAATAATTTTCCTTTTTTTTCCATTTAAGTTAAATGTGAGCTGTCAGTTTTCCTAAATCGTCCATCTCACTTCAGTTCTCTACACGTATACAACTTTAATTCCATCTGCAACCTTAATTTCACCTTGCAGATAGTATAACAAATTCACAGGTTCTGGGGATTAGATTAGGGGCATTTTTGAGGTGCCATCATTCTGCCTACAACATGCCTAATTCTTTATAAAGAAAATACGATAAAGCCAATCTTTTTTAATGAATGGGGTGCGTGCAATTTGAATTCTGCATTCAACATTACCATGGGCAGATAATTCAACAAGTAAGGTAAGCATAGTGCTGTAGTGAACAATTTCACATGGACTTCACTGGAATTCTTGCGTGAATCTTTTTTCATTGTGATTAAGTGAAACTATACAATCCAAATCCATATTGTATGCCCACCTACCTGCAGCTCCTTCTGCTCTCCTTGCCCACTGACAGCATAGTCCTCCTTTTCATTCCATACTTGTTGTATCCTCTTAACAAGGTCCTGTCCCCTCCTTGCCACTCTCTTCTTTCCTATCTAGAAGTCGACCAGTAGGACAGCATCTTGTAAATGTATAGAACCAAAAGCATGTTCACCATATAGTCACATTGTGTCCCCGAGTCCAATCAATTTTTGTCTGAAGAGTTGATCTCAGTAGTGTTTTCTGGACAGGGCAACAGCAAGTCTAGAGGCCATGCTCTCAGGGAATTCCACAGGCCATCAGACCATCAATTGTGATCTTTTAGTAGAGTTCTTGAGCTACACTCCTCTTTTCCTCATATTGCCACTGGCACTCAACATTGTGTGCCCCACCACAGCTCTTTTTGGTGGTGGCTGGGCACCATCTGGGTCTTCTGGTTACATGTTGATACAGTCTGGCATCCACATGGGTCT
Organism: Heterohyrax brucei; assembly: GCA_028571685.1. Taxonomy (NCBI): domain Eukaryota; kingdom Metazoa; phylum Chordata; class Mammalia; order Hyracoidea; family Procaviidae; genus Heterohyrax; species Heterohyrax brucei. The sequence goes on from CM053143.1 coordinate 26,152,778, forward strand.
TTCTGTCTCCTGGGCTTTTCTCATTCATGTGTTTGTTGTTCTCAGTGATCATCTATTCTGGAGGAGTTGGGACCATTTGATGTACCTCAGAGGGCGGCTTCCCTGCTTTCAAGTCCCCAGACACCACTCACCAATATCAGATGCAGAAGAGTCTCTTAGCAATATCCTAGTTATGCCAATTGGCCTCGATGTCCTCTGAGAGCATGGTCCCCAAACCCCACCTCTGCTACTCTATCCTTGCAATAGTGGGTTGACATTAAAAGAGTTTTCAGTTTATGGTGAAGTCCAATTAAGTTGATCTTTCTACTGTGTGCTACCACGGCTTTCACCTAACCAAATTTCTATCAACTATCTAATCAGTGACCAACCATCTCCCTCCCTCCCTATCTTTGTAGCTGTCAAATAGCCTAATTTTAAGTCCTTATAATAGGGGTCTCATTCAATATTTGTCCTTTTGCTGCTAACTGATTTCACTCAACAAAATGTCTTCCAATTGAAACCAGGTTATGAGACGCTTCCTTAAATCATTATTGTTCTTTATCATTGCATAGTGTTCCATTGAGTATGTGTACCATAGTTTGTTTGTCCATTCATCTGTTGTTGGGCATCTGGGTTGATTCCATCTTTTTGCTATTGTGGACAGTGCTGTAAGAAAAATTCTTGCACATATATCTGTTTGTGAGACAGTCTTTGTTTTTGTAGGATATATTCTGATCAGTGGGATTACTGAATCAAACTGTATATCTATTTCTAGCTTTTTAAGGAAGTGCTAAATTGCTTTCCAAAGAGGCTGCATCATTTTACATTCCCACCAGCAGCATAAGACAGTTCTGATTTCTCCACAGCCTCTCCAGCATTTGTTGTTTTGTGTTTTTTGGATCACAGCCAACCTTGTTGGGGTGAGATGGTATCTCTTTATAGTTTTGATCTGGATTTCTCTGAGAGCTAATGATCATGAGAATTTTTTCATGTGCTTTTTTGGCTGCCTCGATGTCCTTTTTGTTGAAGTGTCTGTCTATTTCCTTTGCCCGTTGCTTAATTGGATTACTTACCTTTTTCTTGATATTTTGCAGTATTTTTTAGATTCTGGAGATTAGATGTTGGTCCATTATGTAACTGCCAAATATTTTTTGCCATTCTATAGGTGGCCTTTTAACTTTTTTGACAAAGCCTTTCGATAAGCAAAAGTGTTTAGTTCTTAGTAGTTCCCATTTATCTACTTTCTCTTCTATTGATTGTGCTTTGTCAGATTTTGAAGTCTGTCTAAGCTGTGTATGAGAATTTCCATTGTTGACCCTACTTTTGCATAATCTTTTTTGCTTTAAGTTTGATATTTAGATCTTTGATCCATTTTGAGTTAGTTTTTGTGTAAGATGTAAGATATGGGTCTTGCTACAATTTTTTGCAGAATGATATCAAATTTTGCCAGCACTATTTGTTGAAGAGATTGTTTTTACCCCAGTTTACAATCTTAGGGTCTTTATTTTTTGTTTGTTTGTTTTTGTTTTTTGATTGTGATTCAATGAAAACATACATTCCCATGTAAATTGCATGCCCACCTGTGTGCCGCTCTCACTGCTCTCTCTGCCCCATGACAGCACATTCTTCCTCTCTGATCCATACATGTCCTATTCTCCCAACGGTCTCCTATCCCCTCCTCTCCAACCACTCCCCTTCCTACAGTAAAAGGTCAGCAGGATGACATCCTATAGATGCATAGAACCACTAAGTTCCCACAAGATATGGTCACTCTGTGTCACCAAATCCAATCCATTGCTGTCCGAAAAGTTGACCTTCATTATGATTTATGGACAGGGGCATCATCAGGGCCAGGGGCCATGCTCCCAGGGGAACCCTGAAGCTCCTGGACCATCAGTTGTGGTCTCACTATGCACCCCTATTTATTCTTGTGTTGCCAGTGAAACTTAATTTTGGGAGCTCCATCGTGGCTATCATTGGTGATGGCTGGGCACCATCCTGTTCTTCCGGTCATGAGTCAGTGTAGAGACCCACTCATGTGGGTCTGTTTGTCTTCTCGGTTCTCTTTCCCACATGTAGTTGCTGTCCTCAGTGATCATCCCTTCCTGTAGAGTTGGGACCATTTGCTGTACCCTCAAATGGCAGTTTGGCAGCTTTTAAGACCCCAGACGCCACTCACTGCTGAGGGGTACAGAGAGTCCTCATTAGTAAAAGGCTAGCTGTGCCAATTGGCCTCGATTTCCCTTGCAATATTGGGTTAAGATGGGAGAAGTACTCCAATTGTGTTGAAATCCAGTTATTATTGATCTTCTTTCTAATGTGTGCTGTCACTGATTTCACCCAACCAAATTTCTGTTAACTGTCTGATATAAACCCTCCCCAACTTACACTCCCTTCCTCCCCACACTTACAGCCTTCAAAGAGTCTTTTCTTGTATGCATGAGTCTGTTTTTAAGTTCTTATTGTAGGGGTCTCATATATTTGTCCTTTTCTCGCTGACTACTTTCACTAAGCATAGTGTCCTCCAACTGAAGCCAGGTTATGAGATGTTTCCTAAAATCATTGTTGTTCTTTATCGCTGCATAGTGTTCCATTGAGTATATATATCATAGTTTACCTATCCATTCCTCTGTTGTTGGGCATCCGGGTTGATTCCATCGTTTTGCTACTGTGGACTGCTGAGATAAACATTCGTGTGTATGTATCAGTTGGTGTGAATGTCTTGATTCTGTAGGATATATTCCGAGCAGTGGAATTACTGGATCAAATTGTATATCTAGATTCATCTTTTTAAGGAAGTGCAAGATGGCTTTCCAAAGAGGGTGCACCATTGTGCAGTCCCACCAAGAGGGTAGGAGAGTTCCACTTTCTCCACAGCCTCTCCAGCATTTAGCGTTTTGCATTTTTTGGATCATGGCCAACTTCACTGGGGTGAAATGGTATCTCATTGTATTTTGATTTCAATTTCTTTAATAGCTAATGATCGTGACTATGTCCACATGTGTTTTTTGGCTGCCTGGATCTCCTCTTTAGAGAAGCATCTGTCCATCTCCTTTGCCCATAACTTACTTGGATTACTTATCTTTTTATCACTGCTATTTTGTAGTACCTCATAGATTACGGAGATCAGGCATCGGTCTGACATGTAGTTGCCAAATACTTTTTCCCATTCTGTAGGCAGCTTTTTAATTCTATTAATAAAGCTTTTAGATGAGCAAAAGTGTTTGATTCTTAGTAGTTCCCATTTATCTATTTTCTCTTCTCTAGTTTGTGGTTTGTATGACAGATTTTGAATTCTGTCGATGTTGTGTATTAAAACTTCCATTGCTGTTCCTGCTTTTTCTTGGATGAGCTTTATTGTTTTAGTTTGATATTTTGGTCTCTTATCCACTTTGAGTTGGTTTTTGTATAAAGTGTAAGGTACAGGTCTAGTTTCAATTTTTTGCAGATGGATATCCAATTTTGCCAGCACCATTTGCTGAGGAGATTGGTTTTTTCCCCAGTTTAATGTCTTAGGACCTTTGCCAAATATCAACTGTTCATAGGAAGATGGTGTCATCTCTAGGGTCTCAATTCTGTTCCACTGCTCCATCTGTCTCTTTTGGTACCAGTACCATGCTGTTTTGACTACTGTGACAGTGTAATAGGTTCTAAAATTGGGTAGTGAGAGGTGTCCCAGTGTGTTCTTCTTGAGTAGCACTTTACTTATCTAGGGCTTCTTCCCTTTCCAAAGAAGTTGGTAATTTGTTTCTCCATCTCATTAAAAAAATGTCACTGGAACTCGTATTGGGATTGCATTGTATAAGTAGATTGCTTTGGGCAAAATAGACATTTTCACGATGTTAAGTCTTCCTATTGACGAGCAGGGTAGGTTTCTCCATCTATCTAAGTCTCTTTTAGTTTCTTGCAGTAAGGACTTGTAGTTCTCTTTGTAAAGGTCTGTTATTTGTCTGGTTAGATTTATTCCTAGGTACTTTAATTTCTGAGAGGCTATAGTAAACGGTATTTGTTTGGTGATTTCTTCATTAACAGTCTAATTGTGGGTATAAAGGAATCCTACTGATACTTATGTTTATCTTGTATCCTGAGACTGCTGAACTCTTCTATCAGTTTGAGTAGTTTACTTAGGGATTCTTTAGGATTCTCTGCAAATACAATCATATCCTCTGCACATAGGGAGATTTTTACTTCTTTGTTGATGCAGATCCCTTTATTTCTTGGTCTCGTCTGATTGCTCTGGCTAGAACTTCTAGTACAATGTTGAATAGGAGATGTGAGAGTGGGCATTCCTGTCTAGTTTCTATTCTCAAGGGAAAGTGTTCCAGTCTCTCTCCATTCAGGATAATGTAGGCAGTTGGCTTTGCATAAATGGCCCTTATTGCGTTGAGGAATTGGGCATCCACCCCTATTCTGCTGAGAGTTTTTAGCATGAACAGGTGCTGGACTTTATCAAACACCTTTTCTGCATCAACAGACAAAATCAGGTGATTCTTGTCTTTTGTGTTATTTATGCGGTCGATCACATTGTCTTTCTGATGTTGAAACAGCCTTGCATCAGTGGTATGAATCTAACTTGGTTGTGATGGATTATTTTTTGGATATGTTGTTGTATTCTACTGCCAAGAATTTTGTTGAAGATTTGTGCATCTAGATTCAAGAGTGATATCAGTATGTAGTTCTCCTTTTTGGTTGGATCTTTCCCTGGCTTTGATATCAGGGTTATGCTGGCTTCATAGAAAGAATTTGGGAGTATTCCATCCCTTTCTATACTGTGAAATACTCTCAGTAGTATTAGCGATAACTCTTCTCTAAAAGTTTGGTAGAATTCTGCAGTGAAGGCATCTGGCCTGGGCTTTTTATCATTGGTAGTTTTTTGATGACTTTTTCAATCTTTTCCTTTGTGTTCAGTTTATTAAGTTGTTCTGCTTCATGTTGTGATAATTAGGGTAGGTGATATGAATAGACGAATTTGTTCATTTCCTCTAAGTTTTCAAATTTATTAGAGTACAGTCTTTCATGGTATTCTGTTTTGATATATTTTTTAATTTTTTATTTAATATAACTGAGTGAAAATGTACATTCCCATATAAATTTACATACCCACCTATATGCAGCTTCCACTGCTCTCCCTGCCCGGTGACAGCACACTACTCCTCTCTGCTCCATACATGTCTCATTCTCCCAACAGTCTCTTTTTTCCCTCCTCTTCACCCACTCTCCTTCTTCCAGCCAGAGGTCAGCAGGATGACATCCTATAGATGTATAGAACCATAAAGTGCATCCAATATATGGTCACTCTGCATCGCCAAGTCCAATACATTCCTGTCTGAAGTGGGGATCTTCGTTATGATTTATGGGCAGCATCAGGGCGAGAGGCCATGCTCCGAGGGGAACCCCAAAACCACTGGACCATCAATTGAGGTCTTTTAGTGGGGATCTCAGGGTGCACCCCATTTATTCTTATGTTGCCAGTGAGACTCAACCTAGTGAGCTCCATTGTAGCTATCACTGGTGGTGGCCGGGCACCATCTGGTTCTTCCGGTAGGCACCCACTGCTGTGGGTCTCTTTGTCTTCTGGGTTGGCTTTCCCCCATGTCATCTTGGTCATCAGTGAGCATCCATTCCTGCTGAGTTGGGACCATGTGCTGTGCCCTCGGATGGCAGCTTGGCAGCTTTTAAGACCCCAGATGTCACTCACCAACGTGGGGTGCAGAGAGCCCTCTTAGCAAGACACTAGTTGTGCCAATTGGCCTGGAATTTGTCTAAGAGCGTGGTCCCCTGTCCCCTGCCCCAGCTACTCTATCTTTGCAATATTGGGTTAAGATGGAAGGAGTACTCAAGTTATGCTGAAGTCCACTTAATATTCTTCTTGTTTCTAATGTGTGCTGTCACCTATTTCACCCAGCCAGATACCTAGCATCTGTTATGATATTTTTAATTTCTCTTGGATCTGTTATGACAAAACCCTTTTTATTTCTTATTTGGGTTATTTATTTCCTTTCCTGTTTTTCTTTAGTAAGTTTAGCCAATGGTTTCTCAATTTTGTTGATCTTTTCAAAAAACCAGGTTTTGGTCTTTTCAATTTTTTCAATTGTTCCTCTATTCTCTAATTCATTTAGTTCTGCTCTAATCTTTAGGATATATTTTCTTCTGGTGTCTGAGGGGTTCCTCTGTTGTTCTCTCTCTACTTGTTCAAGCTGTAGGGTCAGGTCTTTGATTGGTTTCTTTCTTCCTTCCAGATGTGTGCATTTATGGAGATAAACTGACCTCTGAGTGGTGCTTTGGCTGTGTTGCATAGGTTCTGGTAGGAAGTGTTTTTGTTCTCATTGGAATCTATAAATTTCTTTATTTCATCCTTGATTTCTTCTATAATTCATGGCTTTTTGAGGAAGATGTTGTTCAGTTTCCATGAGTTCCACTTTCTATCTATGTTTTTTCTGCTTTTGATTTTGACTTGATGGCTTTGTGATCTGAGAAGAGGTTTTGCATTAATTCAACAGTGTGGATTTTGTTGAGAATTGCTTTATGTCCTAACACATGGTCTATTCTGGAGAATGTTCCATGTGCACTGGAGAAGAAGATATAGTTGTCTGCTGATGGATAGAAAGTTCTGGATATGTTGATGAGGTCTAGTTGGTTAATTGTACAATAAGGTCTTCTGTGTCTTTATTGAGCTTTTTTCTAGAAGATCTGTCCAGTATTGACAGTGGAGTGTTGAAGTCTCCCACTATTATTGTGGTGTGTTTGATCTTATCTTTGAGTCTAATCAGTGTTTCTTTGACGTATTTAGGTGCTCTAATATTAGATGCATAAATATTTAAGATTGCTATGTCTTATTTGTGTATTGAAACTTTCAGCAAAAAATAGTGTCCATCCTTGTCCACAGTGGTGGATTTTACATTAAAATCAATTTTATCTGAGATCAGAATTACCACTCTTGTGCTTCTTTGTGTATTGTTTGCTTGATATATGTTCTTCCATCCTTTAATTTTCAGTGTGTTCTTATCTTTAAGTCTAAGGTGAGTTTCTTGTAGGCAACATATGGATGGGTCTTGTCTTTTGATCCAAGATGTCACTTGATGTCTCTTTACTGGAGTGTGCAGTCCATTCACATTCAATGTGATTATTGTTAGGTATGTTTTCAGTTTTGCCATTGTGATATGTTTGTTTTTGTGTTGATGTTCTCTCTGTTGTTCTTATTAATCTGTTCTGGGACATTTTTCTTTGTGAGTTGATTTTTCACCTTTTTCAGGGTTGATTTTGTTGTTGTTGAGACTCCTGTATTATGTTTCTTGATTTCATATGTTGTGTCTTTATTGGGCTTTATGGCTGCCGCTAAGATCCCCCTTAATAAACTATGTATAAACCTAATTTCAGTTACTACCATTCTTATCAACTTCCTGCCCACCTGGAAGGACTGTAATGACTGTAGTACATTCCTCTTTTTAATATGATGACATCATAGTTTTCATGATATGATCACTGGATTATTTCTTTCACTACTATGGGTTTGATTCAGATTGGCACCTTCCCTAACTTAGTAGGATTCCTGTTGATATGTCCTGTATTTGCATCTAACATATAAAGCTAGTGATTTTGTTCTTCAAAAGCAAGAGATTCTTTTAGTAGTTCTGTAGCTTTTGTTTGGTTTTTACAAAGTCTCTGAATTTCTCTTTATCTGTGAATGTCTTAATCTCATTTTCATATTTGAAAGATAGTTTTGCAGGTTATATGATTCTTCACTGGAAGGTCTTCTCCTTCAAGGCTTTGAATGTGTCATGCCACTGTCTCTGTGCCAGTATTATTTCTGCTGTGAAATCCAGTGAAAGCCTACCGGGTTTCCCTCTGAATGTTAGCTTTGCTTTGAGTCTTGCTACCTTTAAGAGTTTCTGCTTATGTTTCATTTTGTTATACTCAATCATAATATGGCTTGAAGTCTTTCTTTTGAGATCTACATTGAGTGGAGTTCGACATGTATCTTGGATGTCTATATTTTCCTCTTTTCTGATTTCTGGGAAGCTTTCTGTCAGCAGCTCAGCAACAATACTCTCTGTCTTCTCAGGTGTCTCACTCTGTTCAGGGACTCCAATTAATTGTACATTGTTGCTCTTAATAGAGTCTCACATGCTTCTTAATGCTTCTTCATTTTTCTTTTTTTTTCTGATTTCTCCTCATAGGTGCTGGTCAGTAGCTCTGTGTTCCAAATCAGAAAGTCTCTTTTCCATTTGTTCCATTCTGTTTTTTGGCTTTCCATTGAAGTTTCTATGTCTTTGATTTTGTTCTGGATTTGCTGGATTTCAGAGTATTGGTGTTCCATCAGATTGAACAGCTTGCTTAATTTTTCATTTTGCTCTGCTGCATTTTGTATAAGGTTTAGGAGGGCTCTCTGTATAAACCTTTTGTATTCACCTTCTGATCGTTTCAGAAAAGCTTCTTCTACTGGTGAGTTCTGAGGCAGTTTCTTTAGGGGGTCTTCTGAAGCCATGGGTGATTTCTTGATTCTGGTTTTTGCCAGAGTTTGTTGCTTTTGGGGCATCATCTGAGTCAGTAGAGGCTGGGAGAGATGCTGTGAGGATGGCCACAGTTGCTTCTCTAGTTGCTTCTCTGACAGGTAAAAAGTATCTGACAACTTCCAAAGTCAGTCAGATTTTCAGGTGTCTAGGTCCCTCTGCCCAGTGGCAAAGTAAGCACCTCTGTATGAAACCACAGATGTTATCAACTAGGTCAAAATACAGAAAGGCTACTGCCCTGTTCACCTCTGCTGTTGGACCCCAGCTATAGGTGACACTGTGTAGAATACTGTTTTTCTGCTGGAAAAGTGCTCTTCTCCAGGCTGGTGCTGCCTCCCAGCTCAGGAATTAGGTCCAGCTGAGGCTTCCGTATGGGTATATCTGCCTACCGTTGGAGGAAGATGGTGTCTCACACAAACTCGCCACGTGGCTGGGACCAAGCTACTCTATGGTGGAGGTGGAAAGAGAAGCCAAGGGTGCTGAGATGCACAGAGTCCCCCCAGCCTCTTTTGCCGAGCTCCAACCGTGGGTGACCTGTGTAAAATACTGCTTTTGCACCTGAAAAGTTCTCTCCCCTGGGCAGGCGCTGCCTCCTAGTTTAGGAACTAAGTCCAGCTGGGGCCTCTGTATGGGTGTCTCTGCCTCTCAGTGGATCAAGATGGTGTTCTGCACAAGCTCATCACTGCCTCAGTACTGGCTACTGTATGGTGGAGGCAGAAAGAGAGGCCAAAGTGCTGAGATGCACAAAGTCCAAAGCCCAGCTCTCGAAATATGGCCATTTCGCTTGTCAATGCCACCAGCAGTGCATCTGAGATTAGCGGCTAGTCAAGTCCCAGCTCTGCCTGCTGGCTAAGACAGACAAAAAGAAATTAAAGTGGTGAGTTACCTTTGGACTGTGCAAGCCTGCGCTTGCTGGGAGTGGGGTCAGTGAAAGAGAGGAGGTTTTGCATTCAGTGGAATGAAGTCCAAATTTACAGCCCTATGCCGCATCCTAGGGCTCACTAGGTGTCCAGAAGACTCCATTTAATTATCAGTTCAGGTGTTGGTTTCCAGAGGAATTTAGAGAGATGTGTGTTTAGTCCACCATCTTGATTTTGCCCCAGTGCCTTTGTTGAATATCAACTGTTCATAAGAGGATGGTGGCATCTCTGGGGTCTCAACTCTGTTTCATCAGTCTATATACCTCTTTTTGTGTCAGTACCAGGCTGTTTTGACTACTGTGGCAGTGTAATAGGTTCTAAGGTCAGGTAGGGTGAGGCCACCCACTGTGTTCCTCTTCTTTAGTAGTGTTTTCTTTATCCAGGTTTTCTTCCCTTTCCAAACAAAATTGGTGATTTGTTTCTCCATCTCATTAAAGACTGATGCCGAAATTTGTATTGGGATTGCATTGCATATGTAGATGGCTTTGGGTAAAGAAGGCATTTTCACAATGTTAATCCTTCCTATCTGTGAGCATGGTTTCTGTATTTACATAAGTCTCTTTTGGTTTGTTGCAGTGAGGTCTTGTGGTTCTCTTGTATAGGTTTCTTATTTCTTTATCTAGGTTTCTTCCTAGGTATTTTATCTTCTTGGGGGCTGTAGTAAATCACATTGATTTGGTGATTTCTTCTTTGGTGATCTCTTTGTCCATATAAAGGAGCCCTACTGATTTACTTATGTTTATCTATATCCTGATATTTTGCTGAACTCTTGTATTAGTTCAAGTACCCTACTTACAGATTCCTTAGGATTCTCTGCATATACAATCACATCATCTGCAAGCAGGGAGATTTTTTCACTTCTTCCTTCCCAGTGCATATGCCCTTTACTTGTTTGTCTTGCCTAATTGCTCTGGCTAGATTCTCTAGAACAAAGTTCAGAAGTAGTGGTGAGAGTGGGTATTCTTGTCTGGTTCCTCTTCTCAATGGGAATTCTTTCAGTTTGTCTACATTCAGTATGACATAGATGGTTGGCTTTGCATAGATGCCCCTTATCACATTGAGGAATTTCCCCTCTATTCCTATTTTGCTGAGAGTTTTTAACATGAAGGGTGTTAGACTTCTCTGAATGCCTTTTCTGCATCAAGTGACAAACTCAAGTGATTCTTATCCTTTGTGCTATTTATGTGGTTGATCACATTAATTGTTTTTCTGATGTAGGACCAGCCTTGCATCCCTGGTATAAATCCAACTTGATCATGACAAATTATTATTTTGCTTTGTTGTTGAATTTTGTTGGCAAGGATTTTGTTGAACATTTTTGCATCTAGGTTCAGGAGTGATATTGTTCTGTAATTTTCTTTATTTGTAAGCTGTTTCCCTGGCTTTGGTTTTAGGATTATACTGGCTTCATAGAATGAAATTGGGAGTATTCCATCCCTTTCTATGCTGTGAAATAGCTTCAGTAATATTGGAGCTAACTCCTTGTAATTCCTCTCTAAACATTTGGTAGAATTCTGTGGTGAAGCCATCTGGGCCAGAGCTTTTTATGTTTGGTAGTTTTTTCATTAGTTTTTCAATCTCTTCCTTTTTGATTGGCTTATCAAGTTTCTCTACTTATCCTTGTGATAATTTTGGTAGGTGATATGAATCTAGGAATTTGTCCATTTCTTCTATGTTTTTAAGTCTGTTGGAGTACAGTCTTTCATAGTATTCTGTTAAGATACTTTTATTTCAGTTGGGTCTGTTGTAACATCTCACATCTCGTTTCTTATTTGGGTCATTTGTTTCTTCTCCTGTTTTTCTTTTGTAACTTCAGCCAGTGGTTTATCAATTTTGTTGATCTTTTCAAAAAACTAGCTTTTGATTTTGTTAATTTTTTTCAGTTGTTCTTCTATACTTCACTTAGTTCTGTTTTAATCTTTATTATCTGTTTTTTTCTGGTGCCAGAGGGGTTTCTCTGTTGCTCTTTTTCTACTTGTTCAAGCTGTAGGCATAATTCTTTGGTTTGGGCCCTTTCTTCATTCCAGACGTGTGCATTTATAGAGATAAATTGACCTCTGAACACTGCTTTTACTGTGTAACCCACAGGTTCTGGTAAGATGTATTTTCATTCTCATTTGATTCCATAAATTTCTTTATTTCATCATTGTTTTCTTCTATAACCCATGGATTTTTGAGCAAGGTGTTCAGTTTCCATAAGTTTAAATTTCTACCTGATTTTTCTGCTATTGATTTCAGCTTTTATAGCTTTATGGTCTGGGAAGGTGCCTTGCCATAATTTAATGGTTTGGATTTTGTTGAGGCTTGTTTTATGCCATTGCACATGGTCTAGTTTAGAAAATGCTCCACATGTGTTGGAGAAGAAGATGTACTTATCTGTTGATGAGTAAATAGTTCTGCATATGTTGATGAGGTCTACTTGGCTAATTGTCACAATAAGATTTTCTGAATCTTTACTGAGCTTTTTTCTAGGTGACATGTCCATTACTAAAAGTAAGGTATTCAAGTTTCCAACTATTAATGTGGAGTAATCTCTCTCATTTTTCATTGTTGTCAGTGTTTGATTGATGTATTTAGGTGTTGTAGTATTGGGTGCATAATATTGAATATTGTTAAGCCCTGCTTAGGTATTGAACCTTTAAGCAATAAATAGTGACAGTCCTTGTCCGCAGTGATGGATTTTCCATTAAAGTCTATTTTATCTGAGATTAGTGTTGCCACTCCCACTCTTCTTTGTATGTTGTTGTCTTGTTATGTATTTTTCCATCCTTTACTTTTCAGTTTGTTCATATCTTTGAGTCTAAGATGTGTTTCTTATAAGCAGCATATAGATACATTGTGTCTTTTGATCCAGAAGGTCACTCACTATCTCTTTGTGGTAGCATTCAGTCTGTGTACATTCAGTATATTGATATGTGTTTAGTTCTGTCATTTTGATGCCTTTAGTTTTGTGTTGTTGATATTTTCTCTATTTTTCTTAATATTCTGTTCTGGGTCATTCTTCTTTATGAGTTGACTTTTCATCTTCTTCAGTGCTGGTTTTGTGTTTGTTGAGACTCCTGTATTATGTTTCTTGTCTCGATATATTGCATTGTTATTTTGCTTTGCAGCTACCACTATGATCCCCATTACTATTCTAAATTTAAAATAGACTTTAACTTCTGCATATCTTTTTAATTTCCTCTCCATCTGAAAGAGTTATAACTACCCTAATATATCCCTGTTTTTAGTCTGATGATGTTATAGTATCTGTGGTATGATTACTAGTTCACTTCTTTTAGTATTGTAGCTTTGATTGAGCTTTCTGACCTCCCTGACTGAATAGGATTCTTGATGCTATGTCCTGTATTGCAGTCTTAAGTATACACTTAATGGTTCTATTTTTCTAAGCAAAGAGTTTCTTTCAATATTTCTTGTAGTTTTGGTTTAGTTTTTACAAAGCATCTAAGTTTCTATTTATTTGTGAATGTCTTAATTTCATCTTCATATTTGAGAGACGGTTTTTCAAGGTATATAATTCTTGGTTGGAAGTTTTTCTCCTTCAAGGCTTTGACTGTCACCCCACTGCCTCCTTGCTGACGTCATTTCTGCTGAGAAGTCAGACAAAAGCCTACAGGCTTTCCCTCTGAATATTAGCTTTGCTTTAAACCTTGCTGACTTTAAGAATTTCTCTTTATGTTTTACTTATTAAGCTTGATTATGATTTGTCATGGTGTCTTTCTTTTGAGGTCTATGTTTTTGTGGTATTAGATACACATCTTGGAAATCTATGTTCTCTTCTTCCATAATTTCAGTGAAGGTTTCTGTCAGCAATACTACAACAATACTGTCTGTATTTTCAGATATCCCTCTCTGCTCAGGAACTCCAATTATTCATAGATTATTCCTCTTATTAGAGTGCTACATGTTTCTTAATGCTTCTTCATTTTTCTTAGTTCTTTTCTCTGGTTTCTCCTCATAAATGGTGGTGTCAGTTGTTCTGTCCTCAATCTTACTAACTCTGGCTTCCGACTCCTCAAATCTGCTCTTCTTGTTTTGGATTGAATTGTCTAGTTCTGTAATTTTATTGTTGATCTGCTGGATTTCAGATAATGGATGTTCCATCAGTTCAAATACCTTGCTTAATTTTTCATTTTGTTCTGTTACATTATGTTTAATCTCTAGGAGAGCTCTCTATATAATTCTCTTGTACTCAACCTCTGATAGTTTCAGAAGGGCTTCTTCATTTGGAAAGTTATTAACTTTATTTTGGGAGGTTTCTGGAGCCATGGTGGACTATTTCTTTAAGTGATTAGCTACGGATTGTTGCCTATGCTCCATCTAGAAGCTGTTCAGTTTGCATGGTGTTTTCTCAGCAGGAGCTGAGGTGTAGTTCTAAGAAGGTAGTTGGTCACCAGCTGCCTCTGTGTACTCTAGTGACGGGTACCAGGTGAACTCTCTAGGGCAGCAGGTTCTGTTCCTGGCTGGCAAAGATGGCACTCTACTTTTGGAGTCACTGGAGGGCTGTCAGCTGACACTGTGATGTGGATCACTGAAGGTTGGAGGAGATGCTGCCAGGCTACTCAGCTGTCAGTTCTCCAGATAGTCTTATTTTAAAAAGGTTTCTTACTGCTAAGAGATAAGCTATTCAACAATTGCCAAAATCAGCCAGGCCCTCAGGTGTGACAGGCGCTACCTTTCAGCTGATAGCAAAAGAACCTCATAGGCTGTCCCAGGATGCCATGATGTGGTTCAAAGTAGGGAGGGGTTACGGCCTTGCTGCCATCCTCTGCTAGGCCACACCTGTACCTCTAGCCATGACAGTCTTAAACATAACTTTTCTCCTGAAGGAACACTTTCCAGACAGGCACTGCTTCTTAGCTTGAGAATTAACCCCAACTAAGACCTCTGGTTAGGTGACTCCACCTCCCAGATGACCAAATGGCATCTCGCCCAAACTGCCCTTCCCACAGTGAAACAGCAGAATCTATGGTGCAGCTCAGAAGAGGGTCTGGAAGGCAGTTGTGCCTTCGGTCAGTGGGCTCTCAATATGTGGTCATCCCATGCACACTCTCTCCACTGCACTATACACTGCTTACTTGAGCACTGCAGTGTATTAACAGGTTAATGCCCAGTCCCTACCTCCTGGATAAAAAAGAAGGCAGCAGTACCTGCAGTTTTCCCAAATGGTGATTCAGCAGGAACAAGGGCTGCCTCATCTTTGACAGAGGTATTTACCCTGTTACTGGCACATAGTCTAATCAGAGAACCCTGTGTCAGATCCTTGCTCACCAGATCATATGCACAGTACCTCTGAACATTATACATGTAGACATATGTGTTATATATGTATGTCATTTGTATATGATATTCTTTGCATGGTTCTGGAAAAAACCTTAAGTTCTATGTAATATTCCCATTAAAACTGTAATTTCTTTTTTTAATATTTCATTGAGGTTTAAGTAAAACTTTATAGTCCAAATCAATTTGCCATGTAAAACTTTCAAGTCACACCGCTATGCAACTCTAACTGCTCTCTGCTTCCACCATCCCATGAAAGCACACACACTTCCCCATATCCATTCAGCCAACTCCTGTTCCCCTCCTCTCCACGCTCTCATCTTACTTCTAGAGAAGGGCTGCTTAGACAGCCTCACGTGTATATTTAAGTCAAGAAGCATGTTGTTCACCAGAATCACTCTATATCTTATAGCGTAGTCCAACCTTTGTCTGAAGAGTTGGCTTTGGTACTGGTTTAAGCTCTGGGCTTACAGAGACTCTGGTGGCCATGTCCTCACAGGACCTTCATCTGACAAACCCAAATCGTCAAGTATGGTCTTTTAACAGAGTTCTAGTTCTGCACTCCTGTTTTTCTCCCGCTACATCAGGGACTTTACATTGTGTTCCCTGTCAGGGCAGTCATTGGTGGTGGCTGGGAAACTTCTAGTTCTTTTGGTCTCTTAGTCATGAAGTCTCTGGATCATATAGCACCTTCTGTCTGCTGGGCTCATGTTTGTCTCATGTCTTTGATCTCCTTTGTTCTCCTCTGCACCAGGTGGACTGGGACCAATTGATGCTACCTAGATGGCAGCTTGCTAGCTTTTAACACCCCACACACCACTCACCAAAGTGGGATGCAGAACATGTTGTTTAAAAAATCTTATTTATGCCAGTTAGCCTAGATGTCTCCTGAAAACGTGGTCCCTAGACTTCTACTCTATCCTTCAAAATATTAGGTTGCATTTAGAAAACCTTTTAGCTTTTGTGTAGACCAGTATTGCTAGCATTCCTTCTGTGTACTGTCACTCCCTTTACCTAACCCAATTGCTATCATTTAACTTATGAATATCCCTCTCCTTCCCTCCCTATTCTCGTAACCATCAAAGATTATTTTCTTCTGTGCTTAAAACTTTTCTTCAGTCCTTATAATAATGGTCTCGCGATATTTTGCTTGTGCATCTGAATAATTTCATTCAACGTAATGTCTTTCAGATGACTCCATGTTATCCATTATTTCCTGATAACATTGTCGTTCTTTATCATTGCATGTATCTCGTTAGGTGAATATACCATAGTTTATCAATTCATTTGTTGATAGGCACCTTGGTTGGTTCCATCTTTTTGCTATTGTCGACCATGCTACAATAAACACAGGTGTGTATGTGTCTGTTCATGTGACAGCCCTTATTTACCTAGGATATATTCAAGCAGTGGGATTGCTGGATGATACAATATTTCTATCTAGCTTTTTAAGAAAGCTCCAAATCAATTTTCAAAGTGGCTTTACCATTTTATATTCCTACCAACAATGTAGAAGAGTTCCAATCCCTACACAGCTTCTCTAACATTTATCATTTTGTTTTTGGACACAACGACTTTGTTGGGGTGTGATGGTATTTCATTGTAGCTTTTACTTGGATTTCTCTGATGGCCAGAGATAGTGAGTATTTTTTCATATATCTGTTAGCATCTTGGATGTCTTCTTCTATGAAGTGCCTGTTCATATCCTTTACCAATTTTTTAATTGGGTTATTTGTCTTTTTCTTGTTGATGTGTTATAGTACTTCGTGAATTATGGAGATTAGATGCCAGTCAGATTCCGGGTAGCCAAAAATTCTTTCCCAGTCTGTAGGTAGTCTTTTTACATTTTTAGTGAAGTCCTTGGATGAGCATAGGTGTTCAATTTTTAGGAATTCCCAGTTGTCAATTTTTTCTTCTGGCATTTGTACTTTGTTAGTAATATTTTGTAGTCTGTTAATGCTGTGTATTATGGCTCCCAGCATTGTCCATATTTTTTCTTCCATGATTTTTATTGTTTCAGATTCAGTATTTAGATCTTTGATCTGTTTTGAGTTGGTTTTTGTGCATGGTGTGAGACATGGGTCTTGTTTCATTTTTCTGCAGATGGACATCCAGCTATGCCAGCCCCATTTATTAAAGAGATTGTCTTTTCCCTAGTTTAGGGATTTTGGATCTTCATTAAATACCAGCTGCTTATAGGTGGGTGATTAGGATTCTTAGTTTTCAGTCTGGAGTCTCAATTCCGCTCTACTGCTCTATATGTATCTTGTTTTGTACCAGTCAGTACCAGGCTGTTTTGACTACCAAGGTGGTGTTACAAGTTCTAAAGTCAGGAAATTTGAAGCCTCCCACTTTTTTCTTCTTCTTCAGTAATGCTTTACATATCTGGGGCTTCTTTTCTTTCCATGTCAAGTTGGTGATTTGTTTCTCTATCTAATTAAAAAAATACCACTGGAATTTGTGTTGGTTTTGCATTGTACCTATAGATTGCTTTGGGAAGAATAAACATTTTCAGAGTGTTAAGTCTTCCCATCCATGAGCAAGGTATGTTTCTCAACTTACTTAGGTCTGTTTTGGTTTCTTTCAGTAAAGCCTTGTAATTTTCTTTGTATAGGTATTTTACATCTCTGGTAAGATTATTTTTAGGTATTTTATCTTCTTTGGAGCTATAGTAAATGGTATTGATTTGGTATTTCCTTTTTGATGATCACTTTGTTGGGGAAAAGGAATCAAACTGATTTATGTATGTTTGTCTTGTGTCCTGAAACTTTGCTGAACTCTTCTATTAGGTCCAGTAGTTTTTGTGTAGTTGTGTGTGTATTCTTTGGGATTTTCTGTGTATAAGATCATATCTGCAAACAGAGTACTTTTACCTCTTTCTTACCAATTTGGATGCCCTTTATTTCTTTCTCTTGCCTGATTGCTCTAGCTAGAACCTTGAGGACAATGTTGACTAAGAGTGGTGACAATGGGTATCCTTGTCTGGTTCCTATTCTCAAGGAAATGCTTCCAGACTCTCTCCAATTAGGATAAAGTCAACTATTGGCTTTGCGTAGATGCTCTTTATCATGTTGAGGAATTTCCTGCCTGTTACTAAGAGTTTTTAACACGAATGGCTGCTGGATGTTGTCAAATGCTTTTCTACACCAATTGACAAAATCGAGTGGTTCTTATCTTTTGTTTTATTTATGTAGCTGATTACATTAATTGCTTTTCTAATCAACCTTGCCAAAACTGAAGTGGATAGGGATAAATGAAAAATAACCGACAATAGAAATACTTTAAGACTAAGCTGGCAGTACTCATCAGAAACCACTCAGGCAGGAAGGCAATGCGATGACATATACAAAGACTTGAAGAAAAATAACTGCAATCCAAGAATTATATGAGCTCTGACAATTGTACTTAATTGCTCTAAGTGCTACATGTCTGATTGCTGAATATCAGTACAGTCACCTTTGAAGTTCTCCCTTTGGGAAGCTATGCACTGGCACCAGCACCCAGTCCATCCTTCCTTCAAAGCAATTTTAGAATGCTTTCTGGAATAACCATTGCACACACTGGCACAGTGGTAAGTTTGTGAGCTTAATTATATAGTTGTCTGTGAGGAAGTTTTTAGCCACTAAACAAATAACTGCCTTGGAACACACTCCTTACTCACATGATCTGCCCATTGACTTTTTTCTTTACCCAAAAATACAGGAAATACCGAAAGCAAGACATTTTGATGACATTCAGGACATCAGGGTAATACAATAGCTCTGATGGCTGTTTCAGAAAAAGCATTCCAAAACTGCTATGAAGTGTAGGCATTGGCATCATTGTATACCTCCCCAAGGAGAGTACTTCGAAGGTGACTGTAGTGATATTCAGCAACGAGGTATGTAGCGTTTCTTCTAGGATAATTTCATAAACTCAATAGGCAGTCTTTGTGTATCCAGCAAAGCTGTCTCTCAAATGCAGTGGTGAAATTAGGACATCTCCAGATACACAAAAGTTTAGGAAATTTGCTAAAACCAAACCCAAACTACAGAGGCACAAGTAGCCTCCTCAGGCAATCACTTCCACTGAGGGGAGCACCCACCAATCTTCTTGCTAGCTCACCATATTGTAACTGTGGCCACTTAGTGGCAGATCAGATCTGTGGAATCTTATGTACTCCTGGCACTATTCTCCCTTCACTTTTGCTAAGTCTAGTTTCTCAACTTTCCTTTTAATGTTCACGGCTACTAGAATGTCATATGTGCTGGATTCATTTGTTCTTTTAGGTCTTTATTGTTAGCGGGGCTTCAAGGAGTGTCCATCTATTCTGCCATCTTGGCCCTGCCTCCTAAAATTAGGATTTCTGACACTAGTTACAGCAATCTTACTTGGCTAGCTATCTTATTTTGATAAACAGTAATGATAAATAAAGTTCAAAGGACAATGATATTCTGCTTGTAGTTCCATGATTTTTCTTCTGTCACTGATGCCCATTGGGGTCACTAAAATGGTGCAGGAGATGCCAACTGCTCCAGGTAACACTGTCAGAGAGGGCAACATCAAAATGTCTATAAAAAGATCCCTGTAATTAGTTATAGCAACAAAAACACTTCTTGTAGTCCTAGCTTATGTGTATCAATGTACCTACAAGGTTAAAACACTATGGTAATTTACTTTTTCAGACTTCAAATGTACTCCCAACAAAGCTGTCATTATTACCCAGTTACAGTGATGCTTTGGCTCATGTGATTGCAACTACATGTGCTGCAACCATAACTGTTGTTTTCATTGTAGCTGGTGTTTTGAGTCATTGATTTTGTCAAATTTTGTGATGTTTTATCTACAATACTGCAACAAGTAATGTTTATGAACATATATTAATAACTTTGAGAAAGAAGCAGTAATTAGAGGAAAATAAGGAGTGATAAACAAGAACTAGGTTTTATGAATAATATTAGTGCAAAAAATTAAGAATTCTGTATGATCTAGTACAGGAGGAGGTTCATGGCAGGTGGAGTGACACCAAGAGTTACCTAAGTGGGAGACACCAACCCTGATGATGGCACCATTGATGCCCTCCAGGATTTCAGAGTACCTTGATTGCTTTCAGCTTCACTTTTTTGGAATTTTTTTTAGTATGGTACAAATAGACTGCAAACAAACTAGTATGTTGAACTATTCAGTATTTCTATTTTTGTCATTAGCTGCTGTCAGGTTAGCTAAGATTCACAGCAATGTTAGGGAAAATAGAATGAAATGCTTCCTAGTTTTGTGTCATCTTCAGAGTTGTTGATATGTTTGAATTCTTTTAAACAACAACAAAAAGACAAAAAATACTGTTAAAACCTGTTAAACTGTTAAAAAATGATAGAGTAGAAACATGTCTCCTTATTTCCCTCTGAGAACTAAGGTCTGGATGATACTTGTATGGAGCACTGAATATTTGGGGAGCCCTAGGACCTAGAATATTTGACTAGGCACCAGTATCTGATTAATCTTCCCCTCTCAAAAACAAGCCAGCAGCCATGTGACCTCGCTTCTGCTGTTTCATGGTATCAGGGAACTGCAGCTTCTGCAAACAGCCAGTAACATACTTTCATTAGCAGCTGAAAGGCAGAGTCTGTGGCTGTTGACTGCCTGTTTCAGCCAGTACATTTGACAGCTCCTAGTTCAACACCTGGACAGCTTTCCACATAGAAGTGAAGTTTACTTTCAAGTCTGAGAGGCCTATGCATTTGCCTGGAGATCTGTCTGTTGGGAGGCCCAGCCGTTTTTCCTCCCACCCTTCTCTGACCCACATTGTAGAGTTGGTTTACAGCCTCCAGTTTCTCCATAAGTAGGGAAGTCTCTTTGCCACCCAATAAGCAGAGACTTCCACCCCAGAGAGTCAATCTGGGGCAAATCACTAGAGTATTAGAGATAGCTGGTGACCAACAACTTGCTTAGATCCAATACTGGAGAAGTCAATGTCTAGATGGTATGCAGGCAGCAGAACATAATTAATCATTTAAAGAAGCAGCCTTCAAATGCTTCAAAAAATTTCCCAGATTAAGAAGCCTTTCTGAACCAATCGGAGGTCAAGTACAAAAGAATATAGAACCCTCCTAGGGATTAAACAAAATGCAGTAGCCAGCCAAGTGCCGTCGAGTTGGATCTGACTCATGGTGACCTGGCCCTAGGGTTGTCATGAAATGCAGTAGAACAAAATGAAAAATTTAGTAAGCTATTTGAAATGATGGAACATCAACTATCTGAAATACATGAGATCAATAATAAAATTACAGTCAAATAATTCAATCCAAAGCCAAAAGAGTAGGATTCAACAGACAGAAGCGAGACTCAGTGACCTTGAGGACAGAGGAACTGACACCAGCATTTATGAGGAAAAATCATATAAAAGAAATAAAAAAAAGAATAATTTGCATTTAATTGGAGTTTCTGAACAAGTGGGGATTAATGATAATATAGAGAGTATTGTTGTAGAGATGCTGACAGAAAACTTTCCTGAGATTATGAGCAAATAGGTCATAGGTATCCAAGATGTTTCTCAAGCACCACAAAAGCTAGACCCAAAAAGAAAGACATCAAGACATATTATAACCAAGCTTAATAAGATGAAACACAGACACTTCTGAAGGCAGCAAGGCTGAAAGCAGAGCTAACACTCTGAGGGAAACTCTATAGGCTTTCGTCTGACTTCTCTGCAGAAACAATGCTAGCTAGAAAACAGTGGGCAGACACATTCAAAGCCCTGAAGGAGAAAAACTTCCATCCAAGAGTTATTTATCCTGCAAAGTTGTCTATCAAATATAATGGTGAAATTAAGACTTTTGAAGATAAAGAGAAGTTTAGAGACTTTGTAAAAACTAAACCAAAATTACATGAAATATTGAAAAAAGCTCTCCCCTTAGAAAAACTGAACCACTAAACATGTATTTCAAGACACATCATCCAAGATTCTAATCAGTTAGGGAAGTCACAAAACTTAATGAAAGCTGCAATATTAAAATGAGGGAATCTGTGATCATATCATGACAACTGTAATACCATCACATTAAAAGAGAGATACACTACAGTAGTTATAGTCATTTCAGATGCAGAGGAAGTTTCAGAGTTATGCAGTAGTTAAAATTGGGTTTAACCTTAGTATGTTAAGGGGATAACACATGCAGCTATAAAGCAAAGTAACAATGCACTGTATCAAAATAGAAATGCAATACAGGAGTCTCAACAGTCACAAAACCAACACTGAAACAACAACCTACAAAGAAGAAGGTCCAAAACAGAACATTAAGAGTAATATAGAAAATATCAACATGAAAGTAATTACATCAAAATGATGGCACTGAGCACGTACCTATCAACAATTACAAATGGACTGAATACTCCAGCAAAGTGACAGTGAGTGACATTCTGGATGAAAAGACATGACCCTTCTATATGTTGCTTACAAGAAACACACCTTAGACTTAAAGATATAAACAAATTGAAAATCAAAGAATGGAATAATATATACCAAGCTGACAATACACAAAGAAGAGCAGGTGTGGCAATACTAATCTCAGATAAAATATATTTTTAACATAAAATCCACTATTATGGACAAGAACTGTCACTGCTTACTGCTGAAATGTTCAATACTCAAACAAGACTTAACAATATTAAATATTTATGCACCCGATACCATAGCACCTAAATAAAGATAAACATAAATGAATCCATAAGATTCCTTTATACCAACAGTGAAATTATTGAAGAAGAAATCACCAAATCAATTCCATTTACTATAGCCCCCAGGAAGATAAAATATCTAGGAATAAATCTAACTAGAGAAATCAGAGATCTTTACAAAGAGAACTACAAGACCTTACTACAAGAAACTAAGAGACACTTACAGAAATGGAGTATTCTACCCTGCTAATGGTTAGGAAAACTCAACATTGTGAAAATGTCCATTTTACCCAAAGCAATCTACTTATACAATGAAATTCCAATACAAATTCCAGTGACATTTTTTAATGAGATGGAGAAACAAATCATCAACTTTGTTTGAAAAGGAAGGAAATCTCAGATAAATAAGTAAAACACCACTGAAGAAGAAGAGCACACTGGGAAGCCTCTCACTAACCAACTTTAGAAACTATTACACTGCCTCAGTAGTCAAAACAACCTGATATGGGTACAAAAAGAGGTATATAGACCAATGAAACAGAGTTAAGGCCTAGAGATACCACCACCCTCATAAAAACAGTTCATATTCAACAAAGGCACTAGGATTGTAAACTGAGAATAAAAACAACCTCTTCAACAAATGGTGCTGGCAAAATTGGATATCCATCTGCAAAAAAATTGAAACAAGACCCATATCTCACACCTTATACAAAAACCAACTCAAGTTGGATAAAAGACCTAAATATAAAATCTGAAATGATAAAGCTCATCCAAGATAAAATTGAATCAGCAATGGAAGTTCTAATACACGAGGTAGACACACTTCAAAATCTGACAAAGCACAATCAACAGAAGAGAAAATAGATAAATGGAAACTACTAAGAATCAAACACTTTTGCTCATCAAAAGACTTCATCAAAAGAATTAAAAGACTGCCTACAGAATGGGAAAAAATATTTGGCAACTACTTGTCAGACCAATGTTTGATCTCCATAATCTATAAGGTATTATAAAATATCAACAAGAAAAGAATAAATAATCCAATTAAGCAATGGGCAAAGAAGACAGACATTTCTCTAAAGAGGATATCCAGGCCAAAAGACACATGCAGAATTGCTCACGATCATTAGCTATTACAGAAATTCAAATCAAAACTACAATGAGGTGCCATCTCACCCCAACAAGGTTGGCCATGATCCAAAAAACATAAGACAACAAATGCTGGAGAAGCTGTGGAGAAACTGGAACTTTCCTACACTGCTGGTGGGATTGCAAAGCGGTACAACCTCTTTGTAAAACAGCCTGGCACTTCCTTAAAAACCTGGAAATAGATATACCATTTGATCCTATAATTCCACTGCTTGGAATTTTTCTTTCAGAAACAAAGATTGTCACACGAACAGACACATGTACATGAATGTTTATTGCAGCACAGTCCACAATAGCAACAAGTTGGAATCAACTCCGAAGCCCGTCAACAGATGAATGAATAAGCAAACTATGCTACATATACTCGATGGAACACTATGCTATGATTAAAAACAATGACAATTTTAGAAAACATCTCATAATATGGTCTCATTTGGAAGAGATCATGCTGAGTGAAATCAATCAGTGTCAAAAGGACAAATTTTGTATGAGACCCCTGTTATAAAGACTTAACAAGAGAATTATCCACAGAAGAAAATGACTGTGTTGGCAGCCGGGAGAGGGGAGGATGGGGAGCTGAGGGTTTACCATAGATGAGATAATTGGTAGAGGTTAGAAATTTTGTTCTTTTACTGTAATAAATAAAAAAATTAAATTAAAAAAAACAAACTGTTGCCACCAAGTCAAATTCCAACTTAAAACAACCCTATATGATTCTTCCTGTGGATGTATATTCAAACCCAAAAGCCTATTACATTCGTTACTTCTCTTGTGACTGCGTGTGATCTAAAATTAGTTGTGTAGCTTGCCACACACAGAATACATGTCTTAGGGTTCAGTTTATATATCAAGACGAGAGCCCAGTGTCCAAAAAAAAAAATCCAGCCTAAGTTAATCAGTTGTGAGGCATTCCCTTGAAACTGAGTTTAAATTGAAATGACCGGAATTGTTTTCCCTTTAGACCAACCACATTTGGAAGGAAAAGCAAAAAGGCAAGAAAACCAACCACCACGTCTTAGCTCCATCAAGAAGCACTCCAAACCAAATGAACAGTGTAAATAGTTTTGGCACCTCTGGCTTTCAGAATACAGTTGGATGTAATGTCAGCATCAAGAAATTGACAGAATGAAGCTAACTGGTGTGAAGGAAAGAAAAAACTAGTCCATCCCACTTCTTTTCAAGAAGCTTCTAAATACATGTTGTCTAAACTTATTGATAAGCATGAATGCATTATTAATGAAGCCAGCAGCCTGCCTGGTGATACTCAGATGGCTCAAGCGTTTAGTAGGAAGTATTTCTGAGAAGTTCTGCACACAGTAATGACAGAGTCTGTCTTAAATAGAAATAAATGGCCATTGGAAGCTCTGGGGAAGCTAGGAACAAGCAGCTGCTTTCCAGAGAAAGGCAGAGGGACACCACCTGCTGAAGACAGGCAAGCAGGCAGTGGTCCACTAAATATTGACTGCTTAATCATTCAGAATAAGGGGAACTTCCGGCTTTTCAAATATGCACTGGCCCTTTATTGCGACCTTTTCATCACCCTAATGAGCTCACCCTATGGACCCCTGGTGGTGCAGTGGTGAAGCACTCACCTACTAACCAAAAGGTCAGCAGTTTGAACACACCAAGTATTCTGTGGAAGAAAGATACAACATTCTGCTTTCACAAAGATTACAACCTTGGAAACACTATGAGGCAGTTCTACCCTATCCCACAGAGTTGCTGTGACTTGGAATTGATGCAATGACAACAGATTTGTGGCTTAATGAACTTCTTGAAGAATTAGAAAGTAAAATGTCTGTCTGAAATTCTCCAAAGACTAGGACTTAAATTGCCACAATAATAAATTCTGCATGTGAAGTGTCCATTTCTCTTATTTTGTCTACTTTTTTTCTCTCTATTCTTCCTCCTTTTCTCCTTCCCTGTCTTCTTTTCTTCCTCTTTTTTTCTTCCCTATCCCTAGTTCTTTTCTTCCTCTTTCTTATCTTCTTTTTCTTCCATTTTAATCATCTATATCACAAGTATGTCCAGTAGGACAATAAAAAAAAATTTAGAATCCCCTTTCTCTTTAAACTTTTGATACATTAGAAGAACAAAAAATATTGTCTGAGTAGTCTACTGGAAGCCTCTAAGAGAATCATTTGAAGACAGTGTGCTCAATGGTGCTTTTCCCTTGGAGAATAAACATAGTGTAGAGTGGGGTGCATGAATCCAACATTCATTTCACTTTACATAGAAGAAGGTGAATCTTGTATTCATCAGAACTATTCTAGCCAGTTGATCTTCCTCTTAAGTTACTACCTGCAGACTTGAGTCTGTTACTGATACCAATCATAACAAGGAGGAGATCTAGGGTTCAGCTGATCCTATGAAATGACAATGTTGGCAAAGTGACATTTTTATTTTGTAGTTAAATGAGAATGTTCCACTGCCGTTTATAAAGTTTTCAGTGGCTAGTTATTTTCCAAGTGCTCCTTAGAAATAAGGATAAAGAGACTATGTTTTACATACTTTGGACATGTTGTCAGGTGGGATCAGTCACTGCAGCGGGACACCAAGCTTGAGAAAGCAGAGGATCAGCAAAAAAGAGGAAAACCCTCACCAAGATATATTGATACGGTGGCTGCAACAATGGACTGAAGCATAGTAACAATTATGGGCAAGGCACCGGATGTTGCAATGTTTCATTCTGTTGTACACCGGGTCACTATAAGTTGGAACCTACTCCACAACACCTAGCAAGAGTAATAATTAAATAACAGCGGTCTCAATTTTCTATCCCAGTTGTCTAACAATGATTTCCTCCACAATGTACTAGGCATGAAGCAGGGCTGAGACAGGTAAGGTCTTTTCTTGCTTTGAATTTATACTCTCCTCAGGAGTATACAAATAATAAACGAACACACAAATATATAAAGGCAGCAATTACTGGTCGTGTGAAGTGCTTTGAAGGACATAAACAGGGTGTTATGGGAGAGAATCATAGGGACTGGGGGCTGCTAGAGGTTAGAGTCATAAAGTCCTGCTCAATAGTTAGTGTTTTAGATGAATCGTGAGAAGCAAGAAGCATCCATACTTGACAGCGGTCAGTGATAAGATTTTCATGAAGGAAAAAAAATAGAAATTCTAAAGTAGGATAAGTCTCATCTGTATCATGGATCCTACGAGAAAGTCATCATGGAGCATAGCAGGTGAGTAGGAAAGGCCATGAAATAACGATAGAATTTTTTTCCTCAAGTACATAAGTCATCTCAGCATTACAGTATGTGAGTTTCCGAAGATTCACTCTCTCCTTATTCCTTATTAATAGTATCATGATTTTATTCCTAATAGCAATGTGCCCAAACAAAAGACTACATTTCCCAGCTTCCTTTGTAGGGAAGGGTGTTCAGTGCAATGTAAATAGAAGACATTGTGCAGGGACTGACTCAGCTGTGAGATTTGCCCTTCTTTCTTTGCTTTCTCTTTTTTTCTTATTTGGAATGTGATTTTCAGGCTGGAGCTCTAACAATCATCTAGTATCATATGTCAATCTTAAAAATAGAAGCCATATTTAAAAATGGTGAAGAACACACATAGAAGAGATAGTCTATTGACTAGAGTGCCTCCAAACTAGCTTAGTACTTGTTCCAGACTTCTTTCATGGGAGAGAAAAATAAACTTCTACCTTGTTCCAATCGATGGAATTTGAGGGTTTTTTTGTTTTTGTTTTTTTTAATGTCCTTGGATGCTTGAATATAATTCTGATAGAAATCCCATACCTGGTATTATTTTAGACTCTAACTTTTTGATGTAAGACTGGTTATGAAAAGAGAATAAAAATTGGTATAGGTTACTAAGAAAAGAGAGATTGCTAAGATTTTTTTAAAAAACAGAAATGGTGTTATTTTGAAAAGACGTTCCCAATACTAACATTCTTTGAAAAATATTTTCAGAGATGATTCACATATACACTCATTCAGCCTTTTTAACAGTTAAAATGAGACAACTTAAAAGATCATACAAGTAGAAGAGTGAAACTTCGAAATGTGCAGGAAGCCAACAGGGACTTTGTCAATTCTAAATTCTCACTTTTAAGAATTAAATGTATCACTACTTGTACTGTCTCTTTGAACAAGGATTAAAGTAGGTCATATAACTGTAATTACCTATTATCAACATTATTCTAAAAATTAATTTTATAAATTTTTTGATCGCTAGGTAATAGCTAAATTTTCCCATTGGCTAGATCTGCTCTCTGTTAATGGTAAGCACCATATTCCTTGGGATTTGTGAATCTGTGTTGTCACAGCTGAGACATCAGCTGAAAGGTTTACATTCTTAAGATATCACCCAGATTATCTGTCTTTGTTTTTGTTGCCAAACTCTAGGCCCTGGATTTCACTCATTTAAAAATAAAAGTATAAAGGAGAAAATAGAATTATTCTCTTTAAACTGCTGTTAATGGAAGTAAGTAGACATTTGGGCTGTTTTACAAGTAATTCAGTTGCTGTTAAAAATCTAACAAACAGCAATGACTTTAGAGGTTTCTATGAAAAATCTGAAATGGAAAAGCTTTGGTTTATTTGTGTGTTTTATTCAGTAAGTGTTAATTTTATTTGTCCATTAAACTGTAAAATGTATTTGCTAAAAGAAGGTTCATAGGGATATATCAATTAAATGTTGTTTAAAAACTGAAAAATTCAGGGGGGAATCAAGATGGCAGACAAAGCATACATCTCCTTATATCCCTCTGGAAACCAAGATCTGAACTGACAATCAAATGGAGCCTTCTGGTCACCTAGTGAGCCCCAAGGACATGACACAGGGCTGTTAATTTGGACTTCATACCACTGAATGAAAAGCCTCATCTCTTTCACTGATTCCCACTCCCGGCTATGGAAGAGAATATAGATATCCCAGAAGCGTATCTTACACCAGCCAATATAGATCTCAAAAGAAAGACTCCAAGACATTTTATAATCAAGCTTAACAAAATGAAACATAACCAGCAACTCTTAAAGGCAGCAAGACTCAAAGCAAAGCTAATAGTCAGAGGGAAACTCTGTAGGCTTTCGTCAGGTTTCTCAGCAAAAACCATGCTGGCGCAGAGACAGTGGCATGACACACTCAATGCCTTGAAGGAGAAGAACTTCCAATCATGAATTATATATTCTGAAAAACTGTCTTTAAAATATGAAAATGAAATTAAGACATTCCCAGATAAACAGAAACTCAGAGACTTTGTAAAAACCAAACCAAAGCTACAAGAATTACCAAAAGAAGTTCTTGGCTTTGGCTTAGAAGAACAAAACCACTAACTTTATATTTTAGAATGACACATTGTTTAGAACTCTACTCAGGGAAGGCTCCAAATTCAATCACAGCTTTAATACTGAAAGAAACAATCCAGTGATTATCATGAAAACTATGGTGCCATTGTATTAAAAAGAGGAATGTACTACAGTCATTATAGTCCTACCAGATGAAGAGGAAGTGGACAAGACTGATAGTAACTAAAATTGAGTTTATACATAGTTTATTAAGGGGGATCATATGGGCAGCCATAAAGCACAACAAAGATGTAACTAACCATATCAAGAAATGTAACACAGGAGTCTCAACAACTACAAAAACAGCTCTGAAAAAAGGTGAAAAATCAACTCACAAAAAAGAATGTCCCAGAGCAGACTAATAAGAACAACAGAGAAAACATCAACACAAAAATAAACGTATCATAATGGCAGCACTGAACGCATACCTATCAATAATTACAGTGAATGTGAATGGACTGAATGCTCCAGTAAAGAGACAGTGAGTGCCACCTTGGATGAAAAGACATGGCCCAGCCATATGTTGTCTACAAGAAACTGACATGAGACTTAAAGATAGGAAAAAACAAAAAATTAAAAAGATGGAAGAATACATGTCAAGCTAACAATGAACAAAGAACAGCAAATCTGGCAATTCTAATCTCAGACAAAATCAATTTTAATGTAAAATCCACCATCGTGGACAAAGATGGACATCATTTATTGCTGAAAGGATCAGCACACAAGCAAGACTTCACTATGTTAAATATTTATGCACCTAATATCAGAGCACCTAAATATGTTGAAGAAACACTGACTACACTCAAAATACAGTTACATTACTCCACAAAAATAGTGGGAGACTTCAACACTCCACTCTCAATACTGGACAGATGATCTCTAAAAAGCTCAATAAAGATACAGAAGAACTTATTGTCACAATTAACCAGTTAAACCTCACTGATATTTGCAGAAATTTCTACCCATCAGCAGACAACTATACCTTCTTCTCCAGTGCCCATGCAACATTCTCCAGAACTGACCGTGTGTTAGGACATAATGCAATTCTCAACAAAATCCATACCATTGAATTAATGCAAAGCATCTTTTCAGATCATAAAGCCATAAAATTCGAAATCAATAGCAGGAAAAACACAGTGGAACTCTTGGAAACTGAACAACATCTTGCTCAAAAAAACATGGGTTATAGAAGAAATCAAGGAGGAAATCAAGAAATTCATGGATTCCAATGAGAATGAAAACACTTCCTACCAGAACTTATGGGATACAGCCAAAACAGTGCTCAGAGTTCTGTTTATCTCCATAAAAGCACACATGTGGAAGGAAGAAAGAAACCAAATTCAGGAACTAACTCTACAGCTTGAACAAGTAGAGAACAACAAAGGAACTGCTCAGGCACCAGAAGAAAACGTATCCTAAAGATTATAGCAGAACTAAATGAATTAGAGAATAGAAAAACAATTGAAAAAATTGAAAAGACCAAAAGCTGGTTTCTTGAAAAGATCAACAAAAAACTGACAGACCACTGGCTAAACTTACTTAAGAAAAACAGGAAAGGAAACAAATAACTGAAATTAGAAATGAGAGGGGAGTTGTCACAACAGATTCAACAGAAATCTAAAATATCATAACAGAATATTATGAAAGACTTATCAAATCTGAAAACTTAGAAGAAATGGACAAATTCCCTGATTCATATCACCTACCGAAATTATCACAACGTGAAGCAGAACAACTTAATAAACCCGTCACAAAGGAAGAGATTGAAAATATCATAAAAATAAACTGCCAACCATAAAAAAAAAACTAAGGCCCAGATGGCTTCTCTGTAGAATAGTACCAAGCTTTTAGAGAAGAGTTATCTCCAATACTACTGAGACTATTTCACAGTATAGAAAGAGATAGAATAATCCCAAACTCATTCTATGAAGCCAGCATAACTCTGACACCAAAGCCAGGGAAAGACCCAACCAAAAAGGCAAACTACAGACTGATATCACTCATGAATCTAGATGCAAAAATCTTCAACAAAATTCTTACAAATAGAATACAACAACATATCCAAAAAATAATCCATCATGACCAAGTTGGATTCACACCATGGATGCAAGGCTGGTTCATCATCAGAAAGACAATTAATGTGATTAACCACATAAATATCACAAAAAACAAGAATCATCTGATTATGTCTATTGATGCAGAAAAGGTGTTTGATAAAGTCCAACACCCATTCATGCTCAAAACTTTTAGCAAAATAGGCATAGATGGAAAATTCCTCAACACAATAGGGGCCATTTATACAAAGCCAACTGCCTACATCATCACGAGTGGAGAGAGACTGAAACAGTTTCCCTTGAGAACAGGGACTAGACAAGGATGCCCACTCTCACCTTTCCTTTCAACATTGTACTAGAAGTTCTAGCCAGAGCAATTAGACAAGACCAAGAAATAAAGGGCATCTGCATCGGCAAAGAAGAAGTCAAAATCTCCCTGTTTGCAGATGATATGATTGCATATACAGAGAATCCCAAAGAATCTGTAAGTAAACTACTCAAACTGATGGAAGAGTTCAGTAAAGTCTCAGAATACAAGATAAACATAAGTAAAGCAGTAGGATTCCTTTATGCAAACAACGAGACTGTTAATGAAGAAATCATCAAATCAATACCATTTACTATGGCCCCAAGAAGATAAAGTACTTAGAAATGAATCTAACCAGAGAAATAACAGACCTTTACAAACAGAACTACCAGCCCTTACTACAAGGAACTAAGAGAGATGTACATAAATGGAGAAACCTACCCTGCTCATCAATAAGAAGACTTAACATTGTGAAAATGTCTATTTTACCCAAAGCAATCTATTTACATAATGCAATCCCAATGCAAGTTCCCGTGTCATTTTTTAATGAGATAGAGAAACAAATCACCAATTTTGTTTGAAAAGGGAAGCAACCCTGGATGAATAAAGTACTACTAAAGAAGAAGAACACACTGGGAGGCCTCTCATTACCCGACCTTAAAACATACTACACTGTCACGGTGGTCAAAACAGCCTGGTACTGGTACAAGAACAGACAGATCGATCAATGGAACAGAACTGAGATCCCAGAGATGACACCATCTGCCTATGAACAGTTGATATTTGACAAAGGCCCTAAGACATTAAACTGGGGTAAAAACAGTCTCTTCCACAAACGGTGCTGGCAAAATTGGATATCCATCTACACTAAATTGAAACGAGATCCATATCTTACAACTCATACAAAAACCAACTCAAACTGGATAAAAGACCTAAACATCAAACCTAAAATGATAAAGCTCATCCAAGAAAAAGTAGGAACAACAATGGAAGTTTTAATACACAATGTAGACAGGCTTCTAAATCTGTCAAACAAACCACAATCAACAGAAGAGAAAATAGATAAATGGGAACTACTAAGAATCAAAGACTTTTTTCATCCAAAGACTTTATTAATAGAATTAAAAGGCCACCTACAGAACAGGAAAATGTATTTGGCAACTATATGTCAGACTGATGCCTGATCTCCATAATCTATAAGGTACTACAAAATATCGATGCCAGTTAAGAGATTGGCAAAGGAGATGGTCAGACATTTCTCTAAAGAGGAGATCCAGGCAGCCAAAAACCACATGAGGACATGTTCATGACCTTTAGTTATTAAAGAAATTCAAATCAAAATGACAATGAGATACACCTCACCCCAACAAGGTTGGCCATGATACAAAAAACACAATATAACAAATATTGGAGAGGCTGTGGAGAAAGTGGAACTCTCCTACACTGTGGGTGGGATTGCAAGATGGTCCAGCCTCTTTGGAAAGCAATCTGGCGCTTCCTTAAAAAACTGGTTATAGATATACTGTTTGACCCAGTAATTCCACTACTTGGAATATATCCTACAGAATCAAGGCCATTTGCACCAACAGATACATGCACAAGAATGTTTATTGCAGCACAGTCCATGATAGCAAAAAGATGGAATCAACCAAGATGCCCAACAACAGAGGAATGGTTAGGTAAACTATGATATACATACTCAATGGAGCTCTATGCAATGATAAAGAACAATGATGATTCCAGGAAACATCTCATAACCTGGTTTCAACTGGAAGACATTATGTTGAGTGAAAGTAGTCAGCAACAAAAGGACAAATATTTTATGAGACCCCTATGATAAGAACTTAAAAATAGACTTATACGTAGAAGACAAGACGCTTTGATGGCTGCAAGGGAGGAGAGAGCGGGAGGGTGAGGTGGGAGGGTTTAGATTAGATAGTTGGTAGAAATTTGGTTGGGTGAAATCCATGATAGCACACATTAGAAACAAGAATAATTTGAAGTGGACTTCAACATAACTTGAGTACTCCTTCCATCGTAACCCAATATTGCAAAGACAGCGTGCCTGGGACAGGGAGCAGGGGACCATGCTCTTAAGCAAAATCGAGGCCAACTGGCACAACTAGCGTTTTGCTAAGAGGGCACTCTGAACCCCACATTGGTGAGTGGTCTTAAAAGCTGCCAAGCTGCCATTCGAGGGCACAGCAAATGGTACCAACTCAGCAGGAACAGATGCTCATCGAGGACCAAAACGGCATGGGGTAAAGACAACCCAGAAGACAGAGAGACCCACATGAGTGTGTGCCTACATCGACTTGGGACCGGAAGAACCAGATGGTGCCCGGTCACCACCCGTGATAGGTGCGATGGAGCTCACAAAGTTGAGTGTCACTGGCAACACAAGAGTAAAAAGTGGTGAACCCTGAGATCTCCACTAAAAGACTGCAATTGATGGTCCAGCAGCTTCGGGGTTCCCCTGGGAGCATGGCCTCTGGCCCTGATGCTGCCCTTGCCCATAAATCAGAACAAAGATCCACTCTTTGGACAGAAATGGATTGGAGTTGGCGATGCAGAGTGACCATATATTGGATGCACTTTATGGTTCTATACATCTATAGGATATCATCTTGCTGACCTCTGGCTGGAGGAAGGGGAGTGGGTGGAGAGGAGGGGAAAGGAGACTGTTGGAAGGATGAGACATGTATGGAGCAGAGAGGAATAGTGTGCTGTCACCAGGCAGGGGGAGCAGTGGAAGATGCATACAGGTGGGCATGCAAATTTATATGGGAATGTACATTTTCACTCAGTCATAATAAAAAAAAATTGAAAAATTCATTCTAAGAAAAAATTCCAAATTATACAAAACATGCATGTGAAGGTGACAGACCCATATACAGTTAGCCTTAGTGCAAGTCAAAATGAGATTAATAGCACAAATAAAGTGTTATTGAAATTCCCCGAGAAATTAATTCCTGATATGGGAAGCAGGGAATCTTATGATAGCAGGTAACATTTCAGCTGGATTTTTAAAGACAAGAAAGAGTTAAAAAGTTGGCAGAATGTGGGGCAACCATTCTAGGCAGGAGGAAGAGGCCGATGGTGTGAAAAATGCCTGTAATAACCACACACAATGGAGGGGTGGCTTCTCAGAGACAGGAGATGGGGGAGTGGGTGTGGAATATGGTATACTGCCTTCTCTTAGCAAGAGTCTTGTTTCCCAAGGCCTCACCTTATGATGGAGACAGAAAAGAAACAAACATATGCCAAAGCGAATACCAAGTACAGTGGTAGAATGAAGGGAGGAATACAGTGTGCTGTGAGAGAAAACAAACTAGGTCAGAGCCAGCTCAGGCAGATGTCCGCAGAGGGTACCATTTAAACTGAGACTTGAAAGGGTCCAGCCACGTAACAACAGGGGAGGAGGGGACATCTCAAGCAGAGGGAGCAGAGCTTAGTATGTTTAAAGGACTGCAAATGTATGCGGAGTTTAGTCAACAAGGGGATGATAAACCCAAAACCCAAGAGCATTCCCATCAAGTGGATTCCAGTTCCTAGCAACCCTGTACAGGGTTAGATCATCTTGAGTCCTTTTCCAACATTTAAGCAGCTTGGATTTTATTCTGTGTGCACAAGAAGAACACAAACAGAATTTGTGCAGGAAGTAGCATGACTTGTTTTATATTTCACAAGGTAGTGTTCTTAGCCTCCTAGAACTATGGTAATGAAACGCCACAAAGCAGATAGCTTTAAACAATAGCCAAGCCAGCCGAATAGAGGTGTGTTTTATCACTGTTAGGGGCCAACAGTCCAAATCAGGGCATTAGCTATCCAGTTCTTCTGAGGGTGCTGAGAGAGGAACTGACCCATGCCTCTCTGCTAGTTCCAGTGACAGCTAGCAATCTTGGGTGTTCCTTTGTTGCTCTTAAATGCATCTGTTTCCATAGTCACATCTGTCTTCCTGTGTGTGTGAACTTCTCTCTGTGCCTAGTCTCCTCTTCTAAAAGACATTACTCAAAAGGTTATTAGGACTAGAACCCACCATACTCCAATATGATGTAACTGATAATATCTTCAAAGAAAAACCCATTTCCCCAAACAAGGTCACATGCACAGACACAGAGGTTATGACTTCAATATGTCTTTGGAGGACACATTTAATCCATAATATTCACTGACACACTGAAAATAGATTGATAAGAAAGTAAAGACACTAGGAGGCTATTGCAAGAATCTAAGTGAAAGATGATAGTGGTTTAAAGTAGAGGGTGGCAGTAGACTTCAGAGATATTTAGGAGAATTCACTAAAGAACTGGATGTTGGATTTGTGCAGTAGAGAGGCAGAAATCAAGTACGACTCCCTTAAAATTCTGTAGCTAAAGTAATACTGACGTTCCTAGAGTCAAGATGCTGAGAGAGTTCAAAAAAGAAGTTGAAAATTTCTAAAATATGCCAGTCTTATTCAAACCACAAATTACAGAAAAATAAGCATACACAGTAGTTCTCACATTATGATTTCTTTTAAAGCCCCTCTTCTATCAAGTAAATTCGGACTGGTAGTGACCCTATAGGACAGAGTAGAACTACTCTGTAGAGTTTCCAACAAGGGCTTGTTGGATTTGAACTGCTAACTTTATGATTAGGAGCTGTAGCACTTAACCACTATGTCACCAATGTTTCTATACTTAAATTATAGTTTTGTCTTTAAAGACCAACTACCACCACCCTTACGTGAGTTTGTCATGATGCGTGGCTTGTGTTTAGCTGTAATGTTGGAAGCTATGTCACCGGTATTTCAGAAAACTGCAAAGTCATCCGTGGTGGGTAGGTTTCAGTAGAACTTCCAGACTAAGACAGACTAGGAAGTAAGGCCTGGTAATTACTTCCCAAAATTACCCAGTGAAAACTCTATGGAGCACAACAGCATTTGTCCAATGTACTCAAACATGCCCATGATCATGAACATTGTACAGGAGTAGGCAACATTTTGTTCTGATACAGAGTCCCTATCAATCAGACCCAACTTCGCAGTAGCTAGCAACAGCTCTAACAATAACTTTGTTTCAGTTAATTAATCTAGTTTAAAATATCAAAGTTGACGTCCTGAATTAAATATAAAACTTTGTAATAGTTGTGAATTAATTTTTGGAGTTTTCTCACAATACTTTTGCAAATGTCTTCTTTGTCTCAATTAAATGTTCTTGTTAACTCTGTTGATTAATAGCTAAACTTCTTTCTTCTGGTGCTACTGATGAAATATTCATTCCTTATGATGGTGATGGACAGATTCAGCTGAATAACAGAATGCCATAAACCTAATTTTAACCAATGGATCTAACCATTTATCTTACTAAGACTTTGACCAGATTTGTTACAATTAGCAAAGAAGACAGTTTTGTTTCATTTCTCAGTTTTGTACTTGATTTGATGAACTGATTGTTGGTGCAATACCAAAAGGAAGAGAAAATAGTTCACATTAATTTGAATGCCATGATGGCAACTGTGTAATTGATTATTGGTTAAAGCCAATTTTTAAAGTAATTTACATGTTACCTCCTCGTGCACTAACAGATTCATAAACATCTGAGAAGCTGTATGTATATACACACACATGCACACACATAATTTCAAAATAAAAATAAATTTCACAGCCCACATAAATGAGAGAGTCAGTAGTATTTTTCTTGACTGTGGCTGTTTCACCACATAGAAAGAAGAACTCCTTTCTAAAGATGTATTTTTAAGTGTCTTTCAAAGAAGTTTGGATTTGGGCTTCTTGTGGTGCCCAGGAAGTGAAATGAACCATAAATGAGACACATCAAAAGTAACTTACAAAGAACTTTTTTAATATTAAAGTGATGAATCAGAGCTCAAATTAACAAGTAAAGGAGTATGCCTATAATGAAAATCCTTTTCCAACATAACACTTCATTATAAAGGGAGTTTTCCTATAATAGAAGCAAGTGTAATTACATTTTTATATGTAATTAGGACATTATTATCATTTCACCATATCAAAGTTCATTATAAGACATCTCCGATACATTTTTCATAGAGCAAAAATAAAGAGAACAGGAGTCCTTCAATTAGACTCACATAAGGACATCCACAGAGACCAAGAGAAGCTGATCAAACAGCTTACTTAGTCCAAAAGGGACCAGGTAGAACCCGCATTGCTTTTATGACACAGAATTTGCTTTTTTTCTGTATCCCACAAAATTTCTAATTATCCTGTTCACCGCACTTCTGGTGAACCACAGAAATTCTCAGCTGGAACCCAAATTTCTCCAACATTTCAAATTGCCGTAGCAGAGGTAGCTGTTATTTACTCGGCTTGGAGTACTTCTGTGCCTGATGCCAACACTTGCCAAGCAGTGGAAATCTATAAACTGGTCCACTTCGCCAGTTTAATGAAAGTAACCAATTTTCCTTCTTCCTGGAACTCCTCACCCCCACCCCAATCGCCGCCACATAACATCTTGTAAGATACGTAAAATTACTTTAAAAAATGTATTTTAAAAGCACAGTACATTAACAGAAATGGTTAGTTGAGAGTGAAAAGTTAGTCAGGTGTCAGGATCCGTGAACATGTGTGCAAACACATTTTGACATGCAGAAATTAGCATGTCAGTGTGTTTAAAATTAGTGAAAACAAAATGCACATTTTAAAAAATGAGTGTTGTTTTTGACACAGATGAAATAACTAAGCAAAACAACCACAGGAAATGACTCTTAGAACCCCAGCCTCAGACTTCTTCTCTTCAGCTTATTTGAGACGCATCTATGGCAATGCCAGTGTGAATTTATCACAAATGCTCGGCCCGGTTTTAAGATCTTCAACCTCTGCTCTGCCTGCAGGAGAGAGCATTCTTTTGACTTCCGTAGTTGGAACAGTATAAAATCAGCACTTAGTGCCCTAGAGAACTTGCCAACTCCCAGAGACTGACAGGGAAACTGACAGTCACACGGTCTTGATGTTTCTTGGCCTGAAACTCAGGTCTCCTGACTCTTGGACCAAGGATCTTTCTGGGCCCTCACATTGCTGCAACTTTTGTCCTGTTTTCCCTCTGATTTCCAAGTTCTAGAAAAGGGATAAAAACAAATACTTTTTGGTTAAGTTACTAGCTCTACTGTACCAAGACATCCTTATTTTAAAGACCTTCTGTACATGCGTGTGTTAATCTGTTTTGTGATATGTGACTTCAAAACCTCCTGTCCTCTTCTTTTATAGCAGTTCATTGTGAATTAAAATTAGTAAATGAATAAAATACATACAGGTAATCTCCAAAACTAATGATTCAGAAGGTACTTCAAGATTTTCTGGTTTGTAATTTTAAATACCAATTACTATTATATTAAGCTATTACAGAAATACCATAATTAACTGGATTTCCTCATTAATAAAATTTAAATAGATAATTCATCTAATAGCAATCTTACCTGGGGCTCTACATCTCCTTTTATCCCTTGTGTTTCCGACTCTTCTGGATGGACATTATTTCTTCCACAATCCCCATTGTCTGTATATTGAAATGTGAAAGGAGACTCTACAGATTAGGGTCATTTGTGGAAGAAATAGACTTGAAATAATATTTATACTATTTAAATCAAACCACATACTGATTTCCCAAATAAATGTAACTTATAGACGTCAAATCTGTGGCAAAATTGACTATTTACCTGTTAGTTGTAAAGGCAGAGTAATTCCTGCTGAGAATCAACTGGTCCTCCTACTTTCTTCAAACAAGTTTAGTAATCTGTAGCTTCTTATGTTTAAAATGAATTAAAACTATACCTATGTTCCTGCCTGTGAACTCAGTTGC
This sequence comes from Heterohyrax brucei, assembly GCA_028571685.1. NCBI lineage: Eukaryota > Metazoa > Chordata > Mammalia > Hyracoidea > Procaviidae > Heterohyrax > Heterohyrax brucei. The sequence goes on from CM053143.1 coordinate 26,191,762, forward strand.
TTATTATGATGCCATCACTGTCTCATGGGTTACCTCCTTATAAAAACGACAGTATTATTCTATAAGGTGGACCTTCCGCTTAATTCTTTCAAATATCTGTTGAGATTTCTTTGCTAATATTAGAATTTACAATGAGAAGTTATTTCCTAAGACCTGTCATTTTCTTCTTTTTGTATTACATATGGCTGCTAAACTTCAGATGATAGTCTGTTAGTAATTTTCAAAGAAAGAGTGAAAAAACCTGTTAAATTGCCTTCTTATCCTTTGCCTTTAACTTTTAGAAACCCTGAGTGTTAACATCAAGATATGCCACATTTCCACCCAGTTAACCTAAAACGTTTCTATTTCGGATATGTTACTTAAACTTTATAAGACACAATGTCTACAATTTCCTTTTTTAAAAGATGAAAGTCTACAACCTCCTTTTCTTTTTAGATGAAACAAAATGCATAGTCTGTTTAGAATGATCAACAGAAGTATGAGTTAATTAACAATGGATTAGTTTTACTAAAACCTTTATCATGTGATCAAAGTATATAATAGCTCCTGCCCTTTCTCACAGTACATAACTATTTTGACAGAAAATAAACAGATTTCTCTTATGGCTCATACTGTTCTCCACTTGTGTTTGTGTGCTGGCAAAGTTTTATGTCTGTTGCAAATGAAATCAGTGAGTTGCCTCTGCCTGAACTCACATACATTCAGTTGTAATTGGTTTTCTCACGTGCTGAATTTTTTTAATTTATGCATTTGTATATTCATGTACATTTGCTTATGTATGTTTCTTTTATACAAATGGTGACTCTTTGAGGAAGGGGAATCTGTTTACTATTTTATTTATAACTTCCTGTGATGCCTGGTAAAGATCCCTGCTCACTCCTTTAGTAAATAGTATTGATTTTCTTCCTTTATTTTTTTTCCCTGACTGCAGAGCACTATTACATCATGGCTTTTGCTTGCTTGTTAGTTTTGAGTTCTCCTGGTGTTGTCATCAGATACATCAGCTTAAAACTTCTTCCCTTTAAGAACATGTGAATGTTAGTGGGGGAAAATTGGAGCTGATGAGTTGTAATTTATTACATTGCCTGCCACCCATTTGTGATAAATACATTTAAGATTTCAGAAATTTTACTAAAGGAAAAGTCACATGTTTGCTTCTTATATACAGGAGACACATCTTTTGATAAATCAATGAAAGCACTTGTTTTTTCGTTTTGCTCTCAGAATATAGGTCTGGCTAACACCCCTTGTAGCCTATGAAAAGATTGACTGACTACATATTCAGAGTCTGAAGTTATGCAGATTCATATTTAATTACATTGGCCAATTATTTTGCTACACTCACTGAGGGAGGGAGAGTGGTGACATAGAAGAGAATTCCCAGACCACAGAAACTATAGCTATTGCTTCCAGCCACATCACTCCCACAAGACCGGCTCATTCTTGTACTTTTTTTTTAATGAAACTTTCATCTGTGGAAAGAATATCATTAAAATAATGTGTAACATAAGGAAACTGTGTTGGCATTGAGCAAAAATCTGGAAGTTCTTATAGTTTAGATTTTCTTTCTTTTTTTTCGGTTTCTCCAAAAGAAAAAAAAAAACTTAATCTCATCATGTTATATCTAAAAGCTCTGGACAGGGTTTTTCAACCTTGACTCCACAATGGACTGATTCATTACACTTGGAAATGTGAACTCTGCTTTTTTTTTAAAAAAAAAAAAAAAACTTTTGCTGCTTGAGGTTAATATTAACTGCTATTTTCCACCAAGATTGTTGGTGTTACATTCATATTTCATTCTAAGCGGCGTCTATAACTGGGACAAGATTCAAGATGAAATTCAAAGGAGGCTTGGGCAACGTTTCATGAGATTCAATATGATTTGCTATCTCCTTGTGTGGAGAAAGACAAATTTTATGAATGATAAATTTAAATCTCTATTGCCTTTATTAATGTTTGTGGCCCTAGATAAGGGGTAATTTATAAAATGATTTTGTTTTGAGATTTCATTTGTGATCTTCTGCTTGTTAAGTTAGAGTAGGAAACTCTGGTGGCGTAGTTGTTAAGTGTTATGGCTGCTAACCACAAGGTCGTCAGTTCAAATCCACCAGGCTCTTTCTCCGTGGAAACTCTGGGCCAGTTCTACTTTGACTGGAGAGTCGCTGTGAGTGAGAATAAACTTGATGGCAGGTTCCCCTCCTCCCAGGCTACAGTAAGTTCTGTTTGAAATGACCAGGTGAACTTCTAACTCCATATTTCAACTACAGAAAATTAGACAGACAGTAGTAAGCTATCACACACAGGAATAGACATTTTAATTTTGATGTACAGGCAAAGAAATATACTTAAAAATTTTTCTTCCCTGTGACTTGCTCTTTAGAAGCTCTTTCTCCATATCAATGCACTCATTGAATCATCCACTCATTCGTGCCTACTTGCATTCAGATAAATGCTTAATGGCTGGCCCCAGTGCTAACAGCTGCTCTCATGGAGTCGTTGGCCTGCCTGCAGAGTTCACAAGAGGAGCGCAAACATACGATTACTGCTTTCATTGTCTCAGAAGCAGGGTTTTAGTTGCTTTCCCCTCATCCTCCTCCAGGAGAGTTTCTTTGCCCATGAGACGTGCCACAGTATATTAGAAATGATCAACAGAAATACGAGTTAATTAATATTGGATGAATTTTGTTTAAAACTTCATCATATGCTCAAGCTACATGATAGCTATTATTCTGTCTCATGATAAAAATATATTTTGCAGAATATAAACAAGTTGATGTTGGTGATACTTGGTGGCATCTGTGGCTCAGGTGGGCAGAGCCCTCCTCCATGGGAAGCTGAAGCCCCAGCTTCAATACTGTGATGTCGCATCTCCAGGGCAGCTGGGACAGCTGTCATGGCCAGTTCACCTCTTATCTTGTCTAACCTATTCTGACCTCCTTTCATCCATAAGTAATGTCTGCAGTTTCATCCAGTGGCTTATGCTCCTGTTCCAATCATGTCATTATTAAGATTTTGCAGTCGACCAGTTGGCCAGATGAGCGTGGCGTGCTATCTGTCTCAGATTCCCTGGGCACCTGACAGATGGCTGTGTCAATCGTGTTTAAAGACCTTGTGTATGCCTGTTCCCTTTAAAGCTGTACCACCTGAGTGGTGAGAGAGAAGGTCCCAATAGCAAGACTGACAAGAAGCCCAAAAGCCCTCCAAGAGGAAATAAGGGGATGATAGTGTAAAAGGAAGGAGCCCTGGTGGTGCAAAATGCTAGGCACATGGCTGCTAACCGAAAGGTTGGTGATTTGAACCCACGGCAGCTCCATGGGAGAAAGACATGGCCATCTCCTCCCATGAATGTTACAGCCAAGAAAACTCTACGGGGCAGTTTGACTCCATCATGTGGGATCACCCTGACTTACAAACGAACTTGACAGTACCCAACAACTGGTGTAAAAGGACCCACGGAAACTGACAGGTGGGTGGGTTTATTTAAGCCATTGTTCAGCAAACTGGTCTCAGAATTGCCTTTTTCCATTCCGTCTAGACCTTTTTCCTTAAATTCAGGGACCTGTACATCCACCGAGCTCTTATGTCTGATTAAGAAAAGCCTGGCCTTGAGGTAGACACACCTCCTGCTTGTGAGATGGACATAGTTGCCACTTGCCCCTCAAGAGAGCATTCTTGTGCAGGGCACAACTACATAACTGTCCCTGTCATGTGTATTTACCTGTTGCTTCCTCAGCAGCATCAGCAGAAGGAAATGGCTCCATTTTATTGTAGCATCTGGACTCATCACCTTCCGAGGAGCACAAGACCTGGAGAGTCACCCTTAGACATGAATCTTTCATGTAACCCCATAGCCATGCTGTGTGTGCCACTTGAGAGGCCAACATGTGATCATTATAGGCTGTTATCAAAATAACATATATTTAGTCTTATTTGCAGGTAGTGACAGCACTCTTTCTAGGTAATGCAAAAGGGTAGTTTTTCTTATTACTTACTATAAACTGGACCTTTACCCCTCTCAAAATAAAGTTCAATAAAGTAACAACGCCCACTTGTCCATGATTCCAGGCTGTGACCTATACTTCTCCACCATCGTGCTCCAGTTGGTGAGCTTCTCCTCTCACAATAATCTGTGAGAGTTTTTGGCTCTCCAGTGCTGTACTCATTTTGATTCACTGATTTGGTGAAACACCATGAAATATCTTTCATCTTTGAAGCCCTTATTTAGGTTCTGTGAGCAATAGCTAGGTGGCTATGGCAAGTTGCTGTCTCTCCGCACAAAGCTCACAGTATAAGTGAAATGAAGAAAGCCCTCTTTCATACATCCTATTAGATTCTATGCACTGAATTCCTTTTGCTCATGTAAGGAAGCATAGAATTTTCACAAGTTATCGCAGAACTGCCTCCCTCGGAGAAGACAGCAACAGAAGGGTGGGGGAATGAGATGTCACTGGCAGAAATTTCTACCTGAAACTTGATCCTCCTGACCTAGGACCCACAGCAGGGTCTCTTGAATCCAGTCTCTTCAGCTGACTACTGCGCTGATTGGAAGAACTGGCTCCTTCTAAATGCTGTGCTGTACCAGTCTCTTCTGGAGGGGCCAGTGCCCCTTCACATGGCTGTCAAAATTCTCTTTAAAAGCATATCTGACCATGTCACTCCTTCCTTTGGCTGGAAGCTTTCAGGTCGGCTTCCTGTTGCTTGCAGGATGCATTTCTAAATGCCTTGATTTAGCAATATTGGACACTGCAGAGTCTGCTCCAAGCCCACTTCCCCAGTGTCATTTTCTCTCACTCTGTCCCATGATCCCCCACAGCATAAGCCCCAGCCACCCTGACCTTCTCATCTTTTCCCAACAATGCCCATTTGTCCATGATTCCAGGCTGTGACCTACACTTCTCCACCATGGTGCTCCAGTTGGTAAGCTTCTCCTTCTCACATTAAAGCTGTAGTTCCCGGATACAATCTTGTCACATTTGGCCTGGTAAACAGTGCTATCCCCTCCTTGGGGATCCCACAGCACTTTTTCTACCTCTAGATTATATTTTCTGCTTGCCGATATTATATCTACTAGACTTTGAGTTCCTAAAGAGAAAGGATATGTGTCTTACCCATCCAGACAGCCTTGTTGCTGCTGCTGAGTCAAGTCTGACTCATAGAGACCACATATGACAGAGTAGAACTATTTCATAGGGTTTTCTTGGCTGTAATATTTATGAAATTGGACGACCAAGTCTTTGTCCCATAGAACCGATGAGTAGGTTCAAACCACAAACCTTTTGGTTAGCAACCAAATACCTAGCCATTGTACCACCAGGGTCCTCTGTATTGCCTTAATCTTTGCTGTCAAGTCAATTCTAACTCATAGCAACCCTACAGGACAGAGTAGAACTGTTCCCATAGAGTTTGTTAGGCTATAGTCTTTACAGGAAGCAGATTGCCGTGTCTTTCTCCTGCAAAGCAGCTGGTGGGCTTGAATTGTCAACATTTGGGTTAGCAGATAAGCACTTTAACCACTGTGCTACCCAAATTGCTGGCAGAGAAGTAGCCTAGACATGCTACTGGAATGAATGAATGAAAGAGTGCCTAAAAGAGAGATCTGTTATGCCTTGTGTCACTACTGCTCCCCTCTTAGGCTTTGTTTGTAAGAGCTAGATGATAGAGCCATTCCATGTTTGCTTCTGGGGTGAACATGCAACGATTACACTCAGTATCTGAAAGAAGAGACTGTTGATGCTTTGAATGTCACTACAAAAAAGCAAAGCACAGTATAAAAGCAGATGACTTCATGCAGCTCAGTCCCTGATTTCTTTCTCACAGCTTTCCCAAGATCAACAACTGGGTGAGGCTGGTTCTGTGTGGCACCACGGGCAGCCTTTATTTCCCCCATTATTAATTTTCTCTGGCTTCCAAGAAGTTCAGCAGTACAGTTTGGGTGATTGTTTCTCTGTGATGTCAAGTTGTTTTAGAACAATATTATGATGCCTGGTTGTACCTACTACCACTGAGACAAGCCCGGAAGTTAAATTATGAAGCAAACGTAAGCTTTGAAGAAATTTTTATTTAATCTGTATTCGCCTGTTTCATCTGCACATCCATCCAGCACAATCTGCATCATTATTAGCCACATCAACTTGCTTAAAAAAAGAGAGAGCGAGTAAAAAGTAAGACATCTGTGTTATAACATTAATATATTCAAAGGTTTTTACTTTCATCTTGGAGGCATTAACAGTGAGAGAATGCAATGGAAGCAGTGGACCTAACCACAGTATAAGTTACCAGAAGAAAAACGTACCTAGGAACATTTCAAAAAGGAGAAAAAGAAAAGGAGGACCTGCAACAGCAACAACAATAACAACAAAAGTATGTTTGTGAAGAGAGGACAAGAAAGTTGGGAATTATGTAAAAAGCTGCTTTTTTTCTGTAAATAGAGTACTTCTGCCATTGCTCCGACCCAGCCTTGTATCTAATTGCTAGTGCGATTTCTAAGGCACTGCGGCAATCCTGGAGAAGTGTGCTGAAGTTGTGTTTGCGCTGCTATGCCCTCTGGCTTGGCTGCCAGCCTATTCCCTCAGATCAGAGCCAGAAGGCAGACTGTTTTCGAATACCGATCACCTCACCCAGACCTAATCCTTTGAGTTCTCTTTGGCATCTATTCCTTCTGCCAGTTTCCTCTTCTGTTCCTCTCTTTTCTTCTGAAGTTGACAACAAAGACATCCTCGGGGCCCTCCTTGATGTAAGACCACTCTTGATGTTATTACAGTGTGTTCTTTTTTTTGTACCCTAAAGTTGTGCTACTTTTATATTCAGCTAGCACAATATTTGCACACCAGAAGATAAAGAACATGTGAATACGTTATACAGAGTGATAGTTTCTTTTTAATTTGTACCCCTCAGTGTTTTTTGATGTAAACCTTTTCCTTTCCCTGTCACTCATCTCCATACTTGATCAAGAACTTGGAGGTCTCTCTTTATAGACAATGGTACCTATAGACCTTAAATTGGCCTGACCTGCCACTTTTAATTTTAAAAATATGGCTGCACAGGATATGGATGAATATGGAATTCCTATGAAGCACAAAACTTTTGAACGGTTCCTGTCCTCTGTGATAGTGAGTTTTAAAAGGGAAATCTCCAAAGAGCTAATTAGTAGACAAGCACAGCTCAGCCTGAACAAAGCTGAAGAGATAGCAGATAACTAAAAGGACCTGGCCAGAGCTGACGAAAATCAAAGCCCTGACAGAGAGCTGGCAGCAACCTTGGGCTGCTAACTGACAGGGACAATAAAAAAAATAAAAATAAAAATAAATCAACCTGTGAACCTGGCAGAGAGTGACGGCCCCACTACAGGCTCTCGGAAGAGCACAGTGTCTCCACCGCAAGGAAGCTGTTATGTTCAACAGTCGAAACCAAAGGCTTAGCTGCTCACCCCAACTCCAAACAGTGTGCACTGGTTCTTATCACACTCATGAAGGAAAGAGACACAAGAGGCTCCAGAGTTCTTAAGAGTTTTTTGGAAAGTTCTAGGCCAGCGGTTAAGTTGAGTACGAGTATATTCTTTCTGGAATGGTGGGAAGGGTATAGAACAACCCAAGAAGGGCCAAAAACCAGGCTACTGGCAGCTCAGGCAGTGGAGTCAGGGAAGGAAAACGCCTAGAAAGCAGAAAAAGTCCCCCTAGGCGAGGACTCAGCAGGCCCAGCTGTCAACAAGAAAAGGCTGAAAATAAGAGATGGCTCTTGAAAGAAGCATGGAGCATGCAAGGAAAAGTGCATCGCAAAGGTCACAGTGGTTCTGGGCTCGAAAAACAATTTGCAAGGGCAGGATGTTGAGCCACATTTTAAAACTACAATGGAAGAGAAAACAAAAAAAATAATGATATTAAAAGAAAAACTCTTACCTGAGTGCAGGGACAGGGTGAGTTGGTGGCTTTGGGGGTCAGGAAATTAGTTAGACATAGGGAGAATGTATAAATAAGTATATTATAGACAAAAACTTTTCATTTTTTTTTAAAGAAAAACTCCTTAATTCACCAAAAAAGTGAGAAAAAGTTCTGGTGGGTTTATATTAGATCTAGGCACAAATAAGCTCTATTCTAAATTCACAGGGGCACAAAGGTTGTTGGAAGTAAGAAAACTTTCCTTAACTAAGTAATCTTACATTTTTTCCACCCGTTTATTACGTTCCATTTTATATTTGTAGACATAGAAATTATATTTGTATATAATCATATTTATATATAATAATATAATAAATTATAAATAAATACTAGAATACATATAAATTATAAATGCTATTATAAATAATAATGTAATAAATTATATTTTATATTTAGGACAGAAGCCAAGCCCTAACAGAGTGCTATACATACAGTATGAGTGGAAATTTAAAAGAAGTACTTAAAAAGCATTCCACTTTGAAAACTAAAAACCAGTAGCATACAGTAATAGGTGCTCTTAATTCCAGACAAGTTCTTCTGTTTGTATATTTATTCCTTTATGCTAAATACTAAAATCTAAGTACTAAAATTTAAATCTTTTAGCACCTGAAGACATGATCAGTGATTGCAGATTCCAGGGACATTTTCTCAGAAGAAAACAACTGGCAAGACTAGGTGAAAGCTTTAGAAGTAAAAGCCCAGAGGACTTTAAAATAAAGAAGAAGAAGGCATGTAGATATGCTTCGAGTCAAGGAAAATGCATCTCAGCACTCTTGCCCAGACTCCAGATCCTGTAACCATGTATTTGACAAGGAGGGAGGAGGAAAGAAACAGTGTTATGTATTTACCACTTACCTTTAAGAGTGCCGTAGTATCCTTTGTGCTCTTCCATCCACAAAGAACACTTGAGGCCGCTTAACGAGGCTTGGCTCAGAATAAATCTGATCACGTACATCTGTCTCAATGTGAGCGGGAGTAATAAGTATTGCACAAAGGTCTCTGAATCCAGGAAACATTTAAAGACTTGAATCATGGAGACTGTTCTTAACTAAACTTAGGGTCAAGGAATGACTTCCCCTTTTGATTTGGGCTTGAGATTCAATATCCACTTTGAACACGTATTGTTAATGTGATTCTGTCTACTTCTTTGACCAGATTTCCTCCAGGTAGGTAAAAAAAAAGTCTGTGTACTTAAAAGAAAACTATGTCTTACCAATCACAAAAGAGAATTTGGGAGATCCTAGGTGGAGCAGATGATTTACACTTGGCTATGAACCCAAAGATTGGCAATTGGAACCTACCCAGGTGCACCACAGAAGAAAGGTCTAGTGAACTGCTTCTGTAAAGATTCAACCAACCAAAAACATCAAACCCACTGCTATCTAGTCAATTCCTACTCATAGCAACACTATAGTTAGAATGGAACTGCCACAGAGTTTCCAAAGAGCATCTGGTAGATTTGAACTGCTGACCTTTTGATTAGTAGCCGTAACTCTTAACCACTACACCACCAGGGCTTACAGCCAAGAAAATCTTGTGTAACACATTTCTACTCTGACATACATAGAGTCTTCACGAGTCAGAACTGATTCAGCATCAACTGGCTTGGTTTTTATTTTGAGTGATTAAAACAATTAACCTGCTAAAGAGAAGGTTGGAGTCCACCCAGAGGCATCTCAATAGAAAGACCTGGTGGTTTGCTTTCATAAAATCACCCAATGAAAATCCTGTGGAGCCCAATACTACTGTGACACGTAGGAGTTGCCATGAGTCTGAACTGACTTGAAAGCAACAGGTAAAGTACCTTTAAAGAATCATCATCTGCTATGTTTTTCTGTGTCACTTGAAGTAAGGAATTATGTAATGAAAATTTTCCTTACATCTTTTCAAATCGGGGGCCCAACATTTATACATACTGAATGAGCTAAGAGCAAAGGCAATGCTTATAAGACTTAGGGCCGTGTCTGCAGAATAACCATTGCTAACTAATCATCCCTTAAAAAATGAGTTTTCTTTCACTATGAATGTTATGTTTTCCTCCAGAAATAAAGAAAAGGCAAGAATGATCTTTTTTAGTTTTACAGAGCTCTGCTTTATGAAAGACAATAAAGAAAATAAGAATCTTGAAATAAAGTGAATCTACTCCACCAAATTAAGGTGGAAAATAGGTTGAGCAGTCATGCTGAGAACAAATAGAATTCAACTGAATGCTATTTAAATAGAAAATATTTGATACTGAAATAGAAAAAAAGGCAACGCACATAAAAGTAATAGAGAAAAACATGTCCACGGAAGTCACAAAAATAAAAATTTAGAATTCTTAACTATTTTTTAATGTCATATTGTCAAAGCATTAGTGGAAACTATTGCTTTGGGATATTTTTGACCAATTGCCTTAATTAGCCAATCCCATCTTTTAAAATTTGCACTGAAGTTTTTTTTTTTTTCTGATTTATGCAAGAATAATGTGAGAGAGAGCCTCACCTACCCAGTCAAAAGATGTTAAAAAATATTCTCAGCAAATGAAAAATCTTAAAGAAATTTAGGTAAAGAATTCTCTCACTACAAGGTGAAAAGTTTCATTTTCTCTAGCAGATATTTGCATACTCCCTGAACATTGCTACAATCATACAGATACAACTGGGTTGACCAGCTAAGCTATATAGTTTGTTGCTTAACCTGTGTGTGCCAACATTTCCTTTTCTTTGTTTTCCTCTGGCTTACCAAATTTATCTCTTGACAAACACTGGTATAAAGAAACTTCCACAAAACAAGTAGTACCTGGGCTTTTCTTGCTATTTCTGTCTAATCATTAGTAGTAATTATTGTCAAGAGTTTGTAAGGCATCCTACAGTTTATGCTAAAATATATGCATACAGGATGATATTCAAACATTTAATAGCCAGAGTGATACATGTGTTAGCCAATCAGAATGAGTTTTTGTTGCATAAATAAGAGGCCATGCCAGCCCTAAACAATTGCTTTGATCATTCTGGTTGCAAATCAATTGAACATCAGCTTTGTCTAAACAAACTCCCAGAAGTGGACCCATTAAAGAAAACATAACGTGTACTGACTTGGCAATGTGTACTGACAGCAAACATTTCCTAAACTCTGTTTAACATATATTTGTGTGTGTGTGTGTATTATGAGTCATAATCGACTGGACAGTGAGTGATGTGCATGTGTATGGATAAACATACATACATACATGTATATATGAATAAATTACCTCTGACTTCTAAAACAGTTCTTCAAATTATAAAGCTCCAAAACCCATTATCCCAGTGTCATAAATGGCCTTTAGAACAGTTCATGAAAGCCACATTAATAGATCACTGCACACTGGCAGTGAAAGTTTGAGTATATCCCTTTCCTTAGCTAAGTTTTACCTTTATAATTTGAAAAAGGATAATCATGCTAATGATTTTTTGTTATTGTTGTCCTTTATATCTAAAATATATTAGATTTCTACCTCTTTATTTAACATGTTGAAAGGAATGAAAACCTATAGGCTAAGAAACCCTAGCAGTGTTTCCTTATCTAATCCACTGTGCCTTTATAACTTTTTCTTCCCTCTGCTATTTTATTTGTAAAACAATCATTTCAACTCTACCTGCCCTCAAGTGAAACAAAAGAAAACTATATATACACTTAAAAGGGAGATAGACTACCTACCACTTGTTATGATGACAGCAGAATTTCCTTAAGCCTCTCCCACTCCCCTAAACACATAAACCACTGATGGCAGAATCTACTATAAGATTTCTAATTTTGTGTAAGATAAAATTATTGTAATATTTAAATTTAGAACTACATTCTGAGAACTGCATTTTTATATCTGTGGTAACTCTTTCCTTTTTCAGGTGCTTCACATACATGCTTTTGATGGATATTTTCCACTCTTACAAAGAGCAAAAGTAGGCGGTAAGCATATTAGTAAAGTTCAGAGTCAAGTTCAAGATTCCCTGTTCAGGCTTATCCCCTGAGGTCCACTCTGATGGTTCAATCATGGTTTCAGCCTTCTGAACACACTAATGGGTGTTCTACCTGCATCTGATTCCTTTTCTTCATAAACTGTCACAAAATAATGTTTCATCTCAAGTGAAAAGAATTTCTAATTTTGAAAATATTAAAATACTTTTTTCCAGTATAATGGCCCAGAAATAGCTTTTAATGTAATCATTTAGAGCTAAGTTTTCTAGGTGAAGATGAAAATACCATGCTTTTCTCTAGCTAATTCCTTTTTTTATATTTGATCATCACATCAAATGATGCGTGTATCACAGATTTGATTAAATAATTCTCATCGTGCACACCAACAATGGGGGCACTCAGCACTGGATTGAAAGTTTGCAAAGGTCAGCAGCTGTTCTAAGAAAGCAGCTAATTATGCATGACGAGTGTCTAATTTGAGAGCAACACAAAGCACATGTCATCTAAACAGCAGAGAAATTGGTGTGACGTGCTCAGTGTATCTCTTATGAATTTTTTAATTGACCTTACTACATGCAATAATAACAACTGAGTGTGACTCCTGGCTCTTGGCTCAAGAACAAGGAATGAGGATACATTTTCCTTGGGAAAGAACTTATGACCTGTGGATGCTGAGGAATGATTCTGAGTACTTATTATTTAAATAAGGAGTGCTGATGGTGCACTGGTTAAGTGCTCAGCTGCTAATCAAACGGTCAGTAGTTCAAACCCACTAGTGGCTCTGCAAGGGAAGAAGGCGGTAGCCTACTTCCACAAACCTTCCAACCAACCAACCAACCAACCAACACATTGTGGCAGAGTTGACTCCAGCTATAGCAACCCTATAGGCATAGACTGGCACAATAATAATAATAACAATAATATCCTTTAAATAGGAATTTCTTGGGTCAGTACTGATGTTCCATGCTTGGTAACTGAAGGCCAGTTGTGTCTTTCTTTCTTCAATTGCTGTTGTAGGTTGGATTGGTAGGAATTGATCTGGACTCATGGCAGCCCTACATTTGCAGAATAAAATTGCTCCATTGAATTTGCAAAGCTGCGACCACTCAGAAACAGATCACCAGGCCTTTCTTCAGAGGCTCTTCTGGGAGGGTTTGCACTGCCAAGCTTTCAGCACTTAACCTTTTGTGTCACCTAGAGACTCCTGCAAATTAATATAAAGGTGTGCAAAGTCATAAAGTTGTTGACAAACTCAGAAAAATCAACCATGCATTTCTCCTTCAGCAAATTTTCTCATACTTCATCATCACTGATGATATTTGTAAAACATTGTGGCTGAACTATTTCTAATAAGATAAACATTTTAAACCTGACTAAACATAGAACAGTACTGATTTTTTAATTCATTTTTGGTTTTGGAACTTATATTAACTGAGTATTTTTTTTACTGTCATTTTTAAAAAACTGCTGTCTCCTTTACATTCCATAAATTATATCTAAGAAGTAGCAGTTATTCGTGTTTAATTTCTCACAGTCTAAGGCAGGCAGCACTGAACCACATACACCACAATACCCACAGAGACTGATCTGCCTGGTGCTTCACTCTGTACTGTGTACCATCACAACAAAAAGCAGTTCCATCCGGTTTATTACTCCATCCTAACTGTCTACTCCAGTGCCTGCCACATAGTTGTCAATCGAAGAATATGTCTTAGAACAATGAGTGAATGGATAAGAAATGAAAAACTACAGTTATCCAATTACTTCAATCTCTAATAATGTCATATTTAGGTTGGGGGGATCCCTGGGTGACACAAATAGTTTGTGCCTATTTATTAACCAAAATGGCAGAAGTTTGAACTCACCCAGCAGCACTAAGTCCCCCAGTGGAACTATGAAAGAAAGGCCTGGTGATCTGTTTCTGTTGCTATTGCAGCTAAGACAACCTCATGGAGTTCAGTTCTATTCTGTCATGCATAGGGTAGCTGTGAGTCAGAATTGACTCAACAGCAGCAGGTTTAAGTTTGGTTTAGGTAAATGTGTGGACAACTTCTCAACATTTCCATTTCTTCTAATTATTTGTTTCGTACGGGGAATACAGGATAATGTATCATACAGGATGGATCATCCAGACTGCTGTCCCACCATCAGATAATGAATGCTACTACTTAGACGAAAGAACACAGACTTTTGTGTTTGATAGACTTTGTCTTGTATCTCAAGATATTTAAATTCTCTGCCCCCCCTTGTCTATAGGAATACTCACTCTAAAGAGCTGTTTTATTAGATTATTATATTCAGACTGAGAATTTGAGTGAAGGAACTCTTAAGAACACATTAAAATATTAACCTTCTCTTTTAACTTAGCTGTAACCTGTGAATTATACATCACTCTGCTGTTTTCACTTACTGCATCGGAAGCCCTATCATCTGCTTATTTGATCTACTCTCTCTACAAAACACATCAACTGGCTCTTGCCTTAGATCGGCTTGTCAACCAAAGTAAGCATAGACACATAGAGATTTATAGCAAGAACAAAAACGGTTACTTAAAGGAAATCAACATTCAAGTCAATGAGCCATACTAAGTCCATATTAAATCCACCTGAGCCGCACTCTCCTCTTGACAGGGTAATTGTATAGGCGAACAGAGAGGCTGAAGAGGAAAGTAACTGCACAGATGGTGGGTAGGTGGAAGACAGGTGTTTGAATAGACACAACCTTCCCATTGTCCAACTCAATGATTCTCAATATATTCTTCTTGTCTTGCAAGTTTCATTTCATTTCATTGGTACTGGTTCTGCAGATGGCCACTGGGTAAACAAACAAAAATGACAATGGAGGAGATTTAAATATTAAACATAACATTGACAATGGTTGATTAAACCCCGGAAAACTAATTGTGTACAAGATGTCCTTTTGAGACGAGATGCCAAAAGGGTTTAATGCCATAAGTGGGAATAAATTTTGAAAGCTACTAAGGAATCTTAAAAAAAAAAAAAAAAAAAAGACCCCTTAGTAGCTTTCAAAATTCATCCCCACTTTTGCAGTCCTAGGAAACTCTGGTGGTACACTGGTTAAGTGCTATGTCTGCTATCCAGAAGACTGGCAGTTCAAATCCACCTGGCGCTCCTTGGAAACTCTATGGAGCAGTTCTACTCTGACCTAAAGAGTCGCTATAAGTTGGAACTGACTTGATGGTAGTGTTTTTTTTTTTTTTTTTTTTTTTTTAAAAAAAGAAGTCAAAGCTGTGAGAAGAGAATCACCAAACCCTAAAGTTTACATTTGATCAGTTGTTTTTAATTATCTATATTACAGCTAGGAACCCTGGTGGCATAGTGGTTAAGAGCTCTGGCTGCTGACCCAAAGGTTAGCAATTCAAATCCACTAGGCACTCCTTGGAAACTCTATGGGGCAGTTCTGCTCTGTCCTATAGGGTCACTATGAGTCTGAATCAGTAGTGGGTTTGGTTTTGTGTATGTTAGAGTTGAGAGGACGTTGTCTTTCCTAGTGTCTACCACCAATGGAAAGAAACAATCATATATATATAATAACAATCACATATAATAAGTCCATCTTACATCAGTATCTGTAAAACAATGATTGAGAATACAGGAGGACAGCTGGAAGCTGCTTTAGGCTGTATCTGGCCTGGCCAGAGATCACTCCAACAAAACTGGTCAATATTAGATCAGAAGTCCTTGAAGCAGATGCCCTGGGATAATGAAAGGAGTCACTGTACTAAGAAGACTTTGCCTTCATTATTTCAGAAGAAAGTACGTGAAACTCGTTGCTAGTCTGAAGAAGACTATGATTGTCCTCTAAACCCTGTTGCTGCTGTTGGGTGACTGTCTTAGTCAGCTAGTGCTGCTCTAACAGAAATACCACAAGTGGATGGCTTTAACAAAAGACGGTTTAGTCTTACACAGTCTGGTCAGCTACAGCACAAATTCAGGATGTCTGCTCCAGGGGGAAGCTTTCCCCCTTATTGGCTCTGGAGGAAAGTCCGGTATTGCATCAGTCTTTGTCCAGGGAGCATCTTGGCGCAGGAACCTCAGGTCTGAAGGACATGCTCTTCTCCCGGTGCTGCTTTCTTGGTGGTGTGAGGTTCCCAATTCTCTGCCTGCTCTCTGTCCTTTTATCTCCCGTAGGATGAAAGGATTAAGGGTGGTGCAAGCTATACTCCAGGGAAACTCCCTTTGCAGTGGAGTGGGGAGGTGATCCAATGAAGGGAGTTACAGTGCTACCCTAATCCTTTAACAGACAGCATAGGAAAATCACAAAATGGAGGACAATCATAACATATTGGGAATCATGGCTCAGCCACATGGCTACACGTGTTTTTACAGGGACACAATTCAATCCATGACAGGTACTGAATGTGACTTTCTGAGTAGAAAGTAGCATCGAGTAAATAGAGATACAAAGCTCTTTATTCTAAACCAAGTACTAGCAAAGCTTCTCTTTGACCCCAGGTACATGGAAATCCTTCAGCCAGACTCCATCGTAGCTAACCCAAGAAAACACGGCCATTGAGTCGATTCCAACCCAGCAATCCTGTAGGACAGAGTACAACTGCTCCATAGAGTTTCCAAGGAGCACCTGACAGATTCCAACTGCAGACCTCTTGGTTAGCATACATAGTAGTTAGCCACCACACTACCAGAGTTTCCATCTTAACTAAAACGACCACAGATCCTCAGTTTACAGCAGCTAGCTTTAAAGATTTTGAACACTGAGCTTCATGCTGCTTTCATGACAGACCATGGCTGGCACCTTCTACTTGTGGATGACTCATGGGCTTACCATCTCTACATCCCTCCAACAGTACTGCAGTACTGAACCTATTCAGGACAATGCTACCCAACCCTGTAAGAGTTCTGTGTTCCCCATCTGAATCAGATTCCTTGGACTTGTGAACAAGCTGAGGCTGTTGGAACAGTAATGTTATCTACTCTTCTTGCCAATAAATTTATTATTTATCATAAGATGGGATCTATGGCAGCTACTAGTGAAAGAATGATGGGCAAGATAGTCAAGGCATTTGTTTCCATAAGACTCACAATCAATCAGAGTCAAGGACAATAAATCAACAATTACATAAATGAGTATTAAAGTATAATTATGTGAACTGATGTGTGCCAAGCCAAGTGCCGTCGAGTCCGATAACAGAAGCAAAATAGGATAAGTTGCTCAGGGAAAGCATGCATCCCAGAGGAAAATAATATTTATGCAAAACACGAAACATGACTAACACCCCTAGAGACCCTATAGGACAGAGTAGAACTGCCCTATAAGGTTTCCAAGGAATTTCTGGTGGGTTCAAACTGCTGAGCTTTTGATTAGCATCTGTAGCACTTAGCCAGTATGCCACTGGGGTTTGAGTCAGAACCAACTTGATGGCAATGAGTTTGGTTTGGTTTTCTGGAAGGCAGTGTGGGCATTAGCCAGGCGAAGAATGGGAGAAAAGTGTTCCAGACTGAAGGTAGACTTACTTGAATGTCCTGGGGCAGGAAAGAGTTTGGCACATCAGGAGAGAAAATTGCAGATTAGTATAGCTGAACATGAAGATGAGATACACAAAGGCAAGATTATATAAAATACACAGGGGCCTTATGGGAATTTAGGCTTATCCCTTATGCAATATGAAACAAGATAAATTTAAGGGATAGGGGTGGGAAGGTGATACTGTTAGAAGTTCACTTGGAATATTTTGTGACTAAAACACTGGAAATACAGAAAGTGGAGATGAGGAAAGGAGCCAGAGGACTATAACAACAGTTCAAGTGAGAGATGACAGTGGCTTGGACGAGGGTAGGAGGAGAGATAACTTGTGTCCCTACGTGAATGTGGTCCATATCCTTTTTCACAGCCACCAAGGACAAGACATTTAAATCAGATCTTGTCTTCTGGTAAATAATTGTTTCCTTTTCTGTTAGAAGGAACAGCCATAGTCACATTACCAAGAACAGTGCCTAGTACCGATAACCACAAACAGATTTCAACAATCTTACATTTTAATAACATAAGGTTAATTCATGTACAATGAATAATAATGAATTAAAAGTGAAGCTGTAACACTTCTGCCCCTTAATAAAACAAAGCAAAATAAAAAATAAACAAACCCATTACCATCAAGTCAATTCTAACTCATAGTGTTTCTGTGTGTTACAGAGCAGAATTGCTCTGATTTTTCTTGGCTGTAATACTTATGGGACCAGGCCTTTTTTCCATGGCACTGCTGAGTGGGTTTGAACTGCAAACCCTTTGATTAGTAGTTGAGAACACACTACGTGCGCTACCTAGATACCGTCCCCTTAACAGGTGATCCACTGTATCTTAACTGTAGATACTGCTGGCGCACTGAGAGTAACCGTTTGCATGCAATAAGTAAGATTAAGTGAAACAGATGGAAGTATCATAAATAACTTATACCTCCAGAGTTCTAAACAAATCATGTGTATTTCAGTTAGACGTCCACCCTTTCCTCACACAGGTAATTGACAATGGTTACTCCATGCCTTAATCCATCTGTATCATATTTCTCAACCTACTCTTGATTGTCTGGCAGATTCATCTTCCTTCACACCACCTTCTCACTGTGGTAATTCTCTTGCTCTGTATTGACCTTGAGTTTGCTCCCCCTTTCCTGTTTGCTTTTGAAGCACCATCTCTGGGTCTTGCATTGCCCTTTGACCAGTCCTTTTTCTTCTGCTTCTGCACACTGCGCTGTACTCTTGTTCTCTCCCTCTGTCCCTTGCTCCTTCTGCTTTTCTACTCTGACTCCTGTTCTCTACCTGGGAGCTGCTACTTTTGCACAGGAGGAAGGAAAATTAAACAAAATTTACCCAATCAGGAAAAAAAGCCTGCGAATTCAATGGAAGAAGCTGATCAAATGAGGCAGAAGGAACTAGCATTACTTAATTCTGGAGGCAAAAGGGTTACGTAACAAGAAATCTCACATAGGCCTATCAGTAGCAAACTTTTTTTTTCCCTGCAAGGTCCACTTTGGTGACTGAGTACTGCCATTAAATCTCTTACTTTGGATGAAGGTATTCATTATTAGATAAGTTGTTTAAACATAATTATATTTTTACATACTAACATTATCACACATGTGGTACATGTGAAGCAATCACACAGTTGCATGAGATCAGAGGTAGAGTATTTCAGAAGTAGAAGAGGCAGCTAAAAATTAAATACTTATGAAAAGATTAGCAAGAGAGCCTACAGACTAGAAAAAAAAAACTTTTGCAGTGATAGATCTGAAAAAGGTCTAATCTCTAAAATATATTGAAAGCTTCAGCAACTCAATAATCCAAACAGAAAATGAGCAAAGGACATGAACGGACACTTCACGAAAGAGTACATTCGAAGAGCCGACAGACACATGAAATGATATTCCCAATTACTAGTCTTTTAGGGCAACACAAATCAAAACTATAGTAAGATACTATCTCACCACTGTGAAAATGGCACTGAGAACAAACAAAGTGCTGGTGAGACTATGGGGAAGATTAAAACCATTACCCACTGCTGAAGTGATTATAAAATGTTACAATCACTGTGGAAAGTAGTATGATACTTTCTCAAAAAACTAGAACTACACTATCATCCGGCAATGCCGCTGAGAGATATATATCCTAGAGCTAATACCAAAGACGCAACCAGATGTATGCATACCTAAGTTCATTGCAGCACTAGTCACAATACCAAAAAGATGCAAACCATCTAAGTGCCTGTCGAGGGTTGAATGGATAAACGAAATATGTTTATAAATCCCAAGGAATACTGCACAGCCACGAATAATAATGATGAATTCTCAAAATGCATTACACTGTGGATGAAACTGCAGAACATATTGTGCTGAGTGAAATAAGTCAGTCACACAAGAAAAAGTACTATATGGTAAAAAAATACTGTGTTATAAAAAGACAAGAATAGGTATACACACTGAAACCAATGTTCACTGATGGATGCCAGAAGTGAGGACGGAGGGAATAAGTGTCTGCTCTCTAGATAGTAGACACTTACTGTTTTGGGAGATGGAAATTATAACACCAGTGGTGAGTATAATGTGCATGTGCACAGCTTGACCAAACTAAATGACGTGAGTAGTAAGAATGCAAAAAAAAAGGACTTATTGGTAAATTCTAGAACATATATAACTGTGCAACAGCAACTTAATAATAGGAGTAGGGACACATGTGTGCATATATGTATGCATTCAAGTGTATAGTTATGCACATGTATGTATACAGTCAGGC
Source organism: Heterohyrax brucei (assembly GCA_028571685.1). Taxonomy (NCBI): domain Eukaryota; kingdom Metazoa; phylum Chordata; class Mammalia; order Hyracoidea; family Procaviidae; genus Heterohyrax; species Heterohyrax brucei. The sequence goes on from CM053143.1 coordinate 26,211,899, forward strand.
ATATATAAATATATCTATATGCAAGTATGTATATGTATATAAAAACATATGTATATGTAAGTGTATGAACCCATGTATAGTCCTCATGGACTTTATTGTATGTATGAATATACAAACACAGATGCTTACTAAACACCTCATGTGATGTCTATGAGAAATAATTTGAAGAAAAATAAAAGTCAACTTCATGGAATTGGTTGACCAGATCTGAAGGCTTAGGACTGCAGTTTCATGGGACAACTAGGTCAATTGGTATAATACAGTACATAAAGTCTATGTTATACGTCCTAGTTGGGTGAGTGGCATCTAGTGTCTTAAAGCTTGCAAGCAGTCATCTAAGATACATTGGTCTCTATGAATCTAGAGTGAAAAATATTGGAGGGAACCAAAGACTAAGAGAAGCTATTAAGTCATGGGACTAATAGTATACATAAACCACATCTACCCTGAAACCAGAAGAACTAGATGATACCCAGCTACCAATACCAATTATTCTGATTGGGAGCACTATAGAGGGATCTTGATAGAATGGGAACAAAATATGGAACAGAACTTAAATTCTTAAAAAGTCCAAATTTACTGTTGAGACTGGAGGGCTCCCCAAGACTATCAATGAGATGTTCTTCAACTCTTGAACCAAAACTATTCTGTGAGGTCAACTTTTAGATAAGTAACAGATTGTCTCATAAAATAAACAATATCACCTGTGACTACTGTGCTTATTTTAAAAAATAATCTACATGATACCAGTCAACACATAGTTTAAAGCAATGATAAGAAAGCAAAGGGGCAGGGAAACTAGATTACTGGAAACAAAACGATTAGAATAGAAATAACGAGAAAATGGACACACTGTGTAGAACATTACCAATGTTGTTGAACAGCTGTGTAAAAATTGGGAACCTCATCTGCTGTATAAACTTTCACCAAAATTACAATAAAATACTATTTTTTAAAAAGAAGAAGTGGAGTGACATTAGGACAATTCACATGCATGTTAGTTTGCAATAATAGATAATGCTTATCAAAGAGCAGGACTTCTAGGAATGAAATTAAGGACAGATTCATTGTTATGAGATGGAGAAAAAAGGATAATTTGAAGAGAATGGAGAATGACTTGGCTATCCAGGAAGCCAGTGAAAGAAGCCATCAGCAAAGAAGACCATCAGTAGGAGGCCTGGCAGAGAACACAGATTATGCTGTAAGAGTGCTGGGACCAAGGGTGTGCAGCTTTCCTGTTGAAGAATATGTCACCCAGGGATCAACTTTGGCAGTCAAAATCACACAAGTCACAGAAAAGGCATAGGAGGGCTTGAAGTCATTTATTCATTCAATAAATAGTCTGTGCTAGTCACTGTTCTTGATAATGAGAATACAGTAATGAATAAAATAGTCTGTATCCTTAAGGAGACTGCACTGTAGTAGAGAAGATAGATAATAAATGTCCAAACAAATAAGTTTACTGCTACTACTTAACATTTGCATAAAACCAAAAACGAAACTCACTGCCATCAAGTTGTGTCCAGTTCATAGCGACCCTAGAGGTCAGACTACAACTGCCCCATAGAGTTTCCAAGGAGCACCTGGCAGATTTGAACTGCCAACCTTTCAGGTAGCAGATGTAGCACTTGACCCACTACGCCACCAAGGTTTCCCAGACTTCCATAGTGCTTATTATTAGGCAAACATTGTTTTTGTTATTTTACATCCACTTGTACTTGTGCCGTCAAGTAGATTCCAATTTATACTAATCCTTGAGCATGGAGTAGAACTGCCCCATACAGTTTCTAGGAGCAGCTGATGGATTTCAACTGCTGACATTTTGTTTAGCAGCTGTGGCTCTTAACCACTGTGCAACCAGGGCTCCATCGTTTTACACATAAACCAAAAACCCAGTGCTGTCTAGTTGATTCCAACACACAGTGACCCCATAGGATGGGGTAGAACTGCCGCATAGAGTTTCCAAATAGCACCTAGTGGCTGTGAACTGCCGACCTTTGAGTTAGCAGCACTTAACCACCATGCCACCAGGGTTTCCATGAGTCAGAATTGACTCCACAGCAACAACAGACTTGGAAACAGTATCTGGTCCAAATTTGACATATACTAACCCTTAATTCTCACAACTCTCTTTATAGTAGGTAGCATTATAATTCCCATTTTACAGACGAGGCACAAAGAGCTAAAGCTTGAGCATCCAGTGCTCAAGATCACACAACCCTAAGTGGAGTTATATGATGTCCATGGTAAATAATTAGAAAAATAAAGGACAAGATATACTACTTAGAAGATTTGGCCCAAAAGAGAGAGACTATTTCCTAGAGAGAGATTGTTCCCTAGTAAGAACATAGTCTTTGGAATCTGAATTCCTCAATCAGTAGGCTACATCTGAGTGATAATGATATTAGGCAAACTGTATCATTTACTCTGAGCCTCCAGTTTCTCTTCTGTAAAACGGGAATAATAAAACATAGTTCAAGGAATTTCTGTAAAATAAAATAAGATCAGTTTATATAATGATTGTAAAGGATTTAGCATGAACCTGGTATATAAAATACACAAATGAAGCATCAGGGCTTGAATCTCAGCAACAACCGACACAAAGTGAGGAGAAAAATCTCTGGTAGCTGAGCATTTCTGAGAGAGGGAAAAATTGTGTTTCCTCAAGGATTTAGAAGCTCAGAGAACTAAGAGGTAATGTGAGAAATTCTTGTGTTTCTAAGGGAAATGGACTCTTTCAAGAAGTAATCAGTTCTTGGCAGAGACTTTGAGGGTAGAGACTCCCTGAGGAGCTTCGATTCACTGGAAGGAGACCGCAGCAGAGCAGCCAGAGAGAGGATGAGGCCTAGGGGTTTGCTGGACTTCATACAATCACAGACAGAAGCCCTGGAGGTAGAGTGGATCACACAGCAGCTTGGTCATAGAGCACAGGGCTGCAAGTCAAATGGCTGGGCCAGCCGGGAGTTTTGTTACTGAATGTCATTTCACCTGGTAATATATAGGTGGCTCTTTACACAGATCTGAGAGGAGAGAACTTAGCCCGAAGCAACAACGTCTACTTTCATTACACTTATAAAACCTCATGATCCTCCCTTTTGCTATTTTCAGACTCTCTCTGTTCAGCAGGAACCTAGGTATTATTTTCTATTATGGTAAAATGAAAAATAAAATTGTTAGTTGCCACTAACGTGCCTCTCAGTTTTCTCCTCCTTTCCATAATCAGGTTCTTTGCTTATCAAACAGTTCTCCTTCCTTATTAACAAGTCAAGAGGTAGCATTCAGAGATTAACAGCTGAACGCATAACCAGTGTATTACCACATGAGGATTTTTAGTAAAGATGTAGCTATTTTTATTTGTTTGTTGGGTATACTGAAAGATCTTAAGTCTCATAATCCCAAAGTGATTTGCTTGCTCAATCCAAAAGACTTTAGGAACCATGGCCTCTGCCCAAGGTAGAATTAGGATGTATGTTGGCACTGTAGTCGATGGTTTGGAAGTGAAGATGAACGAATTTGATGCTGGATTTTGCCAGTATTATCTTATAACATCATTTTATGACATCCTTTTTTCTGTGATGAATGGGGATAATAAGGGTATTAAACTCTGATTACAAAAGAAAATAAACAACTCTGGTGGCACAGTAGTTTAAGCATTTGGCCGCTAACCAAAGGTTGGCCAGCTGCTTGTGGGAGAAAGATGTGGCAGTCTTCTTTCACAAAAGACTACAGCCTTGGATACCCTATGACACAGATCTACTCCAGGCGGTAGGGTCATTGTGAGTAGGAATCTACTCAATGGCAACAGATTTTTTTTTTTTTTTTTTTTTTTTAAAGAATCTAGTATGTCTCTGGAAACCCTGGTGGCATAGTGGTTAAGTGCTACATTTGCTAACCAAAAGATTAACAGTTCAAATCTGCCAAGTGCTTCCTGGAAACTCTATGGAGCAGTTCTACTCTGTCCTATAGGGTCACTATGAGTCAGAATCAACTCAACAGCAGTGGTTTGGTTTGTTTTTTTTAATGTCTCTAATGGGCTTGGCTGGCTGACTGGGTTTGTCTCTAACTTGAAATAGGATATTCAACCAAGGGAGAATAATTTCATGAATAACAGTCTATAGAAGTAGAAAGCAGAGAGAGTAACGTATAAACTTACGTTATGGAACATGAACAGAACAGAATGTGCAGAACATCATCTGCTGGTAAGAAGTCTATTTAAAATAAATTATTTCAGACCACATTTGATATCAGGACACTTCAAAAGAGCACTAGATGAGAAGTATCTTTGTCAATATCAGTACCGAAATGTTTCAGTTAAAGGCCTAAGTACGTGTACCTTAAAAATGTTTGCTGATGGCACATGGTGATGGCCTCAATGCTTGCTTTGTCTTCTTGGTCGACCAGATACCCAATGGCTACTCTTCAGACTCAGCAACAGTGACTTTGGTTTGGGGTTTTGTTTGTTTGTTTGTTTTTTATTTTCTTTGGTTTTAAATGAGACAGAGCTGAAGTCCCCAATCATTATTTTGGGCTCTGCACTTCCACTGGATGTGATTCAAATTCCTGACCCTTTTAAATTAAATTTCCAAAAACCAGTAACCTGGAATGACTATCTGTCCCCACTGAAACTTAAAACAGTTACAAGTTGCGTTGTATGCTCTTAACAATAAGCCTAACTAGGTGGTCAATGAATATGTTTAGACTTATTTTAAAAAGTCCTAACGTGACTAAAATAGGAGTACTCTCCTGGTTTACTCGAACGACCTTGTCTTTTTTATGGGAAGCCATGCTGACCTGTAACTTACAGAGACTCTTCACTTGTTAGATTGTTCTGAATCACAAAGACACTGAAGAACAGTTATAAGAAGAGATTCAAAATGATGAACAACACACTCACAAAAATAATCAGGTAAAAACTTCAGAGAAACCAATCTATAAACGTGAAGAATGCTTTGAGTGGAATTAGGACAGTGGTCAGCTTGAAAACAGACACTCTAGAGGCTCTCGGCAAGAATGATGGACTTGTAGGCAACATCTTGAGAAAAAAAATTGTGCCTGGTTGGTAAAAAGTATCAGTTTCACATTAGCTAAATTTCTTTAAAAATGTTGCTGAGTTTCTAACATGTCAAAAGCATCATTATCTATTTAAAAATGTTTCCAATATTAGAAGAAACATGTCTTTATAACCAGTAAACGAGCTGCTGTCAAGTTGACTCTGATTCTTAAAAACCCCGTGTGTGTCAGAGTAGAACTGTGTGACACAGAACTTTTAATGAAGGACTTTTTTTCCCCCAGAAGTAGACTGTCAAGCCTTTATTCCAAGATGCTGCTGGGGGGACTGGAACCTCCAACCTTTCAATTAGCAGCAAGCACGTTAGCTGTTTGCCCCACCTGGGACTCCTACACCTTGATGCTGTTAGCTCCTGTCATGTCAGCCCTTGACTCGTGGCAACCCTGCACGCCACACGGCAGACCTGGTCTGCAGGCTGTAACCTTTGCAAAACAGTTTGTCCGCCCTTTTTGTCTGTGGAGCCACTGGGTGAGTTCAGACTGCCAGTCTTGCAATTAGCAGCTGATTCCAAACCACTGGTGCTGCCAGAGTTTGTTTTCTATTTTCACAGGATGTCTTACTCATCTAGTGCTGCCACAGAGCAGAAACAGCACAAGTGGATGGCTTTAACAAGGAGAAATTTATTCTCTCACAGTCCAGTAGTCTACAAGTCCAAATTAAGTGCCAGCTCCAAGGGAAGCTTTCTGTCTCTGTTGGCTCTGGAGGAAGGTTCTTGTCATCAATCTTCCCCGGGCTACAGAGATTCTCTGTATAGGAACTCCAGGTCCAAAGAATGTGCTATTTTCCTGGCTCTTGTTCATTGGTGGTATGAGTTCCCTAACTCTTTGATTCTGTCTTTTTTTATATCAAAAGAGATTGGCTTAAGACACAATCTAATTTTGTAGACTGAGTCTTACCTAAGTAACACAGCTGCTGTTAATCCCATCTCATCAGCATCAATGGAGGTAGAATTTATGACACAAGGAAACTCACATCAGATGACAAAATGGTGGGCAACCACATGATACTGGGAATCGTGGCCTAGAAAAAATAATATGTATATTTTGGGGACACATAATTCAATCCATGACATCAGACAAGATAATGTAGGTGTGGGAATTTGACAAGAAAGTTGTTCTCTTTGAAAAAATTCCTTAAGAAACCTTGCAAAATAAAAACCCTGTGGCTTGGTGGGTTCATGTGAGCTATAAATTAACATCTGGCTCAGTAGGCTCTGAAGCGATAGCTACTGAATGAATGAAAGAACGCAATGACCCGTGAAACAGTACAGTCTGCAAGGTTTTTTGTTTTTTATTCCCCGTAAATTCATTAGAGCATTTTCTCAGTATCACCTAAATTGACTGCCCCTTCACTGACCCTCTTCCCATCTATTGCCAGTGCTAACGGTGTGCTATAAAAGAGGTGGTAGACTATCCCACAGCTCAAGGAATCTCCCTGGAATCTACACCTTATCCCGTGATCTGAATGCTCGTGTTCTGGCCTAGGAGACCTGATTTCTCCTCTGTTGCTTGACTAGAAAGATGCCTCTTGGTCCAACCACTGCTGTCTATCTGATTTTAAACTTAGTTCTCAGCTTTGGACCTTTTCTTTGATCACCACAAACCCTAACCTGCAGAGTTGTTCTACCCTCTTGTTCTTTAACAAAGCACTAGGTCTCAGCCCCTTGGGTGCTTACCTAACTGCTTGAGTATTATTCCCTGATTTCTAATTTCTGTTTCTCAGACCATGGCTGTGATCGTGACTACAGGTATCCAAGATTCCTAAACTTCCAGAGTAACTGCCTTGTTTCTTCTAGAACTTTCTCCATACATCTGACAAGGACATACCCTGAACTTGAAGTCACAAGCCCTGGACACCTGCTTCTCTAGTTAGACAGCTAGGGATAAAGGCGGAGCTGCGTCTTCAGCTCAAATTCAAAGCCACCTGCTTCTTGGGCTGAGTACTGTTCTCCACAGAGGGTAAGGCCAACAGGACAAGGATCTAAACATTTTAACTAGGACATTCCAAGACTCCAGCCTGGTATTACTCTCCGAATTTACTGGCGTAAGAGACTCTGCTGTTATTTCGCCATCAGTGAAGTTATCCCTCAGATAGAGGTTTCCTGAGGAACTTAGCCTAACTTTTGTCACTCATTCTCAAAAAGAAGAAGAGAGATTAATGGAGTCTTCCTTGCAGTCAGGAGTTTCTGAGCCTCCCAGTAGACTTCCTGAAGCCTCAGTCTGCAGGATCAGAGACAAGCATCCACCACAGTGCTTCCTGAGCTGCTGTCCTGTTCAGAGCAAATCTCTCTTTCAGGATTGAAGGGGTGAAGTAAGGAACTATTCATGAAACAATATAGAATATAGCTCAAGAGTTTAGGCTGTGGAGCCCAACTACCTGATTCCAATCCTAATTCTGCCATGCATGATTCTGAGACCTTGAGTAATTTGCTGAAACTCTGTAACTCGGTTTCCTGATCTATGAACTGAGCCTCATTGGTGACAACACATATTTGTTGTGTTACTTCTCTGAGAAGTGTATGGAGCATATGGACACAACCATAAATGAATAGGTAAGAATAGACCAAATACAAATAAATATATACTATCAGGGAGATAAGAGCTATGCAGAATAAGAAAGCATTATCAGGGAATAATGAGTGATGAAGAATTTTAGATGGAATAATCAGAACAGTTCTCTCTAAACAGATGACATTTGATCACAGTCCTGAATGCCTTTCATATAACATACATACATTTGTATTAGTGGAAACGGCAGGTGCAAAGGTCCTGAGGCTGAAATATGTCTGGGATAATGATATTATCTATTAAATTCAGTTGCTGTGAAGCTAAATGAGTTAATTCTATTTAAAGTACCTTAAGTGGTAAAAACTACCAAAAGGTTGACAATTTGAATCCATTTGCTTCTCCTTGGAAACCATGCAGAGTAGTTGTATTCTATCCTATAGGGTTGAAACCGATTCACCAGCAATGAGTTTTTTAAGTAGAGCCAGATACATAAGTGGTTCTTGATTTATGTCAGTCATTCATATTATCAGACTGCTTCCTATAGTCTGGCCTAGCATGTCCATCCAGTTCCCTTTTCACCCAGGTCACCCTGGTGCTTGGGGACACTGCCACCTGCTGTTTCCTTGGTGGCTATGAGAAACATTTAAGAAGATGGTGTGCTTTATCTGCTACTCACCCTTCCTCTTCTGTCTTCACTTCTCCTGATTTCATGTCCACTGACCTTCTATTAACTCCACCCTCTGTTTTATCCGAGATCTCTACCACTGGTACTGCCCAGGGCACTTGTTAAGTCCCAACCCACCCTTCACCACAGTGCCAGGGATCCAGGACAAATGTGACTCTTATAAAGAAATGGCTTTAAGCAGAGAAGACTAATCCCAACATGTGTTTGATTGAGGTCTGCGTTTTTGTCAGATGAGTTCCCCCGTCTCCAAGGCTAAAATGTGATGAAAAAGAATAATGACACCAGACTATGAGGGAGCCCATCAGAGTACCCGCTTACTCAATGAGGGAGTCCAGGAATCTTGGAGGAAAAAACATAGCTCCCACAGGACTACCACTGCTGTAGGGCAGTCTGCATCTGAGGCTTCCACCTGCACTCACTGACTCATGAAATTTCTCTGCTGAGTATGAGTTTAATTTGTAATTTTTAAAAAGTAGACATCTGTGATCTTCCAACATTGCACATATCTGAGAAAATGACAAGGAGAAATGTCCCCTGGTCGGCTGTGCATGAAGTGGTGTCATTGTTGTATGCAGGAGTCTGGCTATCTACCAAAAACCCACTGCAGTGGAGTCAATTTTAGCTCATAGAGACCAAATAGGTCATAGTAGAATTGCCCCAAAAGGTTTCCAAGGAGCAGCTGGTGGATTTGAACTGCCATCATTTGGTTAGCAGCAGAGCTCTTAACCACATCAACTTCAGGGCTCCTGGCTGTCTCTAGGACTTATTAATGCACATATTTTAAATGCCTTTCTGTTACAACACCCTCGTAGATGAAGTCTGACAACTCAGTTCACAAAGTTAATTGTTGTGCGTGCTACATACCTCACTGCTGAATTTATTACTATGACCACCTTCTAAGTACTCCTCGTGGGAAGCTACAAACCAATACCAGTGCCTAGTCCACCCTTCAGAACAATGTTGGAACTCTTTCCGGAATGGCCATTGTGCATGGAGGCAAGGTGACAATTTCAGGAACTTAATTGTATAGTTGTCTGTCAGGGAGTTTTTAGCCAGTAAACAAATAACTGTATTGGAATACCTAGCCCTACTCACCTGATCTGGCCCCCAATGCCTTTTTTCTTTACCCAAAGATAGAGGAAATATTGAAAGGAAGATATTCTGATGACATTTAGGACATAAAGGATAACACAACAGCAGTTCTGATGGCCATTCCAGAAAAAGAGTTCCAAAATTGCTTTGAAGGGTGGACTATGCTCTGATACTTGTGTATAGCTTCCAAGAGGAGTACTTTGAAGATGACTTTAGTGATATTCAGCAGTGAGGTATGTAGCTCCTTCTCTAGGATGAGTTGTGAACTTAATTGGCACATCTTTGTATTTACTGAATGTGATATCTCATGATGCCATATGATATCTCAATAATGCCAACTACTAAAGACATTCATTCATTGAGTCTGTTAAGAGGCCAGGTATTGTCCTAAGAATTTCACATTTATTATCTTCTTTCATCCTCACAACAATCTTAGGAACAAAAATCTCCTTATGTCACCAGGTTGCAAGATCACATTGTTCATTAATATCCAAATCACAACAACCTGGGTCAGTGTCAGTGTCCCAATTCACTACAGGATGTCCAACTTCTTCACACCAGTTTCCCTTTTGTGAACTTCTGGGAAACCCTGGAAAATTCCTCCCATTCAAAAACCTGTCTTTCCGGACTTCGCTTCCCGGGTTGGGGGCCTTCTGCAGATCTGCTCTTCCTGCCCCAGGACTTGTGTCTCTAAGGCCACAGCTGCTGAGCTCCCAGCGTAGCTTTGTCACAAGTGCCAACTCGGACGCTTCCAACATTTCCCCACTGTGACAGGGAGGATTGACCTGTAAAGCTTTAGTGAGACTCTTTGATAGCTTTGGGGAACAGAACGGAATAACATGGAAATGATTTAAAATCTAGTGTTAGACATGGGCTGCTTTCAGAGTTCTCAGGATCAAGCTCCTTCAGAGCACCCCCCGCCATCCTACAGTGCACTGAGCTTCTAGATTCTTCCTTACAAAATGTCACAGAGGTCAATTTAAAGTGCTGGTAATGGGGCTTCTTTGTCAATATCACTTATACTCTGAGTTTAGGCTTCTTTTTTTTCTCTAGCCCTAAACAAAGAGATCCTTTTATCATACTGTCTGAAACCTAAATCCCTGAGCTCCTAATTGCCACCCCAGGATAAGAAAAGGCCTTTCCCAAGCTACTACCAAGGCAAAGAATGAAAGCAAGTAAACCAACATTGGGGCATTTCCCAGTTTTTGATTTTTTTCCTGTTTGACTCTTCCAACATGTGAGGCCCAAACAGCCATTCCTGAATATCCAACATCTGTTCCCAACTGACATGGCATTTTGTATGTATCACTCCACCACAGTCTCACCACAGCTCTTGAAATGGGTATGATCTGAGTGAATTTTTTCATATATATTCTCAAAAAAGTTTGTGAGACTGGAAATGTTACTAGATCCAAGAAACAGATACGGAAACTCAGGTATAGACATTTAAGTAACTTGCTTAAGCTAGTAGACACCTTTACCAGAAGGTACACTGTGTTTTTTACACACTCCTCGTTCAATCCATCCTCTCTCAAGGATGTTTTACTCCCCCTGTGAACTTGTCGGCAACAGGTTTTTTGGTTTTACAAGCTGCTTGGAGCCCTGATGGCACAGTAGCTAACAGCCTGGCTGCTAACCAAATGGTCAGCAGTTTGAATCTACCGGCTATTCCCCGGTGACTCCATGGAGCTGTTCCACTCTGTCCTACTGGGTCCCTAGGACTTGGAATCAACAACAACAAGATTTTTGTTTTTGCTTGTTTTGGGTTTATGAACTACTTGGAGTGCCTGAGTGGTACAAACAGTTCATTTCCGTGGCTGCTGATTGAAAAGCTAAAGGTTCAAGTCTACCCAGAAGCATTTTGGAAGAAAGGCCTGGATATCTACTTCTGAAAACCTAATCATTGAAAACCCTATGGAGCACAGTTCTACCTTGATACACATCGGGTTTTCATGAGTTGGAGTTGACTTGTCAGCAATGGGTGCTGGTTATGAACTAGACAGCCATTTCACGAACTACTGCTGCTTCTCATTTGCTTTGGAAAAAAACTGCTAGGATGGGTGAACATCTGTTTCCAGGTCTTTCAGATGAAGCAAACTGCAAATTTTCAAAACATGCCATTCCTGAGTACCTCCCTCAGCCCTCAACCTTCAAGGTCTCCACAAAGAACTTTCCTGACTATTCTATCTACATGGTCTGCTTTCTATGATTGCTGTAAGCTTGCCTTTTTGTGTTTCTTAAATCACACAACGTAGGACTTTGTTATTTATTACAAAGGGCCTTTATTAATCACTATAGACTCGACGGCACTTGGCTTTGGCACAGGTATTCTTGGAAATCCTGGTTACATAGTGGTTAAGTGCTATGGCTGCTAAGCAAAGGGTCAGCAGTTCAAATTCACCAGGTGCTCCTTGAAAACTCTATGGGGCAGTTCTACTCTGTCCTATAGGGTCACTGTGGGTGAGAATCAACTTGACAACAATAGGTTGGCTTTTCATACAAGGTACTCTTCCATTGTTCTTCCTCCCACTCCTTCTATTTCCATATATATTGGAATTGTTGTCTACACAAAACTAGAACCCCTTCGAAGGTAGGGACATGTCTCACACATCAGTTATATTTTCTCCGAAGAATGCAGTGTTACGCTGACTTCACATTGTTGTACACCATCAAGTTGATTCCAACTCATGGCAACCCTATAGGACAGAGCAGAACTGCCCCACTGAGTTTCGCAGGTTGCAATCTGTATGGGAGCAGATTGCTAGGTCTCACACCTGAGGAGCAGCTGTTGAGTTCAAACCTGCGATCCTTTGGTTAGCAGCGAAGCACTTAGTCAGTGCACCGCCAGGGCCCCTTTGCTGACTTCCTGCATAGTGCTGAATGAATGTTGGCTTGATATAGATTCTTGTTAAGATTAACCTGGAAAAAGAAGGTAGCAGTATAGTAATTTGATAACATTTAAAATACATACTGTGAAATCTTTTTCATATCACCAGTAAACTTAAAAGTGCTTTAAATGTCAGTGGTAATTATAGAAACAAGTAGCATAGTTTTCTTGAATCAAAATGCCCAGCAATATAGCTTTTACCTTTACAAAAATTTTAAAGAGATGCTTTTCTATTATTCATTGATAAATGGAGGAAAATGAAGAAAACTTTAGAAAAATTAAAAAATAATTAAAATAATTCTTATAGTTTCTGGATAACTTTCACACATTAGTTTTGAGGTGATCTTATTTCAAAATCTGCTAAAGTGTCTTTGGATGCCATTACCATCTACTTCATTAAATAAATAAACTGAAAACATAAGCCTTAGAATTAAAAAATAAAGAAGGATAGCTATTTGGTTTGATTATAGAGACAGTTGTTTAATAAAAGACAAACGGCAATGTCGCTCTTTGATGCATTTCTGTTTAATAAAGTTCCTTCTAACCTACATTTAATCAAACTGAAGAAGAAGCTAAACTGTTTTACCAAACACTTTGTGAGCAGCAGATTCTCTTTCTGCCCTTTCGGGGAAACTACTGCTTTCGGATTACAAATGATAAGTCTTTTGTCTTGTTTCTTCATGTTTCTGGAGTTCAAAAATGTCTTATGGCAAAGTTAAATCTACTTTAGGGGCATTAACATATAAAGCCAAAGATTATCTTGCCCTGGGCCATTACTATGCCTTTAAATAATAAAAACTTGATCCAAGTCACATATTGAAGCAGACAACGCTCATTGGAAAGTTTTCGTTTCTTTCCTATTTTCTTTAAATCCCCGGAAACTTGTTTATTTCAGTCAAGAGCCCACCCTCTTCCAAACACATCAGCTTCTAGAGAGCTTTATTTAAATGCCTCTGTCGAATGAAAGGCTCCTTTCATGCCATTTCAAGCCCTGAAGTACCAAAAGGGTAAATAACTTGAAATATCATTTTTGACTGACTCGACTTTGAAACAGGCAGAGCCTGCGTAAACAGAGGCTCTGCTGCGAGCCGCCTACCTGCCTCTCTAAACAGTCCCATCCGCTATCAACTAACGTTGCTAACAGTAATCAACACCTTATTTCACGGGATTAATGAGTTAGAGCCAACAGAAAAGGACAAAACCTCATAACTTTTCCACAAACTTAGTTAAATGTCAAGGTTTTTAAAGGCCTAGTTAGCAAGTATATTAGATGAGATATGTCAGTTTCCCAATTTACGACTCTGACTTGTCTCTTGTGATTCCTTGTAGCCTCTAGCCATTCTCCTCTTACCTGAGGCATTCTCTGGCAAAAACCCGATGCTTCCAGTCATTCTGCATTCCTGTGTTTCTTCAAAAATAATTGGACAGGCACCTTTCCATAAACAATCATCATTAGTTATATACGGTACACAGATAAGAATACCACACAAATAACTTTCAATGGAATGTCTTGAGCCAAATAGTAATAATTTGGCCCATGCGTTACAGATGTGATTGACAGAGAGTTAATGCACTTCGCACTTTTCCAGGAGGCTCTGGGTACGAGCTCCTTGATGCTCAGAAAGTCCTGCTCCCAGAAAAGTGACATCGACATTGACCATTGAGTTTGTTGCTATTCAATAGCTGGTTCCGTTTCCAGGCTCTATGATTAAAGTCATTATGGGAACTGTCAGCTGGGGAGAAGAAATGGAAACTGTCACAAGAAGCAACTGTCTGAAATGTTAAAGATCCCCATAATGTTTACCAGTCTTAAAGCAGGAGGATTTTAACTTAATGAAGATCAATCTAAATTGTAAAGCTGTAAATAAATTTAAATTGTAATGTGAAATATTTTGGGGTTCAGTACTCATCGGTTGATTACCTCTATGACCAGCCCCTCCTTTTTTTTTAATCTTGGAAAAATCGTGGAGGGATAAAAGCCTTAATACCTACGGCTACAAATAAAATTTAATCTGAAAAAGAAATTAATTCACATCTTTCCAAGATCTGTTCTTAGAAGCATGCGTATTCTGTGGAAAAAGTTGATGAAATGAAAACGTAAACTGAGCAAAATAAAAACACATGATTTGAAAGTCTTTAGTAATTATTTTTCTACTCAAGGATCCTGATGACACTAATGTTCAACCAGATGTATTTCTAATCTGACCCTGAACACGTTTACGCATTGTTATTACGTATATTTCCTCTAATGTTGAAACTGAAAATTTCTGATTTCTGATTGGGATTTATATGGCTGCTGTATAATCATACATCATCGAATACACAGACCAATAAAATGATTTGTCAGTTAAACATTTTTTGAAATTTGTGGATTTAAAATACGTGGATTCTGATTACTTATCTAAGTGTTTATTAATGCTGTTTGATTTTCAGTTCATGTTTAGCTCATTTTACAAGGTGTCGGAAAACACATGGGGTGTCTAAGAAACCGTCACAGGCCAAAGAAGGCTAAGGTGACTTAACTACTAAATGTAATTTGCTGTCTTAAAAGGAACCCTGAAATGAAAAGAGACACTAGGAGAAAAGTAGTGAAATCTGGGTGGAGGGTGGAGCTGACCTAACCAGTGCTGGTTCCTCATGTGATGAATGTGCCACAGTAATCAGGGTTGCCATGGGAAAGATGTATGCCAAATAATAACTGGTCATCTGGTATTCGAATTTACCTGCGTGTCCAGTATTTTATTAGATAGATCTGGCAATACTGATAGTAGTGTAAGATGTTAACAGAAGAGAAACCTTGTTGAGGGATATACGAGAACTCTCCAATACTATTATAGCTTCTCTGTAAATCTAAAATTGTTCTAAAATAAAACCTTTATCTAAATTACAAAAAGCAAATAGAAAAACACATAACCCATAGAAAACATCTTATTTTAGTTCATTTTACACACCTAAGAAAAGATTAAAATTGGACACCAACCAAAGCTTGAATTTTTTTTTTGCCAGTATATAAACAACTTGACCCTTTGAAAAAATGTTAAGTTTTAACCCCATTTGCCGATGAGAGAAGAACCTAATACACAAATACCAACAGTAATATTCTTCTGTTTATTTTTCTTTCCTCACCTACTATGCCCAGGTTTTAACATTAAGAATATTGTGTTTGATATTTTCTGCATTAAAAACCGCTTTAGGCTTTGGTTCCATTTTACTCCCAGTCAGAAAGATCAGAAAAAGCTCAAGTCACACAGTGAGAAACTTTATCCACTGAATGAGACATTATCCATTCTACCAGACTGCAAATCAAAGAGTATCTCTTAGGCTGCTTAAAAATTCATTTTAAAATCTGATCCTGATTGTACTTTTATGGTAATTTCATACCATCAATCATCCTTTTACCTTTAGTCTCCAGGTCCACTGCTCTCCCCATAGATCTCATTCACTCTACCTCATTATAATTCTTTAGGTGAGAAAACAGGGTAAGAAACCTTAACAGAAAATGAGAGAAAGATGTAAATTTCTTGAGAAAAGTCAGGTTCACTACGAAGCAAAGCTAATGATATGTTCTGATCTTTTTTCTTTTTTTCGTAATTAAAATATGGGAGGAAAAAGGGACCCCCAAAAGGGGCAAAAAATCTTGTCTGCCATGCAAATAAGAGGTATTTGTCATCTAGCTGGATCTCAGCAATATGTCCTAATAATTTTAAGCTGTCAGGGTTCTGGCTTGTGCCTGCCATTTGAAGTGAACAAAGGAAATGTTTTTGGAAGTTACCAGAACTTTTCTTTCTTGTGTGATGTTTGTCTGCCCTTCACTGAGGCTGCCTTCTTTCTAATACTGTTTTCAGTAAATGGAATTCATTACAGTGTGGAATTACGGGAGCCCCAGCTACAAACCAAATACGGCAGACCCCTACCTAGGTATGTAAGTTCACACAGAGTTATGGGAAATCAATAATATAACTTTGGGTATTATTCTCCACTTGGCAATGTATATATGCCTTCTCCAGCTAACAATTAATCACTAGAAGGGAATAGCATGTGGCTGTTGTCAGCCAGAAGGTGCTTGTGGCAAGTGAAATGATTTCTAACATCCAGTTTAAGCTCAGCATTCATTCAGTCTTTTCAGCATGATTCAATTTTACTAACAATAAATGTTATATTTTTGCTCCATTGATTTGAATGCTGACTCCAGTGTAAAGCATACTTCTTAGAGCAAGAAGAAATGTAGCGGGTAATAAACTCGGCAGCATGGCTCAGCCTCACTACATTTAGATAGGAATTTTTTTTTTTTTTTTTTAAAGGCCATTAACCACAAGGGAAAGGACTGATTTTTCTGAAACACCAAGTCCGGGGCTGCACTATCGTTTCTAACATCTTTAACAAAATGTTGCCATAAACCACAGAATGCCAATAATAGCAATAATCCCTCCAAAATGGGCTGTTACCAGCAGTTAGTGACCAGTTTCTTAGTTAATGGCCTGAGGGTAAAGGCTTTAAGAAATCTGTATTCACTATTTCCTCTCAGGCAATTTAACTGGATGCATGAAACTGCATTTTCACTGGGATTTCAAAATGTTTGTGCTCTGACAAGGCGCTCATCTTAAAGTCTTTTGATTACATCTCCACCTCCACATCCTAAAAACAAAAACCAAACCCTCTGCGGTGGAGTGGATTCGGACTCCCAGCGACTTCACCTTAGGAAGCGCCAGCCCGCAAACCATCTACTCGTGGGGGCAGGGTAGTGTACACTCTTCGTTAATAAAGTGACGATCTGAAAGATATGAAAAGTATACATGCCTATATAATCACACGCAGGTTCTTTGTTCATGATTTAACGCTCTCTGCCATTTAGGAACTAGACCTTGACCCTCCCGTTCCTCATTTGTAGATGGACGTAATGATGTCCTCTCCCATCTTCTGGTGGTTACGTTGAGGATCAAAGGCTTTCGTTTGAGAAAGAAACTGAAACGACACTGTCCTGGCACCGTGAGGCTGAGACAACCAGCCAGCCGCCTTCTTTCTGCATCTTAGTAACCAAGTGTATTTTGACAGACCTAACTGGTTAATTCTCATATACCCTCACAGGGTTAAATTTTAGCTCTGTATTGAACGGGTAGTTGAGGTTGGGTATTGGAGGAGCGGGAGATGACCAAGGAAAGGAGTTGTGGGTAACTATTTCTGGCAAAAGTCTGAACCATTCAAATTTAGTTGAAAACTCAAGGTTTATGGCATTCAACTTTTATTTTAAGGTTTATAAAACACCCACCCCACTTTTTTTGAAAATATGAATTTTTTTTATGTGGTATCAGGGGGTATCTGATTATCAAAGAATAGTTGCTATTAGAAATAAATTGTACCTGGCATGCAGATTAACTCTGGCTCACAAACTGGAGACTTTGAAGTAATTACAAGGAGTTTTGAAATTTTACACGTGAAAAAATAACAGTCTATTAATTAATATTGGGACGAATTGCTTAGCACTGTTATTTTGCATCTTACTGTGCATGATCATAAAAGGTATTTTTTCCAGGAGGAATAGTTAAATCTATTTCAGGTGATGACCCTGTCAGTGCACCTCTCATTGAAATGACATTGAAATGGTCATAGCTACGTCATCATTATCATCATCATCACACTGTATGTAACCTTTTTCACTGATAGACTCTAAAATAATATTTCATATGTCATCTTTCTTGAAGCATTATTTTTTCAGATCGTACCTAAAATATTTCTTCTCATGATTAATATTTTATATTCATATAATTAATGTAGTAAAAGAAGGCATGGCCACCAAAACACTTTTCTTACTCCAGATGCATTAATCATAAGAATATACTTCTTTTAGATTTAAATCATAGTGTTCTGACTCTACTTCTATATCAATCATAAATCATTCAGACACCTAAATAGGTTACATAGTATTATTTAATTTATCTCCTTCCACAGTCTATTGATTTTAAGTGAAATACTTCAATTGCTCATTAATTGCAAATATTAACCTAACTACAAATAAAGGCAAAATGACTGACATTACAAAGAAAATGGCATGCGTCAGGCACATCTGCTCTCACTCGTTAAATGCAGTGGTATCTCAGATTACAAATACTTTTATGTGTGCACTGAGAACAAAAGTGCTCTCTCTCTCTGTATATACAGACAGATGTGCATATACACATATACATATACAAATGTGTATAACTTCCTTGTAAGAAAAAAGGCAATATAAATGAAGCCTTCCAGAGCAAGTTTATCAAACCGAAATTATCTTCTCAGGCAAATCAAATATATATTTGACATCAGAATTATTTATTTTCCTAAAAACCAAAGTTCACACTGAGTCTAATACCCAATCCCTCTTAAAGGATAAATGGGAAAAGGATCCAGTGTTGATGTGTTAAGAAGTAATGATCCTATGAAGGGGTGGGACAGAAATGTAGATGCCTCTCTCTAAAGAGCCACGTTGCAGTGTGACAGCAGAATGCAGAGGACTCTACATACAGTAGTTTAGTAGAAATCATTGCCACAGAAGCAGGCTTGAGTTTGGCAGATGGATGACTGTCTGAAACTCCAATTTCTTCTCCCTTCCCCACCACCAAAATGGCCAGGCTACAGATGCTTGAAATGACTGTAACAGAGACCAAGTTTTTAACTTCGAGGCACTTCAGGGAAAGGTGACGGTGGAGAAGGTTTGACAGAAAAGGACAGAGCACGAGGCCTGGTTCCTAGAGGGAAGACAGGAGCTGGACAAAGCATGAGAATGGCCACGATAAGGAGAACTGTTACCCAGGAAGTCAACTTTGCCACTCCTCAGTGTTTCCTGTGCCCAGCTCTTTTGCCCATGAATCCATCTCTTAGGAATGGTATACAGACTTAAAATAGATTACAGGTGCCAAATTCAGGGTGCTGAATTCCTTGGAAAGCAGCATTGCACTCTGACTATATCTTGAAAGATTGTAAAGAATGAGAGAAAAGCATTATGTCTTGCTCAGGTGATGTAACGTTGTATTCAGAATTTTACTAACTTAGTTTTTAAAACTTTGAGGTTACACTTTGGAAGAACAAACAAAAATGTAAAAAGAAATAGTAAGAGCCCAAATTCTTCTGAAGGACTTCAGTATCTTTTGTTTGCACCCAAGTGTTGTGATGGCGGAAAGGACTGAGAGTCAGAAGGAAGAGAAGGAAACATAATGATGGCAGTTGTCTTAGTCATCTAGTGCTGCTAGATGGTTTCAACAAACAAAAATTTATTGTGCTGTAGGAGGCAAGCAGTCCAAATTCAGGGCACCAGCTCCCTCTTTCTCTGTCAATTCTTGGGGCAGGTCCTTGGCATAAATCTTTCTCTGTTCTAGGAGCTTCCCTGCACAGGCACCCTGGATCCAAAGGGACTCCCAGAACTTCTTTCTTGGTGGTATGAGGTCCATCTCCTTTCTGCTCAATTGTCTCCTTCATATTGCAGAAAAAGATTGACTCGAGACACAATTGAATTCTGTGGATTGGATCCTGTGTCATTAACTGCCTCTAATCCTACTTCATTAACATCATAGACGTTAGAATCAGCAACACAGAAGGTAATCACATCAGATCACAAAATAGTGGACAGTCACACAGTACTGGAAATTATGGCCAATCCAAGTTGACATACTGTTTGGGTGGACATATTTCAATCCATAAAATTAGTGTTAGATATGTTCACATTTATTATATTTTTGGTCTTTACCTACTAGGTAGCTATTATTAACCTCAGTTTACAGTTGGGGAAACCATAAAAATTTTAAGTAATGTGCAAAAGTGAGTAGCTTGCACAGTTAGTTAAGTGACAGACTTCAGATCCAAAACCAGGTCTCCCAGATGCCAATGTCAAGTGCTTTCCACAGCAATAACTAAGGATCTGCCTCCCCCCAAATGATCTATTGTCATCAAGTAGATTTAGACTCATGACGACCTCACGTATATCAAAGTCTAATTGCTCTCCATAATGTTCTGAATGGCTGACTGCTTGAAAGTTGGTCACCAGGCCTTTCTTCCAAAGCACTTCTGGGTGAATCCAAACTGCCAACTTTTGGATTAGCTGTAGAGCGCATTTGTGCCAGCAAGGGATTGCATACTTAAGGGCTCCACTACCCATAAACAGGCTTGGCAGGGCCTTTACCTAGAAGCAGTTTCATACAATTAATTTGAATGAGTACGAAGTACCTGTTAACTGCAGTTACAAATTAAAACGTCAACTTTAAAGTATGCAAACCTCCACACTAAATTTCCTTCAAGTATTTTTGGTCTCTGACATATGTTTCAACATTTTTCTGGCTTAAAATAGGCGTTTCTACCTCAACTAGTAGCATATGTGTTTTATACTTATCAAAGGATGAAGAGTACCTTTTCTGAGATGTTTTCTTCATATTTTGGTATGGAAATTTCTGCAAACATTGCTTCCTAATCTGCTTTTATTTTCAGGCTTTAAGAGATTTCCTGGTGACATAACTGCTCCACAGAGTCCCTCACTAACCTACAGGCCACTTATGGGAATCAGATTGCAAACACCTAGCCTTGGATGGACTTACAAACAAATATGAAACCTTTTTAAGGTTTTCTAAATACAACTCAACATTTTAAAGGACAGAATAGCAGGGACAGGGGTCTGGAGAGCATGGTCTCTGGGGACATCGAGGCTGGTTGGCACAGCTGGTCTTTTTCTAAGAGATTATTCTATATCCCATATTGGTGAGTGGTGCCTGGGATCTTAAAAGACGCTATGCTGCCAAGTAAGGAGTATCAACTTGTTCCAACCCACCTGGAGCAGATGAAAAGCGAGAACATCAAAGACAGGAGGAAAATATGACCCCAGGAGACCGAAGGGTGCATATGATAGGGAGACTATATCAAAAAGAGACTAGAAGAACTAGATGGTGCCCAGCCGCCACTAAAGTCTGCCCTGACAGGGAACACAATGTAGAGTCCCTGACACAGCACTAGAAAAAGGACAAGGAAGATCTAGAACTCTACTGAAGGATAAACTTGATAGTCTGACATCCTGGAGGGTCCCCTGAGAACATGGCCCCTGGACTTGTTGTTAGTCCAGAGCTGAAACCAGTACTAAAGCCAGCCAACACCCCAGACAAAGATTGAACTCGACTGCGGGACACAGAGTGATGAAGGTGCTATGTGTACTTTACAGTTTAATATATACATGAGGCTGTCCAACTAGTTTCTTTCTAGAGGGAAGAGGAGACGGTGGAGAAGATGGGACAAGTGCTGGTTGAGGGGATACTAAAAGGAAAGAGTGGAAAGGAAGAGGGCTGTCACAGGGCGAGGAGAGCAGATAGAGTTGCATAGCAGTGGGTGCTCAGCCTATGACAAATTGACTTGGATTGGAAACCTTCAATTAATCACAATAAAAATAAAATTTAAAAAAAAGTACGAAATCTTTTTTCAAAGTACAAAGTTATTCAGTGAGCAAAGCCATTTAGTCTAAAACCACAGAATTTCAGGGCTCAAAAGGAACACTAAAAGGCATCTAGTCCAACTAGCTACTCAGATATGGCTGAAATTCACTGAGATGAAGCTGTGTAATGTATGCTGCACTAAGCTTCCTCCTATGCTATAAGCTAGTAGAACTGACTTCTTCAAAAGCCTTTACCTAAATGTAAGACTCCAATAACGAGGACATCTTATTAGCTACTAGCGAGTCATTTCCAACTCATGGCAACTCCACGTGTTTCAACATAAGGTTTTCAATAGCTAATTATCTGGAAGTAGATTGCCAGGCCTTTCTTCCAAAGCCCTTCTAGGTAAACGCAAAGCTCCCACCTTTTGGTTAGCAGTTGAAAACCATTTATACCACTGTCTTAGTCATCTAGTGCTGCTATAACAGAAATACCGAAAGTGGATTGTTTTAACAAAGAAGTCCACAGTCCAGTAGGCTACAAGTTTGAATTCAGAGCTCTCACTCCAGGGCAAATCCTGCTCTCCCTGTAGGCTCTGGAGAAAAATTCTTGTTGTCAGTCTTTCCTTGGCCTAGCAGCATCTCTGCATGGGAACCACAGGTCCAAAAAATGCACTCTGTTCCCATTGCTACTTTCTTGGTAGTGTGAGGTCCCTAACTCTCTGCTTGCTCCCATTTCCTTCTATCTGTTGTAGGATAAAAGATAGTACAGGTCTCACTCTGGGGAAACTCCCTTTATGTTGGATCAGGGATGCAGCCTTAGTAAAGGTGTTACAGTCCTACCCTTATTCTCTTCAACATAATCCCATTTTGCCCCATTAACCACAGGCAGAGATTAGAATTGACAACAGATATCAAAATTATAATCACAAATTAGAGGACAATTATACAATGTTGGGAATCATGGCCCAGACAAATTGCTACATGCATTTTTTTGTAAGACACAATTTAATCCATGACAACCACCCAGGGACTCCTAGCACATTTTACTACAGGCACTTCTCGGCATTACAGCAGGTCAACAGTCCCAGAATCTAAACAATGCGATTGCAATCTGATTTGCACCTATAGCCAGTGTTGTAGCAAGGCAATGAGTTTTGAATTCTGTGCCCACCCACAAACCAGACCGTGACCTATTACTATTGAAATATGCAGACAGTGGCTTTTCCCCAATTTGAAAAAATTAAATAAAATACTGAATAGAATTCTCTTAGCAATAATTTTTAGTCTCCCATATTTTTCCTAGGAGCACTGGTGACACAATGGTTAAGAGCTATGGCTGCTAACCAAAAGGTTGGCTGTTTGACTCCATTAACTGCTCCTTGGAAACTCTGTGGGGTATTTTTACTTTGTCCTATGGGGTCACCATGAGTCGGAATCAGCTTGAAGACAACAGGTTTTTAATATTTTTCTTAAGACTTCTGTACATGAAATCTAAATATAAAAGAATATCTCATCCAGAACTAAATTATTTTGAGTTTCATGTCTTAGAAGAATGTTATTATGCTTCACGTAATGCCATGCAGCTCTCCGCCAGGTGAATACATTTGAACTTCAGCATGGAACTACTTTCCTAACTAAGAACATCCTCCTACTTCTGTTGCAGTGGAGTCAATTATAACACATAGTGACTCTATAGGACAGAGCAGAGCTGTCCCATAGGGTCTTTAAGGAGTGGCACATGGATTTGAATTGCCAACCTTTTTGCTCAGCAACTGTAGCTCTTAACCACTTCACCACTGATCAAGAACCTAGTACTTGTTTTTTAAAAAACAGAACTGCTAACAAGTATAGTATTTCATCGATGGTATAAGTAATACATTACACAGCATAAAGTTTTCTGATTGTATTTCTATAGACAGTGACTGCCTTACTTATCTAGGAAGAAGGGCCTAGCAGTCTACTTCTGAAAAGAATTAGCCAGGGAAAACCTTATGAAGAGCAGTGGGATTGTCAAATACAGTGCCAGGAAATGAGCCCCCAGATTGAAAGGCACTCAGAAGACGACTGAAGAAGAGCTGCCTTCTCAAAGTAGAGGCAACTTTAATATTGTGGATGGAGTAAACTTTCAGGGTCTTCATTTGCTGATGTGGCATGACTCCAAATGAGCAGAAACAACCGCAAACATCCATTAGTAATCTCAGTATGTGGAATGTATGTGTGAAGTATGGAACTAGAAAAATTGAGAATCATAAAAAATGAAATGCCAGCCAAGCCAAGCGCCGTCGAGTCAGATCCAACTCATGGAATGCATTATTTTCTATATCCTAGGAATTGGTGAGCTGAAATGGACCGGTTTCGGCCATTTTGAATCTGACAAACATGTGGTCTACTACACTGGGAACGAAAATTTGAAGAGGAATGGTGTGTTCATTATCACACACACACACAAAAAATTCAAAATCTGTCTTGAAGTACAACACTGTCAGTGATAGGATAATATCCATACACCTAAAAGCAAGGCCAGTTAATATGACTGTTATTCAAATTTACGGACCAACCACTAAGGCCAAAGATGAAGAGGTTGAAGATGTTTACCAGCTTCTGCAGTCTGAAATTGATCAAACATACAGTCAGGATGCATTGATAATTACTGTGACTGGAATGCAAAAGTTGAAAACAAAGAGGAAGGATCAGTAGACAGCAAATACAGCCTTGGTGATAGAGGTAATGCCGGCAGTTGCATGATAGAATTTTGCAAAACTAACAGCTTCTTCACTGCAAATACCTTTTTTTTAACCAACACAAATGGTGACTGCACACATGGTCCTCACCAGACAGAATACATGGCAACCAAAGCGACTATATGTGCAGAAAAAATGCTAGAAAAGCTCCTTATCAACAGTCAGAACAACACCAGGTGTTGACTACAGCAAAGATCATGAATTGCTCATGTGCAAATTCAAAATGAAGCTGAAGAAAATTAGAGCAAGTCCACAAGAGCCAAAGAATGACCTTGCATATATCCCTTCTCGTTTAAAGACCAGCTCAAGAAGAGATTTGATGTCTTGGCCACTAACGACTGAAGACCAGATGAATTGTGGAATGACATCAAAGACATCATCAATGAAGAGAGCAAGAAGTCATTAAATAGACAGGAAAGAAAGAAAAGGCCAAATTGCATGTCAAAAGAGCATCCGACACTCGCTCTCAAATGTCAAGCAGCTAAAGCAAAAGGAAGGAACAGTGACGTAAAAGACCTAAATAGAAGATTTCAAAGGGCAGCTCAAGAAGATAAACTAAAGTGTTATAATGCTATGTGCAAAGTGCTGGAAATAGAAAACCAGAAGGAAAGAACACATTCTACATTTGTCAAGCTGAAAGAACTAAACAAAAATTCAAGCCTCTAGTTACAATTGTACAGAGAAAACATTAAACAACTCAGGGAGCACCAAAAGCAGGTGGAAGGAATACACAGAGCCATTATACCAGAAAGAACTGATGGATGTTCAGGCATTTGAAGAGGTCGCATCTAATCAGGAACAGAAGGCAGTGAAGGAAGAAATTGAAGCTGCATTGAAGGCACTGGCAAAATATATATATATATATCCAGGAGTTGATGGAATAACAATTGAGATACGTCAACAAACAGATGCAGTGCTGGAAGTGCTCACTTGTCTATGCCAAGAAATTTGGAGGACAGCTTCCTGGTCAACTGATTGGAAGAGCTCCATATTTATGCCCATTCCAAAGGAAGATGATCCGACCAAATGCAGAAATTACCAAACAATACCATTAATATCACATGCAAGGAAAATTATGCTCAAGATCACTCAAAAGGAACTGCAACAGTGTATTGATAAGGAACTGCCAGAAAGTCAAGCTGGATTCAGAAAAGGATGTGGAACCAGGGATATTATTGCTGATGTTAGATGGATCTTGGCTGAAAGCAGAAAATACCAGAAAGATATTTACTTATATTTCATTGACTACGACAAAGCATTCAATTGTATGAGTCATAACAAATTAAAAACCATTAAAAAACAAATTAAAACCATTGCTTTGGGAAAATCTGTTGCAAAGGATCTTTTTAAAAGTACTGAAAAATAAAGATGTCACCTTGAAGACAATAGTGTGCCTGACCCAAGCCATGGTATTCTCGATTGCATCATATGCATGAGAAAGCTGGACAATGAACAAAGAAGACAGAAGAGGAATTGATGTCTTTGGATTGTGATGTTGCAGAAGAATGTTGAATGTACAATGGACCACTTCTTCTGGAAGAAGTACAACCGGAGTGCTCCTTGGAAGCAAAGATGGCAAGACTGCATTCTACATACTTTGGACATGTTGTCAGGAGGAATCTGTCCCTGGAGAAGGACATCATGCTTGCTGGAATGGAGTGTCAGTGAAAAAGAGGAAGACTTTCAACAAAATGGATTGACACAGCGGCCGCAACGATGGGCTTAAGCATAAAAATGATTGTGGACATAGCACAAGACCAGGCAGTGTTTCCTTCTGTTATTCACAGCGTTGCTGTAAGTCAGAACTGACCCAATGGCATCTAACCACCACCGCAACAACTATAACATAAATACCACAAGTAAGGGGCTTTAAAGATCAGAAGTTCATTTTCTCACAGTTCAGGCTAGAAGTCTGAATTCAGGGTTCTAGTTATAAAGGGAGGCTCTCTCTCCATTGGCAGTGGGATAAAATCCTTGTCTCTGTCAGCTTCTGTAGCCCCTTCTTTCCTCAGTTCCTTGGTCATCTTCACAGGGCTCATCCCATTTGTGCCTACTTGTCTTCATGTCTGTGCTGCTTTCTGTGACTCAGGGGTGATGGAGCCTAGGACACAGCCCCCGCTGATACAGCCTCATCAGTATAAAGTAGAAAAGCTTGTTTCCAGGCAGCGTTACATCCACAGGGGTTACGATTCTAACACACATTGGGGGCAATGGTGTCAGCAGAGCTGGTGTTACCTAGTGAGGTGCCTCATGGTGTCATACCCACCATAGACCTCCTCCTGCACCAGACCATAAAGAATCTTTGTATGTTTGTTATAGTTTTTAACTCCAGAATAACATGTGATAAAAGGAGTTGTAAATTTCTTAAATCTGGTATTTCCTAGATTTTGTGAGTACAACCAACGACATTATTTTGTGAAATCTTTCTATACTGAATTGCAACATTGTTAGTTGCAACATTATTAGTAACTAAGTCAGCCAAGCCAAGTGCCTTGGAGTTGGATAAGTGGAAGTATCTTTTTTGTCATCTTTTCCATTAATTACTACTTCATTTTCAAATAAGCTATTGGTATTGATTCACAAATAGTACTTACCACAATATTGTGGGTGAAGCACCAAAAAATCTGACAAAATCCTGTACACTAAACTTGTTACTGTTGAGTCAATTCCAACTCATAGAGACCCTATAGTGACCCCTATAGGACAGAGTAGAACTGCCGCACAGGGTTCCCTTGAGCAGCTGGTGGATTCAAACTGCCAACCTTTCGCTAGCTGCGGAAGCTTGTAACCACTACACCACCAGGGCTCCTTGACAAAAATCAGAGACTATGAAAACACTGACAACAATGAGAAACAATAGCATGTGCTTTTAGGGTGTGTTTGTATGGCATGCAGACAAAACCATGTGGTTCAAAGAGTCATTGTACTTAATAACAACAGCTCTAACTGGAGGGCAGTTAGAAGTTTCAAAAAGTCTTCAAATGGTATCTGGCTTGAAATTTACAAAAAATGTAAACTTGTCTGTTTTTGTTTGAAGAGAGTTATGATTCTTATTTAGAATTTCCCAAATACAAGACTACAGGATGAGGTTCCCAACTTCTAGTTATTGGAAAACAGATTCAGTAATGAAGAGTCACTTGAGGAGAAGGGTAGAGAGGTGGGGTACCCTAAGATTAAAATCTAAAAAACGGGATATTTGAGTGTTTCAGTCAAAGTTACCAGCCCAGCAGGTCACTGAAAACAGTAAAAATTCTTCTCTTAGCGAGTACCTGGGAGAGGTCTTCCAATCTGTCATCTAATTGGTCATGACATCGGAGGAGAGAGTACGAGTGAGATGAAACTACCAAATGGAAACCTTTGGGCTATGAGTAAGTCCTAAGCCAAAAAAAAAGCAATCAATAGAATTGTCTTGGCTTTAAGTTTTATCCCTTCATATCTTTCTTATAATTTCTCTGCATGAGACTTCAGTATAAAACAGTATCTCATTCACAACTGGTTTCTTACGATGAGGTGGTTTTGTGTTGAAGACTAAGCAAAATTGTTTGCTGAAAGCTGAACTGAGTGTATCCTCACTACCTTGCACTGTGTCTGACACACAGTGAGTGCACAATAAACTATTGTTAAGGGATGGACTAGATGAACGCATGCTGTTTGTGTTGCAAGATCAAATTCTGTAGAGTGCAGAAATAGTGAATTGTAAAATGGAATATTAGTATTACCTCAAACTGTGTCTTACATTTTCTTCTACTTTTTTTCCATCTCCACTGCTATCACTTGAGTCCAAATTTTATCATCTCTCAGATAAACTACTGTAGTAGCCCCCTGTCTGGCCTTCCAGCTTTTTGTCTGCTCACTATGTTCTGTTCTCTACAGAAACACCAAAGTAGTCTTTTGAAAACATCAATCGCACATCAACCACATTGTGTCTTTCTCCTGCTTAGAACCCTCTGGTGGCTCCCAGAAGGACTTAGAACATAACCCGATTTCCTCACTTGGGCCTACAAAGGCCTTACCTCGCCTGGCCCTCCCTTGTTTGCTTGTGTTTCTTTCCTTACTGGCTGCCTTAATCACAGTTACACTTTCTGTCTTAATTTCCTAGGGCTGCTGTAACAAAATATGCCACATTTGGGTGGCTCATAAGAACAGAAATATATTGTTGCGCTATTCTGGAACATGTGAAGGGGCAGAGAGGTAGTGTTCCTTAAAATTTAAGCTTGAAAAACAAGATACTTTAATTTCTCTATCGCCCCTGCCAGCCATTCTAGTCCAGATTAGGATGTCAGTCCCGTTGATTCCACGTGAGGTTTTGAAGAAGAAGTTGTTCCATGTCTCTCTACTAGTTTCTGGTAACTCCTGGTGTTCTGTGACTTGCAGCTACAAAGACATGTGGCATCCTTCCCCTGTCTCCCATAACAATCTTCCAAGGTCTTACTTCTAAACAAGATCGCTTTATAGGTACAGGAGACTGGGACTTCAACATATGTTTCTGGGAACACAATTCAGTTTGTAACATTTCTGCCTATGCTTTGCACATTCTAAGCTTGTTTCCACCTTAGGGCCTTTGCACTAGTGTTCTCTATGCCCCGTAAGCCCAGAGATTTCTATGTCTGCTCCTTCTTATCATGAGGACCTCATCTTACACTGCTATTCCGGAAGACTTCTCTGACCACCCGTTCAGAAACACCCCCAGGCACTCTCTGGGACATTACTCTAATTATTGTCTTCTTGGTATTTATGTTCATCTAGTATTTTCTTGCTTACTTGTTTATTGTTTCTCTCCCAGGCATTAAATGGTAAATATCTTGAGTGTTTATTGAAAGGTGGGTCCTCAAAAACCAGAATACTCTGGCATTCAATAGGATCTCCATAAAAGATGGTTAAAAAAATGAATGAACAAATGAGTAGAAGTTTGCCTTGGGTTGTGAAGGATCTGTGAGGGAGAATTTTGATGAGTGATGGATTGCTCTGTGTATGTATGTATTTCTGTACCTATCTCAAATGCCCAAACAGTAAATTAGCATAAAAGGAAAATGAGTTGATCAAGAATATCTTTGGAATCATGGGGGCAATGCAATGACTTAATGAACAGAATTGTTTTCAGTTACCTAATGGATCTCACTTCAGATATTTTAATTTATTTTTAATTAATTTGTATACATTTAAAACTTGGAGTTTCCCAGTGGCTGTTTTCTCCAAACTTTTGACTTGCTTTACAAAGTCGATGGCATTTCAGTGTTTTTCTTCCCATTCAGTGTAGTCAGGATGGTTTCCTGGGTATCAGATTTCACACATATGTTGACAAACAAACACATAGTCACTGTGAGGAGCTGGAATATTCCTAGGCAGGGTATTATAATAGGAATTTACAATGGGCTTGGGGAACGAGTAGGGTGATGAAGTGGGAATCTGTCCACCCACACTGGTTGGGAAACCTGCTTTAAAACTCAGTCAGCACCAGCTGAGCTTAATACGGTTGTTACAGGGAGTATGTGTGTTGTGATGGCAATGTGTCAGGCCTAATTGGAACCTTCTGAGAGCTAAGAGTACGTGCAATTCTAGCAGGAAAATGATAATCCAGTCACAAACACTGTAACTTCCCTTTGGCCGTCCCTGCCTTCCTTACTTAGCTATTCAAGAGAAGTGATCGGTGCATGCAAACTTATAAAAATTTAAACTATTTGGATGCTTTTGGAAATGAGTTACAGAGCTCGACTAAACAAAATATTCTTCCCTGAAAATGAGATGCTTAGTAGATTTTGCTGACTCTTCTACCTCGTAAGGGCAGGTCCAGTTAGTTCGAAAATCATCTTGATTACAGTAGTGATATTTGCAGGTAACTCAAATTCAAACCAAACTTATCCAGGGAACCTGAGTCCCAAGGGATTCACAGCTAGAGAACATGTTTACTAAACCATTGCTAGAACAATAAATGGATGCTAATTTGAGAGAAGTCTCTCTCTCTCTCTCTCTCTCTCTCTCTCTCTCTCTCTGTCTCTCTGGCTTAGAGGAAAGCAAGAGAGGGTGGTAAGAGGTTGTCCATCAATTCTGGTGTCATTAACACAGAGATAAGACTTACCACTGGAAACCCTGGTGGCGTAGTGGTTAAGTGCTGTGGCTGCTCACCAAAAGTTCAGCAGTTCAGATCTGCCAGGCACTCCTTGGCAACTCTAGGGGGCAGTTCTACTCCGACCATGAGTCAGAATTAACTTGATGGCAGTGGATTTGGCTTCCAAGGCTTACCATACCTACTTTCTACATTTTTCTTTTATTGAAATAGAAACACAAGGTCAAGTTACTTTCTCAGTTACAAGATGACTCCAGTTCTCATCACCTCCATTTCACCAAACAGGCTGACAAATAGCAAACAAGCAGCAATTTGAAGATGTAGAATCTCCTTCCCTACGTATGTGTAGTGGTCTGCCACAAAAAGAAGCTTTTGCCAATAAACTGTGATGCCTGTAAGGAAAATCTAAAGGCAACAGTGCCAAGCAATCTCAAGGAGATACACTTTGCCTTGCTTTTTTTTTTTTATTCAAGTGAATAAACAAAGTGAACTCTAATGCTTTTCACTGGTATCCAGACAGTAGAGAGCTTGCTACAACTGTGTAGTATTCTTTGTCTTGGCCTACTTTGCACTAATATTTACTGAGCACTTATTATGCACCAGATACTAAGTGCTTTATATGCATTCACTCGTTCATTTGTCATAACAGCTCCTAGAAGGAGGTATGCCATTCTACCTCTTGTAATGAAACACAGAGAGGTGCCTAAGATGACACAAGTTTCAGATCCTAAAATACTTAGGAAAATACACAAGGGTGCTCTACAGAGGAAAGGGAGCAGCATCTCAGACATCAGTAATATTTAGACATTTGCTGTCAGCACTCCTTAGAGCCTAGATTTGCTTGCAGTCGTACTGATTTTCCTATTACCCAAAGCAAAATAATACCTGAGTAACAGAATTTGCCTTGACTACACATCATATATCCTATTAGTTGTTTACACACGCATTTGTTTTGTTTTACTTTGTATAGACCTTTTATAGCAAGGGCTGCAGGCAAGTGGTGAGGTATGTCTTCATAAGAAGAGCTCATCTATGAGATTATTTGCTTCTCTGTAGCTATTGTACACCTATAAGGAACCTCGTTATTGGTTATACTTAGGACAAGGAGGGATGATGTGTCCTGCCAATTTCCCCAGGAGCAACTCTGTTTATCTAGATTTCTTCCAATTCATCTCCAAAGCCCTGCCTACTTGTGTTTTAATTCACACATGTTTTATTTACAGCATCTCACTGAGACAAGGCAGTACAGAAAGGGATCCTGTGTTTTGTGACAAGTTCTCCTTTCAAGACTTCCTTCTCAAAGAGAATTGACTACAGAGTGTCAGGTGACCTTCAGCAAAAGCTGAGAAAGCGGATAGGATGCTAAGAAAAAAAAATGACCTGCTTGGATGTTACACCCCAAATCACGGACAGTGTCTTAAGTCCTTCCTAGGTGTTCAAAACTAGAATAATGCTACCTCGAAGTTATAATAACTATGAAATATATTTTAAGAAATCACAGGTGGAATTTTATTTCTTCCCCTGTAATATTTTCCATTCTTGATGAAACTTGTCTGGGAGCAGCAAGCATCATTTTTCATTTCTGCTATATTCAGCTCGGTAGGAAATAATGTCAGCCAGAGACATTAACTCCTGCCTTGTTGTGCATACTAAAGCATTCTCATTATCTGCTATGCCAGCTCTAAACTTATTCAAGAACAGAAAAAAATATATAAGGTCTCAGCATGAAGCTCATTCTGACTATAGGGGGCCCCATGAACTGTGTTTAAAAATTTAGCAGAAAATGTTTTCATACCATACATGAAGTTCTTTTTATAAATGCCTAAGGCCTTGAATGTTAGGAACCACTTTCATGCTTAGTTTTCCAGGGAATCTATGAAATCAAGAAAAAATACTACAACGAGTGGCATTGTCTGAGGATACAACATTCTCCTGGTTAAAGAACACCATGGAGCCGTTAGCTATCTTTGTTGGATTTCATACACGTAACGAATTCTTTCAAAATTGTCTTGTAATGTTTATTTCTGAAACTGATGAACCAGCCAGTGGCAAAATGGGAACGATTGTAAAACAGTTGCAGACACAGAAAGGACAAGCTCAATCAGTCCTCAAGCTACCCTCCGCCCCCGTCTACCACCACACACAACCCATGACCCCGGTGAAGTGTAGGGTTGAGTCGCAAGCAGCTTGGCAATGCTGCTCAGATGTTCCACTAGTAAAAATAAATGTAAAACTGTGTCTCTTTAGGACTCATTCTCCCAAATTCTTCTCAGCTATCTTTCTTTATTTTGTTCATATACTTGAAGCACATATCAAGACCCTATAGCAATGGTGCCCGGCCACCACCAGTGATAGCCACGATGGAGCTCACAGAGAGGAGTCTCACTGGCAACACAAGAATATAAAGGGGTGCATCATGAGATCTCCACTAAAAGACCTCAACTGATGGTCCAGCGGTTTTGGGGTTCCTCTGAGAGCATGGCCCCTGGCCCTGATGCCGCTCTTTCCCATAAATTATAACAAAGGTCCACTCTTTGGACAGGAATGGATTGGACTTGGCAATGCAGAGTGACCATATATTGGAAGCACTTTATGGTTCTATACACCTATAGGATATCATCTTGCTGACCTCTGGATGGAGGAAGGGGAGTGGACGGAGAGGAGGGGAAAGGAGGCTGTTGGGAGGATGAGACAGGTATGGAGCAGAGAGGAATAGTGTGCAGTCACCGGACAGGGAGAGTAGTAGAAGCTGCATATAGGTGGGCATGTAAATTTATACGGGAATGTACATTTTCACTCAGTTATGTTAAATAAAAATTAAAAAAAAAATAAAAATAAAAGACCCTATAGCAGACATGACATTGGACCTTTCTTTCAGTGTGGCATGAGGTAGGCCACAAATCTCCACACAGCTGAATGGATATGACAGGGTACCCGGGGCTTAGTGATGAAAAAAGTGAGTCAGAGCCTAGGATAACAACAGTCCAAGAAAATTTACTAATCCACCAGACCTCAGGATTTCCACAGTAAGCGTGCTCATTACCCCGTCTTTATAACAAGGGCTCCTTTCTGCTTGATGATGTTGTTATCCAGGCATTTGTGACCGATGGTGACCCTATGTATGCAGAGCAGAACTGCTCCATGGGGTTTTCAGAGCTATGACCCTCCAGAAGCAGATTACCAGGCCTTCTTTCTGAGATGCCTCTGGGTTGGTTACTAGTCCAGCAGTTAACCATTTGTGTCACCCAAGAATTCCTTCCCTTCTACTTAATATAATCAAATTCATAGCATCATCCTGGGCCAAAATCATTTCCCACAGACATGCTTTGCTCTAGGTCTAAGGCACCAAAAGGGCACTGAGGAAGGACTTGAGTGTGGCTAGAATACAGATTTGGGGATTACTGTGACATCAGTGGTTCTCAAGCTTTACTCCTCATATCGATTGTTTGCAGAGCTTTTGGGGTTGTTAGGTGCCTCCGAGTGAGTTCTGAGTCATGACGATCCTGTGTACAGTAGAATGAAGCACTGCCTAGTGCCGCACCATCCCCACAGTCATTGCTATGCCTGACATCGTCGCTGCAGACACTGTATCAGTCCAAGTCCCTGAAAGTTTTCCTCTTCTTTTCTGACTCTGTAATTCACCAAGCATGACATCCTTCTCCAGCGACTGGTCCCTCCCAATGACATGTCCAAAGTACATGAGATGAATTCTTGTCGTCCTCACTCCCAGTGAGCAGTCTGGTTGTACTTCTTCAAAGACAGATCTGTTCTTTCTTCTGGCAGTCCATCACATATTCCGTAGAGTTCACCAGCACCATGACTCAAAGGCTTCAATTCGTCTTTGGTCTTCATTATTCATTGTCCGGCTTTTGCATGCCTATGGGATTATTGAAAATGGGTCAGGCAAACCTTGGTCATCAAAGTGATATTTTTGCTTTTTTACCACTGGAAAGAGGTCCTTTGCAGAAGATTGGCCCAACATAATATGTTGTTTGATCTCTTGAGTACTGCTTCCACAGACGTTGATTATGGATCAAAATAAAGTGAAACACTGGCTGAATTCAGCTTTTTCTCCATTTATCGTGATGTTATTTATGGGTCCAGTTGTGAGAATTTTTGTTTTCTCTATGGTGGCATGCAATCTATACTTAAGGCTGTAGCCTTTGATCTTCATCAGTAAGCGCTTCAAGTAAGCAAGGTTATGTCATCTACATACCGCAGGCTGTTAAGGAGTCTTCCCCCGATCCTGACACCACTCTTCCTCATATAACCAGCTTCCTGAATTATTTGCTCAGCATGCGGATTAAGTGTGGTAAAAGCATATAATCATGATGCACATCTTTCCTGACTTTAAGCCGCAAAGTATCCCCTGGTTGTGCGTCTTGGTCTATGTACACGTTCCTCATAAATGCAATTAAGTGCTGAGGAATTGCCAGTCTTTGCAAACAGAGATTTTAGAAATCCTCGTATCAATTAAGTAAGAATCTCTATGGATGGAACTTAGGCAGCAGGAATTTTAAGAATTCCTTAAGTGATTCCAGTGTGCAGGGAAGTTTAAGAGCCATTGCTCTCGTGCTCTTACTTCTCAGTGTGGTCCCTGGATGGGTGGCTTGTTAAGACTCTAGGCTCTCAGTGCCCTACTGAGATTCACTGAATTAGAATCTGCATTTAAAAAAGGTTTTTTGAGAGATTCATAAGTATATTTAATTTGGGGAATCTGCATTTGTAATAAGTACCCTGGTGTTTCATGGAAACCGTGGTGGTACAGTGGTTAAGTGCTATGACTGCTAAGCAAAAGGCCAGCAGTTCAAATTTACCAGGCACTCTGTGGAAAACTCCATGGAACAATGCTACACTGTCCTATAGGGTCATTATGAATCATCATCAGCTTGACAGCTCGGGGTTTGGTTTAGTGTTTCATAGAACCATCAAAATTTGAGAAATTCTGGTGCAGAATAGCTTTCATTACCTGACAGGATACCATGAAAGTCATGATCTCCAGGATTGTTAATTTTGTACTTCTTGACTCAAATGAATTCTGTTTTACATTCCAGTTACTTATTTTCCAATCTTCTCCTTTCCTGTTCTTCCATTGTCCTCTCTTATCTTACCCAAGTCTCCCCCAGAACCAAGCAGCCTCATTGCTTATACCCGTTATCACCTCTATCGTTACCTAGTCATTAGAGTATTTGTCCATGTAAAGAATTCCTCTACATACATAAGAAAACATTTCAAAACACAGTACTGAAAATGTTTCTTTGTCTACAACAGGAGCAAATACCACAGAGAAAACTAGGTGACATCACAAGTCCCAGGAAGCAGAAACAGTATAGAAGCACTGACAGATACACGTCTCATGGCTATATGACTCCTGTGCAATTTGTATAATTTACCTATAAGGAATTAAAGGGTTTTATTTTGTTTTGTTTCTACTGAAAACATAAAATTGGGCAATCAAAAGGTAGATTTCAATGACTTGAATGTGGCTAAGAAGATCAGATGTAACTTATAAATTAAATGTCTCAAGTGGAAAGTCTAGTGGAGTGGTGGTTAAGTGCTATGTCTCCTAACCAAAAGGTTGGCGGTTGGAATCTACCAGGTGCTTCTTGGAAACTTCATGGAGCAGTTCTACTGTGTCCTATATGGTCGCTATGAGTGGAATCAAATCAATGGAGATGGGTTTGGTTTGGGGTCTACTAAGAAGTAAGGGAAAAACTTTATGAATCATGGTGTCTCTCTCGCTAGGTAAGAACAAAAGAGCAAATGCTGTGTGATCCCGTTTAAGTGAAATAACCAGAATAATCAAAGGCATAGTGATCTAAGCTTATTTGTGGTTACCAGGGCAGGTGGGAGGGGGAAATGGGGAGGTTTAACTATGGGTTTAACTTTTTGTTAAGGGTGACGAAACAATTAGGAAACAGTGCTGATGGGGGTGCAACATGGTGAAAGTCATGGATGTCTGTGAATAGTTCCAGTATAAAAATGGTTGAATTAGTAATGTTGTATTATTTATATTTCACTGCATTATTATTTTTTTAAAAAGTGATGGATAAGGACTTTAGCCTTGAGAGCAAGATCAATCAGTTTAATAAACAATTTCTACAAACCTAAAAAACAAACAACTTCCAGGTATTGAATGTGTGTTGCGTACATTCACAGCTCTACTCTTGGTAATATACTAAAATATGGAGGCTTAGAAACATTGAACATTTTTGAGATTGCAGACTACATTGTTCAAACATGGAACTACCCATTTAAATGTGGAACATTGGGCTATACACATTATTTCTATTTATTCTTATTCAATGTCGTTGTTCAGAACTTTAATAATTTCTTTGCTGCTAGTTCCCTCTCCTGAAGTTCTTCCGTAACACCGGGAAGAAGCAATAACTCGTTACTTACACACACTAACACCTCCACATTTACCTGGTCATTAGAATGTTTGTTCCATATAAATGATTCCTCTATTCCAATTTAAAACATAACATTAAAAACGTTTATTTGCCCTCATTGTTGGAGAGGGCACGAGTTCTTTACTTTTGAATTGCAGCAACTCACACAGTGCCTGTTCACAGTGACACTCAATAAATTCTTACTGAATTGATTTTTTGAAATTGTTATTTGCTGAAATAAAACGTGGTGCAAACTAACGTGCATCAGCCTTTCCACACAGCGTGTCACACCATCTCTTCAGGTTCGACAATGTGGTCACTGGAATTTCTGTGACTTACTACTTTCACTTCTGTAACTGTGGGTTTTGTTTGTTTATTGGAAGAAGAAATTAAGCCTTTCTGCTACATTAGGACTGGCTGAGTTTCAGAATTCTTCAATACCTTTGCAATGAAAAA
The DNA here is from genome assembly GCA_028571685.1 of Heterohyrax brucei. NCBI lineage: Eukaryota > Metazoa > Chordata > Mammalia > Hyracoidea > Procaviidae > Heterohyrax > Heterohyrax brucei. Next base: position 26,249,173 of record CM053143.1, read on the forward strand.
TGACACTTAAATACTCAAATTCATAAATAGGAACAAATGCTTGCTGATTTCTATTTAATGTCAGTATCCTTTTACGTTAACATTTTATAAAAGAAATATTACTATGAAAAAGACATCTTTAAATGTACTGTATTAAAAGGGAAAAAAATGACATTTTAGAAGGTCCTGGAGAGCAAGCAAGTTTTTGACAGCAGAAGGGGCCAGAGAAGGGATGCCAGGTATCCAGGTCAGTGTGAGAGCCTTGAGTGCGGGGATGATGGTTTGCACATAGAAGCAAAGATGGTGAGACTTCCTTTCATATACTTTGGATATATTGTCAGAGGGGACCAGTCCCTGGAGAAGGACATCATACTTTGTAAAATATAGCATCGATGAGAAAAGAGGAAGACAATGAGAAAGGCTGAGACAATGTCTGAAGTGATGGGCTCAAACACAGCAGCGATTGTGAAGATGGCACAAGATGTGATAGTGTTTCTTTCTATTGTACACAGAGTTGCTATGAGTTAGAACCTACTCAATAGCACCTGGCAACAACAAAGTCTGGCACAGAGTGCATACCCTGTGAATACCTAGCAAAGGATAAATGAAAGCAAGTTTCAAAAGCAAAACAGACAGAGACTACTTAAAAAACCACAGGTTGTCCAGCTTGCCTGTAGAATAGGTTAGAGCTGAGTTTGCCATCCTTAGCCCTATTGGTAATTTAGATGGAATAATGTTACACTGAGTGATAATAGGGCTGTCATGTGCAATGGAGGACAGCTAAAGACACCTCTGACTTCTACCCACTAGATGCCGGTAATACCAGCTATGTTGTTAACACCAAAACTGTCTCCAGACATTGTCATATGTTCCCTGGGGAATAAATTGTCCCTGGGTTAGAAGCTCTGCATCAGGAATTATTTTTAAAAAAAGGGCCAGAGAAGGAATTTTCAATCAAGAGATCTGGTATGTCAATGTATTTGCACTTAATTTGATAGACAGTATTCATTAAAGATTTCTGGGATGGGAGTAAAGATTCGGAATTGTGATTTAGGGAGAATAACTGGGAAGTTCATAGAGCTGTGTGAATTTTTTTTTTAATATCAGCATTTATATGCAACAAATAAGTAAGTGTATTACTTAACTTCTCTGTGGCTCAGTCTTCCAATATGTTAACTGGGAATAATAGTGATACCTCATAGCGTTATAAGGAAGATTGTTGTTGTCAGATATGGAGTCAGTTGTGACTCACAGCAACCCTATGTAGAACAGAAAAAAACACTGGTGAGTCCTGTGGCATTGTCACAATCATTGTTAGCTTGAACGCGTTGCTCCAGCCATTGTGCCGATCTCCTGGAAGGTCTTCTTCTTTTTCTCTGACTTGATGTTTTACCAAGCATAATATCCTTCTCCAGAGACTGGTCCATTCTGATTACATGTCTAAAGTACACAAGATGAAGTCTCACCACCATCTTCCCTTCTAATGAGCATTCTGTCTATACTTCTTCCAAGGTAGATTTATTCATTCTTCTGGAAGGCCATGCTATTTTCAATATTCTTCGCCAACACCTTTAGTGACTCAGAAGCATCAATTCTTCTCAATCTTCCTTATTCATTGTCCAGTTTTCACAAATGTGTGAGGTGATTAAAAACACTGTGGCTTGAGTCAAGTACATCTTAGTCCTCAAGGTGACATTTTTCTTTAGTTTTTACAATTTAAAGAGATCTTTTGCAGCAGATGTGCCCAAGCCAACAAATCTTTCGATTTATTGACTACTGCTTCCATGAATGTTGATTGTGGATTCAAGTAAAATGAAATCCTTGGCAACTTTAATATTTTCTCCATCTGTCATAAAGTTACTCATTGGTCCAGTTGTGAGAATTTTTGTATCTGCTGAGATGTAGTCTATTCTGAAGGCTGTTGCCTTCGACCTTTGTCAGTAAGTGCTTCAAGTCCTATCTGCTTTCAGCCAGGAAGGTTGTGTTATCTATGTATCAAAGGATGTTAGTGAGTTTTCTTCCAATCTTGATACCCCATTCTTCTTCATATAGTCCAGCATCTGCATTATTTACTCAGTATAGAGACTGAGTAAGTATAATGACAGGATACAATGCTGGTGCACACGTTTCTTGACTTAAACCACACAGCAACCCTTGTTCTGCTTGAACAACTGCCTTTTGCTCTAAGTACAACTTCCTCATGAGCATAACTAAGTGTTCTGGAATTGCCACCCTCGGCAGTGTTATCCATAATTTGTCATGATCTTTTGCACAGTCAATAGAACACAAGTAAACACGTTTCTGGTATTCTTTACTTTCAGCCATGAACCATCTGACATCAGCAATGCTGTCTCGTGTTCCATATATTTTGAATCCGAGTTGAATTTCTGTCATTTGCCTGTCAATATACTGCTACAATTGCTTTTGAGGGGTCTTCAGCAATATTTTACTTTTGTGTGATGTTAATGATACTGTTTGATGATTTCCACATTTTATCAGATAATCTTTCTTTGGAATGGATGAAAAGACAGATCTTTTCCAGTAGTTTGGCAGGTAGCTGACTTCCAAATTTCTTGGCAAGACAAGCGAGCACTTCTAGAGCTGCATCCATATTTTGAAACATCTCAGCTGATATTCCATCAACTCCTAGAGCAATGGATTGGGTTTTTGTTTGTTACTTTTTGACAATGCTTTCAGTGTAACTTGAACTTTCTTTTAGGACCATCAGTTCTTGATCATGTACTATGTCTTGAAATGACTGAATGTTGACCTTTCTTTCTTTTTTTTTTTTTTTTTTTGGCTTTGGTGTCTTTTCATAGTCCTTCCATCTTCTTTTGATGCTTCGTATGTCATTTAGTATTTGGTCCACAATCCCCCTCCCAAGAAAAACAACCTCTTTGCCGTTGTGATGGATTGAACTGTGTCCTCTCAAAAATATGTGTAGCCATTTGGCTAGACCATAATTCCTGGTACTGTGCGATGTTCCTGTGTGTTGTAAACCATGTCTCTATGATGATAATGAGGAATGATAGGTGGCAGTTGTGTTGGTGGGGCAGGATTCAATACATAAGATTGAATTGTGCCTTGAGGCAGTATTGTGAGATAAAAAGAAAGGAAGCTAGTGGAGAGACTTGGGGACCTCATACTACCAAGGAAGAAGCAGTTCCAGCAGCAGAGTGCATCCTTTAGAAAGGACCTGGGGTACCTGCATCACAGAAGCTTCCAGTTCAGGGGTTGATTGGCAACAAGTACCTTCTTCCAGAGCCAACAGAGAAAGCCATCCCCTGAAGGTGATTCCCTCAATTTGGACTTTTAGCCTACTGGACTGCAACAGGGTAGAATTTTTCTTTTTAAAGTCATCCACTGTGTTATTTCTGTTATAGCAGCACAAGATGAGTAAGACAGCCATCAAGCCAATTCTGACTCATAGTCACCCTATCAGTCAGAGTAGAATTATCCTATAGGAATTCCAAGGAGAGGCTGATGGATTCAAACTGCTAGCCATTGTGCCAACAGAGGTCCATTTTGCACATAGAATCTTTCCATATTGCAATTCAAGGCTTAAATATTTTCTTCAGTTCTTTCATCTTGAGAAATGCCTAATGTGTTCTTGCCTTTTAAGTTTTCTATTTTCAGGTCTTTTCACATTTCATTATAATGCTTTACTTTGTCACTTGTCTTGTCTTACTGAACCAGCCTTTGAAATCTTCTGTTCAGTTGTTTACTTCATCATTTCTTCTTTTTGCTTTAGCTACTCCACATTCAAGAGCAACTTTCAAAATCTCTTTTGACATCCACTTGGGTCTTTTTCTTCTTTCCTATCTTTCTAATGATTGCTTAGTTCTTTATGTATTATGTTCTTAATGCCGTTCCACAACTCTTCCGGTCTCTAATTATTAGCATTTAGTGGGTCAGATCTATTCTTGAGATGGTCTCTAAATAGAGGTGAGATATGTTAAAGGTCCTCCTTTGGCTCACGTGGACTTACTCTAATTTTCTTCAATTTCTGCTTGAACTTGCCCATGAGCAATTGATGATCTGCTCCATAGTTGGCCCCTGGCCTTATTCTAACTGATGATATTGAGTTTTTTCATCATTTCTTTCAGTGGGTTTAGTCAATACAATTCCTGCGTATTCCATCTGGAGAGGTCTACAGGTATATTCTCCACTTACTGCTATTGGTCTTGCTATCTCGGGCATCTTTCTACCACCAAGGCTGTATTTTTGAACTACTGATGCTTCTTGTTTCCAATCACCAGTAATTATCAATGCTTCTTGATTCTACGTGTGATCAATTTCAAACTACAAAAGTTGGTAAAAATCTTCAGTTTCTTCATCTTTGGCCTTAGTGGTAGGTGCATTAATTTGAATAATAGCTGTATTAACTGGTCTTCCTTGTAGGCCTGTGGACATTATCCTACAGGTGAGAGTCTTATGCTTCAAGATAGATCTCGTAGATTTCTTTCGGACAATGAATGTGAAGCCATTCTTCTTCCGTTGCCATTTCCTGCATAGTAAACAATGTGCTTTGCAGTTTCAAAATGTCCAGTGCTGGTCTATTTTCACTCACAAATGTCTAGGACATCAATATTTCTGTGTGCCATTTCATTTTTTATGATGTCTAATTTTCCTAGATTCACACTTTATGCATTCCACGTTTTTATTATTGGTGGATATTTGCAGCTGTTTCTCCTTTTAAGTTGTGTCCTGCCAACTAATGAAGGTCTTGAAAGCCTAACTCCACTCATATAATTAAGGTCAACTGTACTTGAGCAGGCAGCTCTTCGCCACTTGTCTTTTGAGTGTCTACCAACTTGAAGGGCTCGTCTTCTGGCACTATGTCAGGCAATATTCTGATGCTATTCATAAGGTTTTCACTGGCTGCTTTTTTTTTTTTCAGAATTAGACTACTAGTTCCTTCTTTTCAGTCTTCGTCTGAACACTCATGTGAAACCAGCCCACCTGAGTGAACCTGCTGGTATTTGAATGTTAGCACCATAGTGTCCATCATCACAGTGACTCACAAGCCCCCACAGTACAACAAACTGACAGATGCATGGGGTTAATGAAAATTAAATCAGGTGGTTCATATAAAGTAACTGGAACAATGTCTGGTACATTTTATTTTATTCCATTTTTTTATTAAGACTGAATGAAAATATACATTCCCATGTAAATTTGCATACTCACCTATATGCAGCTCCCACTGCCCTCCCTGCTCCAAACATGTCTCATCCTCCCAACAGTCTCCTTTCCCCTCCTCTTCACACACTCTCCTTCCTCCAGCCAGAGGTCAGTAGGATGATATCCTATAGATGCATAAAAACATGAAGTGCCCGCAAGATATGGTCACTCCGCATCGCCAAGTCCAACCCATTCCTCTCCGAAGAGTGGACCTTCATTACGATTTATGGGTAAGGGCAGCATCAGGGCCAGGAGACATGCTCCCAGGGGAACCCCGAAGCTGCTGGACCATCAATTGTGGTCTTTTAGTGGAGATTTCAGGGTTCACCCCTTTTTATTCTTGTGTTGCCAGTGAGACTCAACTTTTTGGGCTCCATCACGGCTATCACAGGTGGTGGCCGGGAACCATCCGGTTGTTCCTGTCCCAAGTCGATGTAGGCACCCATTCATGTGGGTCTCTTTGTCTTCTGGGTTGTCTTTACCCCATGTCATTTTGGTCCTCGGTGAGCATCCGTTCCTGCTGAGTTGGGACCATTTGCTGTGCCCTCAGATGGCAGCTTGGTAGCTTTTAAGACCCCAGACACCACTCACCAATGTGGGGTGCAGAGAGCCCTCTTAGCAAAATGCTAGTTATGCCAATTGGCCTCGATTTCGCTAAAAGCATGGTCCCCTGTCCCCTGCCCAAGCTACTCTGTCCTTATAATATCGGGTTAAGATGGAAGGAGTACTCAAGTTATGCTGAAGTCCACTTAATATTGTTCTTGCTTCCAATGTGTGCTTTCACCGATTTCACCCAACCAAATTTCTACCAGCTATCTAATCTAAACTCTACCCCCCTAGCTCTCACTCCTTCCTCTGTCTTGCAGCCGTCAAAGAGTCTTTTCTTCTATGCATAAGTCTGTTTTTGAGTTCTTATCATAGGAGACTCACACAAAATTTGTCCTTTTGTCCCTGACTACTTTCACTCAACATAATGTCTTCCAGTTGAAACCAGGTTATGAGATGTTTCCTGGAATCATCATTGTTCTTTATCATTGCATAGTGCTCCATTGAGTAAATACACCATAGTTTACCTATCCATTCCTCTATTGTTGAGCATCTGGGTTGATTCCATCTTTTTGCTATCGTGGACTGTGCTTCAATAAACACTCTTGTGCGTGTACTCATTGGTGTGAATGGCCTTCATTTTGTAGGATATATTCCAAGTAGTGGAATTACTGGGTCAGATGGTATATCTATATCCATTTTTTTAAGGAAGAGCCAGATTGCTTTCCAAAGAGGCTGGACCATTTTGCAATCCCACCAACAGTGTAGGAGGGTTCCACTTTCTCCACAGCCTCTCCAGCATTTGTTGTTTTGTGTTTTTTGGATCATGGCCAACCTTGTTGGGGTAAGATGGTATCTTATTGTAGTTTTGATTTGAATTTCTTTAATATCTAAAGATATTGAACATGTCTTCATGTGTTTTTTGGCTGCCTGGATCTCCTCTTTAGAGAAGTGTCTGTCCATCTCATTTGCCCATCACTTAGTTGGATAATTTATCTTCTTCTTATTGATATTTTGTAGTACTTTATAGATTATACAGATCAGGTGTCTGTCTAACATATAGTTGCCAAATATTTTTTCCCATTCTGTAGGTGGCCTTTTAATTCTATTAATAAAGTCCTTGGATGAGCAAAAGCGTTTGATTCTTAATAGTTCCCGTTTATCTATTTTCTCTTCTGTTGATTGTGGTTTCTTTGACAGATTTTGAAGTCTGTCTACATTGTTTACTAAAACTTCCATTGTTGTTCCCACTTTTTCTTGGATGAGCTTTATCGTTTTAGATTTGATATTTAGGTCTTTTATCCAGTTTGAGTTGGGTTTTGTACAAGGTGTAAGATATGGGTCTTGTTTCAGTGTTTTGCAGATGGATATCCAATTTTGCCAGCAACATTTGTTGAAGATATTGTTTGTACCCCAGTTTAATGTCTTAGGGCCTTTGTCAAATATCAAATGTTCATAGGCAGATAGTGTCATCTCTGGGGCCTCAATTCTGTTTCATTGATCTCTCTGTTTTTGTACCAGTACCAGGCTGTTTTGATTACTGTGGAGGTGTAATAGGTTCTAAAGTTGGGTAGTGATAGGCGTCCCAGTGTGTTCTTCTTCTTTAGTAGTGCTTTACTTACCTGGGGCTTTTTCCCTTTCTAGATAAAATTGGTGATTTATTTCTCCATCTCATTAAAAAGAAAGTCACTGGAATTTGTATTGGGATTGCATTATGTAAGTAGATTGCTTTGGGTAAAACTGACATTTTCCAATGTTAAGTCTTCCTATCCATGAGCAGGGTAGGTTTCTCCATTTGTGTAAGTCTCTCTTAGTTTCTTATAGTAAGGGTTTGTAGTTCTCTTTGTAATGGTCTACTGTTTCTCTGGTTAGATTTATTCCTAGGTACTTTATCTTCTCAGGGGCTATACTAAATGGTGTTGACTTGGTGATTTCTTCCTTAATAGTCTCACTGTTGGTAAAAAGGAATTCTACTGATTTGCTTATGTTTATCTTGTATTCTGAGACTTTGCTGAACTCTTCTATCAGTTTGAGTAGTTTGCTTATAGATTCTTTGGGTTTCTCTGCATATACAATTGTATCATCTGCAAATAGGGAGATTTTTACTACTTCTTTGCTGATGCAGATGTCCTTTATTCCTTCCTCTTGTCTAGTTGCTCTGGCTAGAATTTCTAGTACAATGTTGAATAGGAGAGGTAAGAGTGGGCATCCTTGTCTAGTTCCTGTTCTCAAGGGAAACTGTTTCAGTCTTTCTCCATTTCGGATGACACGGGCACTTGGCTTTGTATAAATGGTCCTTATTGCATTGAGGAATTGGTCATCTGTTCCTATTTTGCTGAGATTTTTTAGCACGAATAGGTATTGGACTTTATCAAATGTCTTTTCTGCATCAATAGACAAGATCAGGTGGTTGATCACATTAATTGTTTTTCTGAGGTTGAACCAGCCTTGCATCCCTGGTATGAATCCAACTTGGTCATGATGGATTATTTTTTTTGTTGTGTTGTTGTATTCTGTTGGCAAGAATTTTGTTGAAGGTTTTTGCATCTAGATTCATGAGTGATATCAGTCTGTAGTTCTCCTTTTTGGTTGGGTCTTTCCCTGGCTTTGATATTAGGGTTATGCTGGCTTCATAGAATGAATTTGGGGGTAGTATTGGAGATAACTCTTCTTTAAAATCTTGGTAGAATTCTGCAGCAAAGCCATCTGGGCCTAGGCTTTTTGTGGTTGGCAGTTTTTTGATGACTTTTTCAATCTCTTCCTTTGTGATGGGTTTATTAAATTGTTCTGCTTCACTCTGCGATAATTTTTGGTAGGTGATATGAATCAATGAATTTGTCCATTTCCTCTAAGTTTTCAAATTTCTTAGAATACAGTCTTTCATAGTATTCAGCTGTGATATTTTTAATTTCTGCTGGATTGGTTGTGACAGATCCCCTGTCATTTCTTATTTGGGTTATTTGTTTCCTTTCCTGTTTTTCTTTAGTAAGTTTAGCCAGTGGTTTGTCAACTTGCTTGATTTTTTCAAAAAAGCAGCTTTTAATCTTTTCAATTTTTTCAATTGTTCTTCTATTCTCTAATTTTTTTGTTCTGCTCTGATCTTTAGGATCTGTTCTCTTCTGGTGCCTGAGGAATTCCTCTGCTGTTCTCTCTCTACTTGTTCAAGCTGTAGGGTCAATTCTTTGATTTGGTTTCTGTCTTCCTCCCAGATGTGTGAGTTTATGGAGATAAACTCATCTCTGAGCATTGCTTTGGCTGTATCCCATAGGTTCTGGTAGGAAGTGTTTTCATTCTCATTGGAATCCATAAATTTACTTTATCCGTGATTTCTTCCGTAACCCATGGTTTCTTGAGCAAGGTGTTGTACAGTTTCCACGAGTTCTGCTTTCTACCTGTTTTTTCTTCTATGGATTTTGACTTTTATGGCTTTATGATCTGAGAAGATGCTCTGCAGTAATTCAATGGTATGGATTTTGTTGAGAATTGCTTTATGTTCTAACACATGGTCTATTCTGGAGAATGTTCCATGTGCACCGGAGAAGAAGGTATAGTTGTCTGCTGATGGGTAGAAGGTTCTGTATTGTTGATGAGGTCTAGTTGGTTAATTGTGGCAATAAGGTCTTCTGTGTCTTTACTGAGCTTTTTTCTAGACAATCTGTCCAGTATTGAGAATGGAGTATTGAAGGATCTTACTATTATTGTGGAGTGATCTATCTCCTTTTTGAATGTAGTCAGTGCTTCTTTGTCATATTTAGGTGCTGTAATATTAGCCAAGTGTATTAGGTGCATAAATATTTAATATTGTTAAGTCCTGCTTGTGTACTGAAACTTTGGGCAATAAATAGTGTCTATACTTGTCCATGGTGGTGGATTTTACATTACGATTGATTTTATATGAGATTGGAATTTCCACCCCTGCTCTTTGTTCATTGTTGGGTTGATATATATTCTTCCATCTTTTGATTTTCAGTGTGTTCATGTCTTTAAGTTTAAGGTGAGTTTTTTGTAGGCAACACATAGATCGGTGTGGCTTTGATCCAAGATGTCACTCGATGTATCTTTACTGGAACATTCAGTCTATTCACATTCAGTGTAATGATTGATAGATTTGTGTTCAGTGCTGCCATTGTGATAGGTTTACTTTTGTGTTGATGTTTTCTCTGTTGTTATTAATCTGTTCTACGACCTTCTTCTTTGTGTGTTGATTTTTCACCTTTTTCAGAGTTGGTTTTGTGGTTGTTGAGACCCCTGTATTCCATTTCTTGATATGGTATGTTGCTTCTTTATTGTGCTTTATGGCTGCCCCTATGATTCCGGTTAATAAACTATATATAAACCTAATTTTGATTGCTACCAGTCTTGTCAACTTCCTCTCCTTCTGGAAGGACTATAACGACTGTGGTACATTCCTCTTTTTAATATGATGGTATCATAGTTTATATGATATGATCACTAGATCCTTTCTTTCACTATTACAGCTTTGATTGTGTTTGGAGCCTTCCCTAACTGAGTACGATTCTGGATAACGTGTCCTTCTAAAATACAAAGTTAGCAGTTTTGTTCTTCCAAGTCAAGAGATTCTTTCAGTATTTCTTGTAGCTTTGGTTGGGTTTTTACAAAGTCTCCTTATGTTTCTGTTTATCTGAGAATGTCTTAATTTCATTTTCATATTTGAAAGATAATTTTGCAGGATATATCATTCTTGGTTGGAAGTTCTTCAAGGCTTTGAATATGTCTTGCCACTGTCTCTGTGCCAGCATCATTTCTGCTGAGAAATCTGACAAAAGCCTAGGGGGTTTCTCTCTGAATGTGAACTTTGCTTTGAGTCTTGTTGCCTTTAACAGTTTCTGCTTAGGTTTCATTTTGTTGAGCTTCGTTATAATATGCCTTGGAGTCTTTCTATTGAGATCTATATTGAGTGGTGTTCGATATGTATCTTGGATATCTATATTCTCTTCTTTAATTTCTGGGAAGTTTTCTGCCAGCAGCTCAGCAACAGTACTCTCTGTGTTCTCAGGTGTCTTGCCCCGTTCAGGAACTGCAATTAATCTTAGATTGTTCTTCTTAATAGAGTCCCACATGCTTCTTAACTCTTCTTTGTTTTCCTTGTTTCTCTTTTCTGATTTCTCCTCATAGATGCTGGAATCAGTACATTTGTCTTCCAAGTCAGAAAGTCTCTTTTCCATTTGTTCCATTATGTTTTCTTGGCTTTGCATTGACGTTTCTATGTCCTTGATTTTGTTCTTGATCTGTTGGATTTCAGAGTACTGGTGTTCCATCAGATCACAATAGCTTGTTTAATTTTTCGTTTTGCTCTGCTGCATTTTGTATAATTTATAGGAGAACTCTATATAGAATCCTTTTGTATTCACCTTCTGATAGTTTCAGGAAAGCTGCTTCTTCTGTGAAGCTCTGACGTGGTTTCTTTTGGGAACCTTCTGATGCCATGGATAACTTCCAAAATTTGTTGCTTTTTGGGTCAATAGAGGCTGGGAGAGACACTGTGAAGATGGACTACAGTTGTTTCTCTAGAGTGTTTTAAAATGAGAAGTAAAAAGTATTTGACAACTTCTAAATTCAGTCAGGTTTTCAGGTGTATACATTCCTCTTCCCAGATGGCAAAGTTTAGCACCTCTATATTGAACACCAGCTGTTATAAACTAGTTCAAAATACAGAAAGGCTACTGGCCTGCTGGCCTTTGCTGTTGGGCCCCAGCTGTGAGTGATATTGTGTAGAATTCTGCTTTTCTCTTGGAAAGTCAGTCTCTTCTGGGTAGGCACTTCCTCCCAGCCCAGGAATTAGGTACAGTTGAGGCTTCCGTATGGATAACCCAGCCTCCCAGCAAAACAAGATGGAATCCCACACAAGCTTGCCAGTTGGCCAGGACCAGGCTCCTGGCAGAAAGAGAGGCCAAGAGTGCTGAAATGTCCAGAGTCCACAGCTTCAGCCACTGGGCCCAGCCCAAGACTGCACTGTGCAGAACACTGTCCGCCTGCTAGGAAAGCACTCTGCTGCCGGAAGAAGCCACCTCCCAGCCTAAGAACTAAGTCTGGCCAGGACCTCTGCCTGGGCTTCTCTGTTTCCCAATAAGCCAGAGGAGCTGAGGTGTATAGAGTCCAAAGCCAGGTTCTCAGAACCTGGCAATTATGCTTTCCGGTCCCATCAGTAGTGCATCTGAGACCAGCAGCTAGTCAAGTCCCAGTTCTACCTGGTGGCCAAGGCAGATGAAAAAAAAAAAAATCAAAAAGATCAGTTACCTTCTGTCCGTGCAAGCCTGTGCTCACCAAGAGTGGGGTCAGTAAAAGAGAGAAGGTTTTGTGTCCAGTGGTATGAAGTCCAAATTAACAGCCCTATGCTGCATCCCAGTGCTAGGTGTCCAGAAGCCTCCATTTAATTATCATTTCAGGTCTTGGTTTCCAGACAGATTTAGGGAGACGTGCATTTAGTCTGCCATCTTGACTCTGCCCAAGACAAGTGCACCTTGGGATGAATGATAGGTAAAGTATTGACATCTCTCTTCTCAGAATCAGGCTATCATTTGCTCCTGTGGCTTGGTAACTGCGAATTGTTAACAACTATGTTGTGGAGCCTACCCAATCAAAGTTGTCCCTGCAGAGTAGTTTTAGGTATTACCTTCAGTCTGCCTCTGTGATTTCAAGGCACTCTGACACTCATGTGAGAGGATGCTTTAACTTTAGTTACCTTTCTCTGCTTTAACACTTTCTCCCTTTTCTTAAAAGTGTGATTTCATTAGCCTTTAATTCACCTCTTAAAGAGGAATGGTAACAGTAATCCTTTTGGGTGTGATTATCTTACTTATTCTTAGACTTAGATTTAGAATAAACTGTTTGATATTGATTTATACCAGAAATGATAGCTATATTTAAAAAATATGTCAAAGTTGGTTACAACATGAAAGTGCTCTATTTTCTAATGGCTAGTATTAACAATAAAGACCAAAAAATATACAACTTTATTCCTCATTTAAAATGTAACAAGCAGAGGGGGGTTGAGTCAACATGATGGAATAAGCACTCATCTCCCTAAATTCCTCTGGAAACTAAGACCTGGACTGATAATTAAATGGAGACTTCTGGACACCTAGTGAGGCCTGGGATACAGCATAGGGCTGTTAATTTGGACTTCATACCACTGAATGGAAAACATCTTCTCTTTAGTTGACTCCCACTCCTGGCCAGTCCTCACTTTCATGGACCAAAGGTAACTCACCATTTTGACTTTTTTCCTCTGTCTTGGCCAGCTGGTGGAGCTGGGTCTTGACTGGTGACTAGTCTCAGATGCTCTGCTGGTGGGATCAACAGGTGAAATTGCCACATTTTGAGAGCCCAGCTTAGGACTCTGTGCATCTCACCACATTTGGCCTCCCTTTCTGCCTCTGCTGTGGAGTACCTTCTATGGTGGTAGTGGCAAGCTTGTGCAGGACACCACCTTGGATGTGGAGGCCTCAGCTGGATGTAGTTCTTAGCATGGGAGGCAGTACCTGCCCACAGGATAGCGTTTTTCTGGCAGAAAAGCAGTAGTTTACACAGTATTGCCTATCACTGGGGCCTGGCAAAGGAGGCTGTGTACTCTGTGCATCTAGGCACCTTTGGCCTCTGATTCTGCCTCTGCCATGGTGTAGTTTGTATGGAGACAGTAGCGAGCTTCTGCAGGATGCCATCTTGGCTACAGAAGCCTCAGCGAGACCTAATTCCTAGGCTGGGAGGCAGCACCTACCCACAGGAGAGAACTTTGCAGGTGGAAAAGCAGTATTTTACACAGTGTCACCTATGGCTGGGGCCTGTCTGCAGACACGAACAGGGAAGTAGCCTTGCTGTATTTTGAGCTAGTTAACAACATCTGGGGTTGGATATAGAAGAGCTTACTTTGCCAGTTGGGAAGAGGGCCCTGTACACCTGAAAACCTGACTGACTTTGGAAGCTGTCACATACCTTTTACCCTTCATTTTAAGATGGCCTAGAGAAACAACTGCATTCCATCCTCACAGCATCTCTCCCACCCTTTATTGACTCATATAAAGCCCAAAAGCAACAGACTCTGGAGAAAGCCATAACCAAGAAATCACCTACAGATTCAGAATGCCCCCAAAAGAAACCACCTGAGAGCTTCACAGAATAAGAAGCTTTCCTGAAACTATCGGAAGTGAATACAAAAGGATTACATATAGAGCCTTCCTAGACCTTATACAAAATGCAGCAGAGTAAAATGAAAAATTAAGCAAGCTGTTTGATCTGATGGAATACCAGTACTCTGAAATCCAACAGATCAAGAACAACATCAAGGACATAAAAACTTCAATTCAAAGTCCAGAAAACAGAATGGAACAAATGGAAAAGAGACTTTCTAACTTGGAAAACAGATCTACTGACTCCAGCATCTATGAGGAGAAATTAGAAAAAAGAAACAAGAAAAATGAAGAAGCATTAAGAATCATGTGGGACTCTATTAAGAGGAACAACCTACAATTAATTGGAATTCCTGAACATGATGAGACACCTGAGAACACAGAGTATTGTAGCTGAGCTGCCGACAAAGAACTTCCCAGAAATCATGAAAGAAGAGAATTAGACATACAAGATGCATATCAAATGCCACTCAATATAGATCTCAATAGAAAGACTCCAAAACATACTATAATCATGTTTAACAAAATGAAATCTAAGCAGATACTCTTAAAGGCAGCAAGACTCAAAGCAAAGCTAACAATCAGTGGGAAATCTGGTAGGCTTTCTTTGGATTTCTTAGCAGAAACGATGCTGGCACAGAGACAGTGGCATTACATATTCAAAGCCTTGAAGGAGAAGAACTTCCAACCACGAATTATATATCCTGCAAAACTATCTTTCAAATATGAAAATGAAATTAAGACATTCGCAGATAAACAGAAACTCAGAGACTATGCAAAAACCAAACCAAAGCTACCAGAAATAGTGGAAGAATCTCTTGGATTTGCCTTGGAAGAACAAAACCACTAACTTTATATTTTAGAAGGACACATCATCCACAATCCTATTCATTTAGGGAAGGCTCCAAACTCAGTCAAAGCTATAATAGTGAAAGAAATGATCCAGTGATCATATCATGAAAACTACAACAGCCATAAAGCACAATAAAGATGCAACATACCGTATCAAGAAATGGAATACAGGATTCTCAACAATCACAAAACCAACCCTGAAAAAGGTGAAAAATCAACTCACAAAGAATGCCCCAGAACAGATTAATAAGAACAACAGAGAAATCATCAATGCAAAAATAAACATATCACAATAGCAGCACTGAACACATACCTATCAATTATTACATTGAATGTGAGTGGACTCAATGCTCAAGTCAAGAGACACTGAGTGATATCTTGGAGTAAAAGAATACAACAACACATCCAAAAAATAATCCGTCATGACCAAATTGAATTCATACCAGGGATCCAAGGCTGGTTCATCCTCAGAAAAACAATTAATGTGATCAACCACATAAACACCACAAAAGATAAGAATCACCTGATCTTGTCTATTGACACAGAAATGGCCAAGGTGTTCTTGTCGTCCCTTGTAACACATAGCAAGTTACCTTTTTGTTAGTGGCTTTGGAAATACTTCTGCAGATGAGCAGCAGCCGCATCCTCATCTGCAAAACTGTGTAAATGAGACTGTGCTGGGTGGAAGATATGCGATCCACCTGCCAAGAGGATGAAAGGGGTGTATTTGAGCTCTCAGAAGTTAGCGGCTCCTCTCCTTTCTGCCATCTTGTTTAACTGACTAAAATGATGGCTGAATGCAGTTCTCCCTTCTCTGCTTTGTTCTATTTCCATCTTCTCATGACCACCCAACCTCATCAGCTCTTGAAATTTAAAAATAAAAAAAAAAAGACAAAGGAAGAAAAGCACTAAAGTAAAGTTTAAGTCAATTTTGTGGGTTTGTTTAATAATACAATCTTACTTTTGAAAAAGGATTTCTGTATTTTATTTTATTTTTTTTTTGGTAAGTAATCTTGTTTGAGTCCTACCAAAACACTTAGGTGAAACAGAACATATATTGTCTGCCCATTTAGAAGGAAACTGGAGTTCAGTAACATTATGTGACTCATCCATGTTAATGATGGTACTTGAGAATAGAAACCAGATATTCTGACTGATAGTTCCAATTCCGTGACTGTGAATCTCTTTACTGCTCTGTACCGTAACATCCAATGGTAATCACATTCCTTTTCCCCTCCCTTCCTTACACCTGTCGGAATCAAATTTCTGAATAATAAAGCTACAAGAATAATTGGACACTTTTTGTCCTTTGCCTGCTTTTCTGTAGAAGATTCGTGTGTGGTCTTCGTCCTTCAGTTGAAGCCCCTTAAATCTCACATTATCCACTATTATCAGAGTCATCCTTGCCTCTATGACATCTTGGCAGGATTCCATCACTTTTAAGGTACTTTCAGCTACGTGTCTAGTCCCATTCTGTTTGTCCTGTATGTTTCATCTTTGACCAAAATCCATTGTAAGGTCTTTCTTTCCTGCTCTCAGCATAAACGAGGTTTATATCACTAGGTTCTAACACACTGGTGAAATCATGGTCTGGCTTTTCAATGTTTCCTCTCCCTCCCTTTTTGAGATTGGTTCCTCCAGCTTTAGGTTAGGAAATGGGGAGAACAAAGAACAGTATGTGTTTACTAGCTTGCTGAATGAAGTTTCAAAGACTCTAGGCAGCAGAAGGGAAGGAATACTGACTATATTCAGGGCCCCCACAATTAACTTGTTGTTGCTGATCCTCAGATTCACATCAGTTGTACAAAGAAATAGCTAGGTCTGAAATTACTCTCCCTTTCCCTTATGTCTTCCCCAGTCGTCTATAAATTCTCTCACTAATCCACAGGCAGTCCTTCATCTATGATGGTGTTCTGTTCTGAAGATCTTGTAGCCTGTTCCCACATAAGTATCACATCTTTTTTTCATTCTTATTGCCTTGTATTACCAGTATCTTCACAAATCTAATGTTTATTTTTTTTAGCGGTTGGAAACATTACATATAAATTTACAGATGCATTTTGATATACACATAAAAAATTATACACAAATCATAGAAATTTCCTCTAGCAGTGAGAAGAGTTAGACATTTTTTCAGTTGTGGCAATAACTCCACTTGTGGAAGGCTTTGGAAGAATTGACTTGACAGCAGTGGGTTTTGAGTTGGATTGGGTTATTCCTGGGAGTGGTGACAGCATTTCTAGTCAGAAAACTAGAGTCGTTTGTATGGCCCTTGTCTTTCTTTGTCTTCATATTTTTCATGATAACAGCTGACTGCTTCCCTAATATCCCACTGACTTTAGCAAAGTGATCAGCAGTTGGGTCTATGTTTTCATGCAGCTGAAACCTATGATTTAGTTTAGAAAAAACTTCAGCTAATCCTTCTACTGTAAAAGTTTTTGACAACTTCTCTCCTTCTTCATTACTGCTTCCTTCTTCTACATTTCTTTACTCTTCAAAATCCCTTAAGTTCTGGTTTACTAATTCTCTTTCTTCAGCATATATGAGCTGTTCCACAGCATTTTTTCCATGTGGACAATTATTCCAATGATCTCTTCTTTCATTACAAGAATAACTAGATGCTTTACCCTGATTGGAGTGTGTTCTCACAACTCAGTAATTTCTCCATATCCTTTGCATGCATTTTCAAATAGCTTCCTCCCAGAAAGACACAATATTCCAGATACACTGGCAGTCGTAAATATTGTTCCTCATAACACAAATACATCTTAGTTGGAGACTACCTGTGTTGTAGTTTTCAGTGTAGAGGTCTTGTACATATTTTGTTAATTTACCCCTAAGTATTTCACGTGTTTAGGTGATTTTGATACAACATCTATACTTACATTCTGGCTATAAAATGCTCTTTCCCTATCAACTCTATATCAAGTGATTGCCTTTACGTGATATCAATATTCATGTTCATGACCCAGCCAAGATACGCAGGATTCTGATTCCACAGTCCTTTACTTACTTCAGAAACTCTGGTGGTGTAGTGGTTAAGTGCTATGACTGCCACCCAGAAAGTCGGCAGTTCGAATCCACTAGACACTCCTTGAAAACTCTGAGGCAGTTCTACTCTGTCTATAGGGCCTCTATGAGTTTGAATCATCTCTATGGTAGTGAGTTTTTGGTTTGGTTTACTTTCTAGGGTCGTCATGAGTCGGATCCGACTTGATGGCACTTGGCTTGGCTTACTTTCTTCAGTTTAGAGATCTTTAGTTTCTCTCACCAACAGTGCTGTAGCCCTTGTGAGATCTCACAGTTACTGTATCTTCTCTTAACCTTTTCATGGCTCTAAAATCAAAATGAAATCAAGCATGTTAAATCAACAAACACTGTGATATGCACCAGGCATTGTAAAATACGGAAGAAAAAGTGACTGTCAAATAATTTTCAAATAATTTGGTAATATAGTCAGGAAGACAAAAGACCTAAAGAGTCAAACAGCTCCATACATGTCTCATAAGTGGGCATGTAAATTTATACGGGAGTGTACATTTTCACTCAGTCATATTAAATAAATAAATAAAATTTTAAGGAAAAGAGTCAAACAGCAATGAAAGATATAAATAAAAGTTTAAGAAAGAGATGGTAAAAAGTAACACATGACTAAGAACATTTTAATTGTGTAGACAATACTGCAGCAGGAGTTTAGAGGTATCCACTTGTTCATCTGTCAATTCTCTGCAATCAGTCCACTAAAACTACTCTGTGATCTCCAATCAGTCATGCCTTAAATTCACTAGATTTTTCCTCACAGTTTTTAACTCTTGCTCCAGTCAAAATTTCTTGAGCTATGTTCAGAGCCATGTTCACTAAGAGAATTATTTGCCCATCTGCTGAGAGCCCTTTGGGCCCATCTATAGTCATGCACTACTTTGATTGTTCCTTTTTTGCTCTGAACACACTTCTTTAGCTTTGAATTGTCTTCATGCCAATCTGATATCATCTCATGGGCAAGTCATTCACTTACGATTTTATTGACTAGCTGTGTGGTGAGGATCATTATGAGCTGAATCCCGAAAATGTGGAGATTGCTCTATTTCTCACATTTCTACTTCACCATCCTCATGGTCAGCTGCTTCCATGACACTATCTCTCTGACCCTAAACACCCAAGGCTGGGTCAGAGCTCATTAAATGACCCCGTCCTGGCTGGTGGATTCAAACAGCTGACTTTTTGGTTAGCAGACAAGTTTTAAAACACAGCTCCACCAGGCAATAGCAGATTCTTGAAAAGACTCCTTTCTAACGTACTGTAGGGAATTCTGGTGGCACAGTGGTTGAGTTCAGCTAATAGCTAAGGGATTGACCATTTGAATCCATCAGACTTTCAGTAGAGACCCAATGGGGCAGGTCTACTCTGTCTTATAGGGTCACTATGAGTTATAATTGACTCAAGGAAAAAAATAGAAAAAAATAAAAGGACACTGTCCTTCAGACTACCAAATAGGGAGATGCTAAGGACAAGTTTAGTGAGTCCACACAACATCCCAGCCTTCTGATGTGCTCGTTTCCTGCTAACCCCTTTAGAAGGCTAGCTGTAAGCTCAGTAGTCCATACCACACCATACTTTCTGACCTACTGGCTTCTACTGGCCCATTTGGGTTTGATAATTTGCTGGAACCACTCTTAGAATACCACACTTATGACTACAGATTTATTGCTTACAACTATAAATTTGTATCAAAAAAGATACAAGCTAAAAGGCACCTATGGGAAGTCTGAAAGAACTCATAGCATGGAGCTTCCATGTCCCAAGTGGCATGCCACCACCTCAAGAGCAGAAGTTCTCTCAACTAGGTAGATCTCAGCCTGGAAGCTCCCTCAGCCTCGATATTCAGTGCTATTATGAGCCAGTCCTCCATAATAGGCCAAGTTATGCCTCTTGAAGTTAGTTGTTACTGGCTTCCCAGTGAATTATTCCCTGGTCTGTCCAGTCCCACTTGTCAGCAAATTCTCAAATACCCTAATTACTTCAATGGACATTTCTCTGCGGTCAAGGATAAAGGCCAAACTTGGTGGTACAACGGTGAAGCACTTGGCTGCTAACTGAAAGGCTGACAGTATAAACCCACTAAGCATTCTCTGGCAGAATGATGTGACAATCTGTTTTCATAAACATTACAGCCTTGGATCCTCTATAGAGTAATTCTGCTCTGTCCTGTAGGGTCTGTACAAAACAGAATCAACTCAGTGGCAATGGGCTTAGTTTACTCACTTCTTTGGCTATCCATGTCTTGAGCTCCAAACGCATAATATCAAATCCTTACTGAAACACAACACTGGGATGTTGATCAGCCATCCCAAAGTGAACATTTGTTCTTTCTTCTATATCCCAGCTTATTTCTTAGCTTGTTTTCTGACCTTATTCTCCACCTCAATCAATGGCACAAGTATCTATCCAAATATCTTCAAAATTATCATTGATACTTTTCTCTCCTTAAAAGCAATTGATTACCACCTTCCATTGATTTCACTTCTTAATTATCTTTGGATTCTGTGTCCTCTTTTCTATCCTCTCTGCCATTAACTTGGTTCAAGTCTTCATCATCTGTCTCTTGATTGGACTCGAATTTTTTTCATGTTCATATAGCGATTCTCAACAAATCACAATCTTATATGGCAGATAAGGGACTTAGGAGAGAGTGCAGGTCTGACAAGTCTCTGAACTTAGTTGTTCTAAGTGCTAGCTACCTCATTGCTGAGTATCACTACAATTACCTTTGAAATATTCTCCTTGGGAAGCTATGCATTGATGCCAACACCTAGTCCACCTTTCAAAGCAATTTTGGAACTCTTTCTGGAATGGCCATTGCAAGCTAGCAATTTTATGAACTTCACTGAACTTAATTCTGTGAGAGAATTTTTAGCCACTCTCCCTACTCACCTCATCTGGCCCCCAATGACTTTTTTTCTTTACCTGAAGATAAAGGAAATAGTGAAAGGAGGACATTTTGATGACATTCATGACATCAAGGGTAATACAACAACTCTGATGTCCATTCCAGTAAAAGAGTTCCAAAATTGCTTTGAAGGGTGGGCTAGGTGATGGCATCAGTGCATAGCTTCCCAAGGGGAGTAATTTGAAGGTGACTGTAGTGACATTCAGGAATGAAGCATGTAGCACTTCTTCTAGGATAAGTTGGTGAACTTAGTTGTCAATCCTCATAGATGACTTTAACTTGAAACATTAATACTGACAGGCCTTCTCTAAATTTTTTATATTCCAAATAATAAACAATACCAACAAATACATTTTAAAGTAATCATTATGTGCTTGGCTCCGTCTATGAATTGGAATCAACTCAAGGGCAACGGGTTTTGTTTCAGCAGGCCCTGGTCTTGGTGGGGCAGTGATCAAGACTGTGACTGCCAACCAAAAGGGTGGCAGTTCAAATCTCCCAGCTACTCCTCAGAAACTCTATAGGCAGTTCTACTCTTTCCTATAGAGTTCCTACGAACTGAAATCAACTCAACAGCAAAGGGATTACGTTTGTTTGTCTGGGCTCTGTCATATCATTTTACACATCTTCATTAATTTAATCCTCATAACTAGTCTCTGAGAAAGGTACTTGGCGAACAGAGAGGTTCTAAATCCTGCTTGCGGTCACTCAGCTATTAGAAGTTGCTGCTTAGACTTTACATTGAAGTTTTGAGTTTAGATTAAAGATTTGAGTTTAAACACAAGTAACTTGTTTCCAGAGACTAACTCCTAGATCACATTAAGCACTCTGCTGCCTCTTGTTACTCCATTAGACTTCAAAATTTAAAATTTATGTTTTAAATAGTTAGCATTGCACAGTCTCTACCTTTCTTGCTATCCTTTCTCATTTCTCACCACTCCACCATTTTCTTCTTTACTGCTGTTACAACCCATTCCTTACCGAAATCTATGTATATTCAATGTGCTTTCACACTTCTATGTTCCTGTCCACATTATTTTCTCTGCCTAGAATACCCTTATTCCTACAGGTCATACACCTATACCACATTCCTTCTCATCCACCAAGGGTCCTGTCAAGTGGCTCTGCCTCAGAGAAGCCTTCTCTTCATTTCTCAAAGCCCATGGAGTTAGCCACTCTCTGTGTCTCTGTAACACCTTTTCCAATTGTAGTGCATTATAATAGTTATTTAAACTGTTACTGCCACACACTTTAACTGCAGGAGGGCAAGAGCCTTATCTTGTTCACCTTAGATTCCCAAGTATCCAGCTCAGTGCCAAGAACAGAGGAAATCAATGACTACCTATTGAAAAAGTAAATTACTCTGCATCAAGAGATTATTTCTAAAAGACAGAGAACCAATGAAAATCTGACGAATACAAATGTATTCTTTGTAATATTCATTATGCACCAATCATAAATTGATAATTCTTGTTAGTGTCTCTTGTTTATATCCTGATGCATTTTTTAAGTTTGTTATATTAAACATAAAATATTTAGGAAACATATTTTTTTAAAAGTTGCTGTCCAGTCAATGCCAACTCAAAGTGACCCTATGGGACTGAGTATAATTGCCCTATAGGGTTTCCAAGCAGCAGCTGGTGGATTCAAACTGCTGACCTTTTGGTGAGCAGCTGAACTCTTAACAACTATGCTACCAGGTCTGCATAAAACAGATAGGAGGTATAAATTATTATGTTAAATAAACTTCCATTTTCTATTGCTTCATTTACGAAGTGACTTAATCATTAAACCTATAGTGTTCTTTTTGCCACTCGAACAATCTACCATCTTTTTCTCAGAGATGACTACAATCCTGAACTTTGTGTTTACTTTTTATTTTTCATTTATTTGAAACTTTACTGTATCTATTTATATCTCTAAACAATGTATTATTTAATTTTGTCTGTTTCAAAGTTGATGTAGAGATCATACTATATGGATTCTTTTGTGACTTGTTTCTTTTTTCCCCTCTCAGCATTGTATTTCTGAGATTTGTTTGTGTTGCTGTACTTCATTCTTTTTTCATTGCTATATAGTATTTCATTTATGATTATACTAAAAAGTATTTTTATTCTTTAAAAATACACACATGGTTGGTTCTTAGATTGTTTTTCTTTCTTTTTTATGCACAGTTGAACTATGAAATTGTATATGTCTCTGGGGCACCTGTCATAATTTTCTCTAGGGCAATTTTCCTCAATCTTGTTCATGTTATGTTAGTCATAGAAAATAGTATTTTTTTAGCTTACTGAGTTAAAATGAGGAGGCTGCAATCAGCAACAAGCTAATATGTTGTGAGGAAAATATCTTTCCTGGTGTACTACTTGGTGTCTCTGTCCTGGGTTGTAGATTTAAGAGTGAACTTTTTAGTCATAGAGCATCATATCTTCAACTTTATCACAAAATGCCAGCTCCTTTTCCAAAATTATGATGGAGTGTAAGTGTTCCAGTTTAATCCATATGCTTTTCAGTACTTGATAGTATCCTTGTATACTCCTCATAGAGATTATTCTAAGCCATACCACCCATCTCTACTACTCTAAACATTACCTTTCTCTCTACCACTTCCAAAAAACAAAAGTTTCCATCAAATCAAGCATGACTCATGATGAGCCTGTGTGTTTCAGAGTAGAACCACACCCCACAGGGTTTTCATGGCTAAGATATTTTGGAAGCAAATCAATAGGTCTTTCTTCCAACTCTTACATGAGTTCAAACTGCCAACTTTTTGTTAGTAGCCATGCTCTTAGCCATTTACACTACATAGAGACTCCTTCTTTCTACTTGGACAAGTAGATAAAAACAAACCTGTATCTTTTCTCCTTTCTATCTCAAGATACTTCTTTTCATCTTTATTAGTCAGGATAATGAATATCAAATGCTAAAACAGATAATTCCCGAACCTCAATGGCAAACACAATAATAGCTGATTTTTTTCACACTCATCCAGTGTCCAATACTCATGTTCCCAGTTCACTAGAACTCCCGGAAGGCTCTCTTCCAAGTATTGCTTTGTTTAAGATAGTCAGTTTATTTTTGTTTTTTAAGTAATTATTTTTACCTCCTCTAGTGACTTTTTAGTTTTTTTAGTGATTGCTTTGAGGACTGCAATATATATCCTTGACTTAACCTAGTTTGCATTCAAATTGTCTTATACTGTGGCATGCATAATGTAAAAACTTTATAGTGGTAACTTCCATCACACCACTCCTAAATGTGTGCCACTGTTGAACATTTTACTTCTATCTATGTTGTAAACATCATCATATATTACTACTATTACTTTTTATTTAAACAGTCAATTGTTGTTTTAAAAAATTAGATGGGGTAGGGGGAGACTTTGCTATGTTACCTTCATATTTACCATTTCTGGTGCTCTTCATCTTGTTGTTTTCTCTTCTTTTTCATGAAGATCCATGTTTCCATTTGATAATGTTTTTATTCAACTCAAAACTTGCTTTATCTTTTACGTATGTAATTCAAGTCTGCTCTTGAAAAAAATTCTCAGCTTTTGCATATTTGAAAATATCATTATTTTACTTTTGTTTTGAAGTATATTTTTCCTGAGTTTAGGATTCTACTTTGACAGGGCTTTTTTTTGGCACTTCAATTATAACGTTATTTCCAGCTTGCATTATTTCTAATGAGAATTCAGCAATCCTTCTTATCATTGTATGCTATGCTACACAGTGAGACATTACTGGAACTAAGCCAGGACACAGAGGCTTGCAGGGAGTCACCTGATTGGAGTGACAGCCAACAGCAGGAAAAGAAGACACACTAACCCAAACTTTGAGTTAAGCACCTACACCTGGGTACCACTCTATATGTAAAATGTCTTCCTTCTCTCAGTGCTATAAAGATTATTCTGTTTCTTTGATTATCAGCATTTTTGTTATGATGTGTCTAAGTATGGCGTTCTTTGTGTGTGGTCTGCTTTGGCTTCTTTGATCTGTAGATAAATATTTTTAATCAGATTTGGAGAATTCTCAGCCACTATTCTTTCAAACATCTTTTTCTGCTCTAATCAGTCTTTCTTCTCTTTCTGGGATTCCAAATATACACATGCTAGCCTCTTGATATTCCCACATGTCACTACAGCCTTGTTAATTTTTTTTAAGTCTTTTTTCCCTCTATGCTTCAGTTTGAATAGTTTATTTTAGTCTGATTTCAGCTTCACTGATTTCTTTTTAATTTTTTCAGTGTCCAACTGTTAAGGCTATATAATGAATTTTTCATTTCTTATATTTTTCTTATATTTGCTTCTTTTTACTTCCCCCCTCCCTTGGTTTTATGTCACATTTTATCTGACCCCCTGCCTGTCTGGTAAGGGGTTATTGCATGCTGAACCTTGTGACTACTGTATTCTTGATAACCCCTATTTTATTATCTTCCTTTAAGAAATTCTGTATTTCTTTTCTGGAAACCAGTCTATTGACCAGTGAATCAGCTTTACCTATCAAAGCATAGCCTGAGGTTTTGTTACGGCAGTTGTGGCAATCCTGGCTGTAACTGAAGTTACTATAGTAACTCTGGAAACTCAGCTCCTAAGATGTGACCTTTTTAAGGTTCTCGGTGAAATAACTGAATATTCAGTAAGATTTCTCCACTTTGTTGATTGGAACTCCAACAACTCCCAGTCCTATGTGACCTCCAGAATCTCAGTTCAGTTCACAGCACAACTCACATCCTTGTTGTTTTCGGCCATATCTCAGAGTCTATTACAACACATGTACTGTTCAGTACTTGCCCCCAAACTTAAAGGGGCCCAAATGTACATTTACAACCGTAATGAGGGTGGTAATATTATGTCCAGTTGAAGGAGAAATAAAAAGCAAGAATTTTGTTTCTGAATGAGTCATTTCAGTTTAAAGATGGAAATCCAAAATGAGTAGTGTTTGCATTACAGCTGCAGCCAGTAATGATGATACTGAAATACAATAAACCAAAAAAACCAAACTGCCATCGCATTGATTTTAACTCATAGTGACTATACAGGATAGAGTAGAACAGTATAGTATTTCCAAGGAGCACCTGGCAGGTTTGAACTGTCAATCTCACAGTTAACAGATGTAGCACTTAACCAATACACCACCAAGGTTTCCACTAAAATATAATAGAGAGTAAAAATCTTCCTTGTGATCAAGCTGTGAGTAGCACAATTGGTCACACTTTTTGAGCTGAAGGAAAAATTTCTCAAGGTAAGGCTATACAAAAATCTTCGTCCACAGCAGCCAATGGCTTGAATAATTGTTTAGGGACTTCAAAAGAAAAAGATTAGAAGGCTGAAGGAACATAGCTATGGGTAGAGACATTTAGATGAATATATGTGGAGAGACACAGGTGTTAGGATTTCTGCATCACAGGATCCAACTCGATGGCACTTGGCTAATATAGTAATCAGATAATTCTTGTAATATCTGCCAGAAAGGATCTACCATGGAAGACTCATTGAATAATTAAGTAGATAAATATTTTGACTAATCAGTGCTAGCTAGTCTTTGTCATGAACTATCCCAGACACATGATGACATGACTGACATGAGAGAGGTGACGTATAACCTGACAGCCTAACAGACTCCCACTTACTAGGGCTTATCTAGCTACAGCTACCTCTGTGAATACAACCTGCCAGCAAGGGGCAACTGTTGAGTTCCCAGCACTACTCTTCATGGAACCAACAGGATGCTTGGTGGTAAGCTGACTACATTGGATCCCTTCCATCCTGGAAGGATCAAAGTATCACAGGGATGGATACCTAGTCTAACAAAGGCTGTATTTTCTGCCCACAGAGCCACAGCCAATACTGCTGTTTCATAGTTTACAGAGTACCTGACCCACAGGCATGAAATCTCACATAGCGTAGATCCATCCACTAGAGCTAGTGCAAGAGTGGGTGGTCCCACTCTTAACATTCAATAATCGTATCATGTATCATACCACCCAGAAACAACTGGCTCCATGAAACTGGCATAGCCTTCTAAGGGTGCAACTAAAGCATCAGTTAGGAGAAAATTCTGTGAGAGTTGGTTTAGCACCCTTCAGTATGTAAGGTATTAAATCTACCAGAGATCTTACAAGATGAATCCTCTATAGGAATGATACATGGGTCTGAGAATCAAGAAGTAGAAACATGAGTAACTTCATTTACCATAACTCCGAATGACACACAGTGCTTCCCATCCCTGCATGTCCCAACACTTCAGTATCAGAAATTTTGGTCCCCAAGAAGAGCACACTGTTGCAAAGGACACAATATTGAACTGCAAGTTGTGGTTGCTACCAAATGACTCTAAACTCATTATACACAGAAACCAGTTTGTTGTAAAAGAAGTCACCATACTGTTAATAGTAACTGACTTCAGTGAGTGGGGGAGGCAGTGCCGCAGTATAGTCAGGGAGGAACACATGTGGAATCTAGGCAATCTTTTTGAATGTCACCTGGATCTCCTTTGCACCACTGTAACTGTGAATGAGAACCTAAAGCAAATCCATACTTAGAAGGTATGATAGTTAAAATTGTGTGTCAACTTGACTGAGCCATGATTCTCAGAGTTTTGGCAGTCTGTAATGTTATAATCACCTCCTTGCTGAGGTCTGATACGTGATCACCGTCGAGATGGGTCTGCTGAGTGATTCCAGCGAGGGCAGGACCTGTGGCAACTCACCGCCATCTCAGCCGTGGTATCTCTACTCTCAGCTGCCTGGTTCTTCCTGCTCTCTTTGTCAGGGCATTTGGTTATTCTGAATCCTGCAGCCGGCTCCTGTTTGTCTGATCTCCATTTCTTGGGACTTAGGCCAGCAGTGTACTGGTAGTCTGCTTGCCAATCTTGAGATACATTAATTATCACAGCCTGCAACAGCACTGCTGTCCAGCCTGCTGACTTTGAGTTTACCAGCTCCTGCAGTTACGTGGATCCAGAGAAGCATATTCCCTGTCTCCATGGACTAGGGATGTTACAGGTTCTAAAAACTATATGAGCCGTTTCCTTGATATAAATCTCCTCGTATGTGCATGTACTTACATGCTTTACTGATTTTGCTTTTCTAGAGAATTCAATTTCAATTGCATCATATTAGGCTTGACAATTAAGTCCGCAAACTTAGTTGCTCTGAGTGCTCCATACCTAGTTGCTGAATATCACTATGGTCACCTTTGAAGTACTCCCTTTGGGAAGCTATGCACCGAAGCTACCACCTAGTTAACCCTTCAAAGCAATTTTAGAACTCTTTCTGGAATAGCCATTGCACACGGTGGCAAGGTGGCAAGTTCACAAAATTTAATTGTTAATTGTCTGTTTGGGAGTTTTTAGCCAGTAAACAAATATCTGCATTGGAACGTTCTCCCTACTCGTCTCATCTGGCCCAGAGACTTTTTTTTGTGTACTCAGAGATAAAGGAAATATTGAAAAGAACACATTTTGATGACATTTAGGACATCAAGGGTAATACAATGACAGCTCTGATGCCCACTCCAGAAAAAGAGCTCCAAAATTGCTTTGAAGGTTCTGCTAGGTGCTGGTGTCAGTGGATAGCTCCCCAGAGGAAGTACTTCAAGGGTGGCTGTACTAATTTTCAGCAAAGAGGTACGTAGCACTTCTTCTAGGATGAGTTAGTGAACTTAATTGTTATGTAGCAGTGCTATATGTGTGCTAAAGCTGGACAATGAATGAAGACAGAAGAAGAACTGATGCCTTTGAATTGTGGTATTCAAAAAGAATATTGCATACACCATGTACTGCCAAAAGAACAAACAGATCTGTTCCGGAAGAAGTACAACCAGAGTGCTCCTTGGAAGAAAGATGATGAGATTGTGTCTCACCTACTTTGGACTTGTTGTCAGGAGGGATAAGTCTCTGGAAAAGGACGTCATACTTGGTAGAGTAGAGAGTCAGCAAAAAAGAGAAAGACCCTCAGAGACGGATGGATACAGTGGCTGCAACGATGAGCTCAAGGACAAAAATGATTGTGGACGTGGGGCAAGACCGGACACTGTTTCATTCTGGTGTGTACAGGGTAGTTGCGAGTAGGAACTGACTGGATGGTGCGTAATAACAACAGCATACAACTCAAGCTAAGACAGAAGGGTATGCTTGGCATATTTCAAGAATGCTACCAAGACCTGCCAAGGCAATAGCTGAGTGTAAAGGGAATTCAAGTGGAAAGTGTAGGAGAGACAGGATAAATTCCCAGGATCAATTGTGGCACTGAGGTGTAGTTTGTCCCGCTCACTCCATTCCTTTGTGTTTCCCACAGAAATGAAAGGCCTCAGGAACCCCAAAAGAACTACTCTCTGACACTCTGCAAAAATATATTCTTCAAGTAGTGGACTGTGGCAGCCATGAGAATAAACTGTGCTGATGCCCTGCTTTGGGGAGTTACCTGACTGAGGGTACCAGCTGTTGTATTCTAAAATCCATCATTTCATCCTGCTGAAGCTGTGCATCCCACATGCTGTTAACAGCCAATAGTTGAGCATGGAAGCAATACAGTTCTCAGAAGAAGCAAGCATATTCTGAAAGCCAGTTTTAGCTCAAAGACTCTCCAGTGACCTTGCCAAACTTTCCTTGGACTTCACATCACTCAACCTACCTGCCATTCCTCTTTGCCTTGAGGTGAGACTTACAGTGTGGTCTGAGGAAATTCCTGTCTGGTATGGCTTTCAGCCCATTTTCTTTAACACTAACTTTTCTCCTAACAAAATTGTTGTGTGTTAATCCTGTCTTGGTGTGTGCTTCTTAGGGGAGGAATAAGATGAAGGTCTTAAGATAGTCTTCTAGACATGATATGAAACATTTCAGTGAGGGTAGGGATGTGATGATTAACTGTTCGTTCAGCCGGTGGAATTCACTACTGTGTGTCCCATATTAGATTATTTAATCAGATATGTTGTTGTTACGTGCTGCTGAGTCAGTTCCTACTCATAGCAACTCTATGAACGACAGAACAAAACACTGCTTGGTCTTGCACCAGGTCCACAATGGTTTATACACTTAACGCATCGTTGCAGCCACTGTGTCAATCCATCTCATCAAGGATCTTCCTCTGTTTTTGCTGACCCTCCACTCTACCAAGCATGATGTCCTTTTCCAGGGACTGATCCTTCCTGACAACATGTCCAAAGTATGTAAGACATAGTCTTGTCATCTTTGCTTTGAAGAAACACTCTGGTTGTACTTCTTCCAGAACAGATTTGTTGGTTCTTTCGGCAGTCCATAGTACACTCAATATTCTGCTCCAACCCCACAATGCAAAGGCATCAGTTCTTCTGTTTTCTTTGTTCACTGTCCAGCTTTTGCATGCATGTGATGCAATTGAAAATACCATGGCTTGGGTTAGGTGCACCTTAGTCTTCAAGATGACATCTTAAATTTTCAATACTTTAAAGAGGTCCTGGGAAACAGATTTTTCCCAGTGCAATGTGTCGTTTGATTTCTTGACTGCTGCTTCCACGGGCATTGGTTGTGAACCAAAGTAAAATGAAATCCTTGACAACCTCAATCCTTTCTCCATTTATGGTGATGTTGCTGACTGGTCCAGTTGTGAAGATTTTTGTTTCCTTAATACTGAGGTGCAATCCATTCTGAAGGCTATGGTTCTTGACTTTCATCAGTGTTTCAAATCTTCTTCACTTCCAGCAAGTAAGGTGATGTTGTCTGTGTAACACAGGTTGTTAACACATCGTCCTCCAATCCTGATGCCTCATTCTTCTTCACATAATCCAGCTTCTCAGATTGATTCTTTGGCATGTAGATTGAAAATGTATGGTGAAAAGATATAACCCTTACGCACACCTGTCCTGACTTTAAACCATACAGCGTCCCCCTTGTTCTATTCACACTACTGCCTCTTGATCCATATACAGATTTCTTAAGAACACGATTAGGTGTTCCAGAATTCTGATTCTCTGCAACATTAGCCATAACTTATTATGATGCACACAGTCAAACGCCTTTGCCTAGTCAATGAAACACAAGGAAACAGAGATAGTTAAACAGAATAGTGACTGAATTTTGACTTGTCCCCCTCAAACTACTAGTGCCCCCTGAGGAAAGTAACATGGATTGTGTCTTCCATCTAAATTCTATTCTTGTCCTATTCCAACTTCTCCCATTTGACCATTTCTATCATAAAACTGTTACTCTTGAAAAAATCTTACCTCATGTGAGATATTTATCAGATCTGAACTGAAATAATTGTAAACACTGAATAGCTTTTTCAATAAAGCAAGTAAAAATCTTTCTTTAGAACTCTTTCATTTGGTATTGGTTAATAAATTTCCTAGTTTCTACATTTACTAGCAACAAATATGAGTTCGCAATTGGTTTAATGTTTACATTTTATATACCCACATATATATATACAGTACTTCAGTTTTTAAAAGAAGAAATCAGAGACTATATTTTAAAGAGCTTTGGTGTTTAATATGCTGCTATTATTCTATTTGTTAGTTGTCAGTCAATTTCAACTCATGGAAACCTCAAGCGTGCACAGTAAAACTGCTCCATAGGGTTTTCAAGTCTGACCTTTCTGGAAGCAAATTGCCAGGACTTACTTCTGAGGCACCTCTAGGTGAATTTGAATTACCAACCTTTCAGTTATTTGTGCTACTTAGGGACTTCTCTTAACCACTGTGCCACCAGGGCTCCATGTTCTAGTCACAGCGTGTTAAATCTATGAGGATAAAATTTTATTCGTTACTGAGAAATAAATTGGACCGGCCATAATTCCAAATCATTTGTATTCTTTTACAGATGATAAATCATAGGAATGAGTGCTGGTGGCATAGTGGCTGAGAACTCAGCTGCTAACCAAAAGGTTGGCAGTTCAAATCCACCAGTTACTCCTTGGAAACCCTATGGGGCAATTCTACTGTTTCCTATGTCGTCGCTATGAGTCAGAATCAACTTAAGGAATGTAACAACAATAAGTCATAGCTAAGTAATCTAGTTAGCTCAACATTTCAAGTTGGATGTTTATGCAGAGTGCTATGGCTAAAGTTGCTTCCAGCCAGTTGCGTTTCAAGGCAGGATCTTCAGTTAAAGATGATATTCATATGACAACCACCATTGCATTAGGCAGCTAGTAAAACTCATAGTTCTGAGGTTTTGACTTTAAAATTGAAAAATCAGTTTCTTTAGACTTTACAATTAATTTATCACCTAGAAAGAATTCAGAAAATTCTGTGAAAAATATAGACCAATACAATAGATTAATAGTTAAAGATCTTCTGTGAGACTCTCTGGCTCTAACCCAAGCTCCAGGTGAACTTTGGAAGGTTACATACTTTATCTGTTTCAGTTTCTATAGTAATAAAATGGCAGTAATATCTTTTGTTCTATTTTCTTCTTATAGTTACTAAGAGAATGAAATAAAATAATGTTCTTTGAAAACTGCTATGTACTATACAAATGTAATAAGTTATCTCCTTAGAGGAAACAATTTTCATACATAGAAGCAAAAGCCGGTAAGTCAATACGTAATAGCTGAAAAAGGGTACAAAAGGAAAGGGAAGAGAAAATGATAACAATCATTGATAGCTAACTATTTAATGCTGGTTTGTATTTTTCACACATTTTCTAAAGTTTTATGTGTTCTGTCTTTATACAAATATGGATCAAAAATTAGGAAGCAAGCTCACTAAGAATACATATTTCATATGCCATATACATTTAATTATCACCATTTTTAAAAGAAATATGAAATAATATGAAATAAAAATTCAGAATGAGATTGAAAATGCAATCAATACTTTTCGAACTTCTTTGTTAGGTTGGCCTATGGCAGCAAAGGTCAGTGTCTTGAATGTAGTTTGCTATGGATTGTTTCAATTCCGCAAAGAGAAGTTGATGCTTCGGAATCCCTTACACACTGAAGTGACAGGACAAACTTAACCAACCGCATTTAACCAAATCAATTCAACATGCTCAACTTTAAACCAAATTATGATCCTTTCAACTCGGAATGTTTATCTGTGCTGCCAGAGAGTCAGCAACATTGATTTGCCCCAGATCGTGCATTGTCTCTTCTAAATAACTGTATTATTAATAAAACTCCTTTGTGCAGGACACCAGCTGTCTTCGGCTGTACTTCTGAAAGTGCTGCAAAGTTCTTAAAGATCTGAAAATATCTGTACTAATGCTATTTTCCTTAACTTGAAACTTAGAAAGCTGAGACACCAAAGGCTACATTATCTCTCTTTTGGTGTTAAAGTATGAGATATGTCCCTGCCCTTACAAATATTGAAATCAAGGTAAGTTAATAATCTTAAAATATGCTGAAAGAGATAAAAGAGAGATATGAAGAGGTGGCCCATGATAATTTTTGAGTTAATTGTAGACAGTAATTCAGTGTATTAGTATCCTAGAGCTACTGTAGCAAAGTACCACAAATTGGGTGGTTTTTAAGATCAGAAGTTAATTGTCTTACATTTTGGGGGCTTGTATCCTGAATATACATGTCCACGGGCCATGTTCTCTCTGAGGCTCAAGAGGAAGATCCTATACTTATTTCCCAAGGATCCTGGGAGCCCCAGGCATTCCTTGGTTTACAGCTGTAGCTCGTCTCCATAGTTACATCTCCATTTTCCTTCCTTCTCTCTGTCTCTTCTTCTCTTTTGTAAAACACCTCTTAGGTTAGATTAAACAAAACCAAACCCACAGTGACACACAATGACCCTATAGGGCAGAGTAGAACTGCTGCATAGAGTTTCCAAAGAATGCCTGGTGGGTTTGAACTGTCAAGTTTACGGTTAGCGGCTGTAGCACTTAATCACTGCACTGCCAGATTAGATTAGGACCTACCTATTTCAATACGACGTCATGTTGACTTACTGATAACCTCCTCAAAGACCTTATTTCCAAACAAGATTGCATTTACAGGTACCAGAGCTTAGGGCTTCAACACGAATAAAAAAAATTTGAGGACTCGTTTCAGTGAACAATATTAAGTGTTCGAAGAAGGAAGAGACTAAGACATGAAGAAGGATGAAAACAAGGGGGCGGTCATAATTCACTTAGATCTGCAATTAATAGCTTGGATTTTGGTGGGCCAGAAAGAACAGAGCAGGTACTTACGACAAGGGGAACACTATTGGGCAAAAGAATCAGGGAAGTGAAATGACAAATTTTATTGGAGCAAAAGTCTGTATGAAGGAAAATTTGTGTGGAAATATCAGCTGGGCAAAATTGTGAGGGTTTTTTATTGAGACAAGTTAAGGAATGAA
Organism: Heterohyrax brucei; assembly: GCA_028571685.1. NCBI lineage: Eukaryota > Metazoa > Chordata > Mammalia > Hyracoidea > Procaviidae > Heterohyrax > Heterohyrax brucei. The sequence goes on from CM053143.1 coordinate 26,283,095, forward strand.
GGCAGGAAACAGATTATTTTTAGATAATGAAATGCATCATCCTATGGTTTGAACCATTGAATTCCACAACTGTTTTCATGATAGGTGGCATTGTGGTAGGGTAGAGCTGGAGGTAAGAAGCAATGTGTGATTTAGCAATGCGTGATTTCCAAGAGTTCCAAAGTGAGGACAGAAGAACTTCACTGCGGTGGTAGCAAGGGAAATGTAAAAGAAATGAAGCCTAAGGATAAACCCACTGCCATCGAGTCTGATCCGGCTCACAGCAACCTTAGAGATCAGAATAGAATTGCCCTACAGAGTTCCCTTTTGGTTGGCAGCCATAGCATTTAACCCACAACTCCACTGTGAGACCAAGTATATATCTGGATCACCACCTTTCTCTACTCAATGTAATGTACTGTATTGAGAAAGCAGCATAACTTTTGTTATGAAATGACACAGTTAGGGGCTTCTGTAGAGTGTGTGTGACAAAAGGTTGGTTGTGCTACATTTCATAGTGGGCAAAGGAAAAAAGAGGTAAAAAATGCAACCTGGGTGATAGATCCATGACTTCTCATTTGCCAATAAGGCCCTCGGATGGCCCTTTTAAGGTTTTACAATTTGGGGGTGAGGTGGGTTTGTTTTAACTCTCTTAGAAATGCCGGCTGTGTAGGCAAAAGTAGAAATAAAACACTGAAACGTGGCTGAACTGTTGGGGTTTTAATCACACTTATTTCAGAGCATCTAAGATGACCCTGGAAGCCCTGGTGGCATAGTAGTTAAGGGCTATGGCTGCTGACCAGAGGGTCAGCAGTTTGAATCCACCAGGCACTCTTTGGAAACCTGATGGGGCAGTCTACTCTGTCCTGTAGGGTCACTATGAAGTCAGAATAGACTTGACTCCACTAGGTTTGGTATTTTGGTTTTAAAAACAGAAAAATGGATAGGTCTTAGAGAGTAAATCCTAAGAAGATTCTAGAATGACTTGGAAATTTTGGGTGCTAGGTGCCTGGGAGCATGATGGAACCATGAACAGAAATACAGAAACCAATTGGAAAAGTCGTTTTCACTGAACATCAGATTGCCACTCACATCTGCATTTGGGGGTTTGTTTAACATTCTCAGCCTTCTTCTCCTCTGATTTTTTCTCTTTTCATTGTCTTTTGCATTCTCCGTTAACATCAACTCCATAAGCCATCCCAACTTTAAGAAACATTTGTTCTGGACTCAGTTTTCCTGTTTGATTTCCATTTTTCAAACATTTATTTCAAAACCCTTTCAAGTTCAATGACAGAATTGGCAACAGTGAAAGGATAGGTGAAAGATAATCACATGCCAAGTCAATTATTTGTGACTGATGAGATTCATCTTTTCTTGGCATTTATGTTACATTTGGATAGTAAGTCCACTTGGCAGAAACCTTATGTTTCTGTAAGTTATATAATGTAGTTCTAATTCTACTGACACTCATTGATATGAAATAATAAAGCACTGTAATGAGCTCCATGGAACCTCCCATTGTTCCTAATGCTGCATTATTACATCCACCCCATACAAGCCACTATGCATCAGAAAATAGCACTCAGTGGATACTGATGATGAACTACCACATTATTTTTTTCTGTAAAATCATTATAGCTAAACTTTAGTCTTTATTGCATGCTGATAATATACTCTAGTGTACCAAAAGTGAAAACTAATGATTCTGTCCATATGAAATTTACTATCTGTAATTCATTGAGACCAAAAGAAAATACATAAATACCAAATACACAGTAGAACTGCCAACTTATTCATGTGCTCTAAAGAGAATGGCAATGTTTGCTGACAGGGAAGCCAGTCAGCTAGAACACTGCAGGGTGCCAGAACTGAGCTCAGCCCAGCTCCTGTAATCAGAGACTAGAATATCCTTAACCTTTTATGGGTGGATGAACAACAAATTAGGAATTCCTAATTGCCTTCTCTCTGAGGGCGCTCTTGCAACTAAGCAGCAAAGGTATTAGAAGAAAAATGTTGCTCATCCAAGGTGATGTTAACTTTTTGTGAAATTAAGAGACCTTTATTTGAAAACAGATTCAGTAGCTAGAGGCATAGAGTATAAGAAACGTACTCCAGGCTGTAATAATTGCTAGCTGCCCTGGGAAATGGCTTCAAGGCCAGAGCAGTCATGGCTCCATGCAAGCACATCCTCTAATTATGGAAAAATCCTGTGTAGAGTCTCCATGTTAATCAGTCTCTCAGAGACTTGAGCTTTAGGTGGTTAGTGCAGATTTATGGCATTTTTCTTTTCCTGTTATTAAAACTGATATTTCACACAGAAGAAACTATCTCCAGACAACTGTTAAAATGCAAAGTTTCAGTCATAAAAGAAAATTGCAAGATGATTCTGAGAATATTCCTCAGAGAATTCCAAACAAGGATAAGAAACAACACATCAAAGGCTGGGGAGGGGAGAAATTAAGACAGGAAAAAAAAAAAAGGCACAACTTTAAAATATTAAGAAAATGGCTCAACAGTTGGCCCACGGAATCAAGAGGTTATAGTGTAATTAATTTAAGTGCTTGTTATAATTATGGAAATAAACATTTCATGCATAAATGCAAACTGAATTACACATAATTATGAAAGCACCAAACTAATTGGAACATTTGGATTAACAAGTGGAAGCCAAATTGCCTTTTAAAACCAATGATACAGTACTTAGCACATATCTTGCATGTTCAAGACAAATATTAGTAATCAAAAGGGGAATTGTTAGAAATATATATTAGCATTTTAGTCAGCATTTTATTTCTGTCATAGAGAAACCTAACCTATAAGTTAGGTTACAGCACACATCTGTAGTGCATAGTATATAGCACAGTTGGCTGGTTATACCCTTTGTAACTGACTACTGAAGGGCAGAGGCTCAGGTTCAAGTCTCTGCCCAGCACATCCCACCACACCATTTCCTGTATTTTTAATATCCTAAGATGGACGAGATAATGAGGATGGGCAGCAGAAACCGGCAATACGGGAAAAGTAAAAGTAAATTTGTGCTTAGTTGAGACAAGGCAAGGAAAAAGATTGTATGTAAGCTTCCCCATCACCAAGGCTAATTTTAAAAGATTGTCTGCAGCCTTCCTGGATCTCTTTCAGCATTTTTAAACTTTGCCTGTTACTTCTCTTCCTTCTCGTCCCATGATGATATTATTTTAACAGTTTAAGGCTGTGCAAATCTTTATCATGTATTGCTGTAAGTGGGTAAGTCTCTCCTTGAAACATCCTTCGCTAAAAAACAAAACAGCAAACACACTTCCTCTTTTCTTCTGTCACTCAAAACTCTTATTCCTAGAGAAATTGACCTTGAACATAACTTGACTTCAGGAAAGCAATCTGATTAAACTACATTGTATATTTGTTGAAATGACAGTCTTTTTTCAGTCTCCCACTAGTGAGTATGGATTTACATGATGAACCAGGAGAAAAGAACCTGTCACACACTTAGAGACTGGGAGTGGCAAGCCAAAGAGGGAGGAAATTGCCAGCAGATAAATCAAATCATTGATGAGAGACTCTAACATACCTGGAGCCAGCTACAGATAATAAATGGAAGAACTTATTAAGTACTGTATTGAGTATTTTACAAAAGTTATCTAGGTCTCTGGGAAGTTACAAAATTTGTCCAAAGCAATGCAGTTCATAAACCCCAAATTGGGCTTTATTCTGATGGAATCCAGACCTAGTGTAACTTCTACTACCAATCAACCAGGGGCAAGCAGATGTACCTGGAAGTATGTTCTACAATGAGGCTTGTAACTTTGCAAAACTGGTACCAATATGATCAGGTGTTGAAGGCAGGTGGCCAAGCAACAAACAGAGACATATATGAGAATCTAGAAGACTTCCTTGCCTTCATTTTTATATTGAAAGAACCAGCTGAAGTTGGTCTAGACCACTGGAAGAATCTGATTAGTGTATGGACACGTAAGTAGAGACAAGGAAAGGAAGGAGAAGGCAGCCAGTGTCTGTGCTATTATGTGCATTTACCAACGAGGTGATTGAAATTGCAAGAAATTTTATAAGGCTGGTATTTGTACCTAGGTCTCTCTGATTTCCACACTGGTTTTGATAGGCAAATCCTGGCTACAGAGCTGGGGACTGAGATCCAGACACTTGTAATTCAATCTTGCATCATAGTGATAGAACGTGATTTCTATTAAAGAGATAAGGGACTGTTTTCACAGATGCCACCTGTGGTTTCATTTGTTAGTATCGTATCCATTCTGCTCTGTCTTTGCTCCCAAGACCTTTGGAAGACCTTGGTGTTATCTCAAAACAATAGTTTCTGAAACAGCAACCCCTAGATACCAATGCCACAGAAGGTAAAGGTAAATTCGGCTCTCTAACTCCCTGGGGTTATGGGTCAGAGAGAACCTAGGATATATTTTCATTTTGCCCTGCCTCTATTTTAAATGCATCCCTATTACATCATAGATGATAGAATTTCTTTCTGCTTGATGCTATGTCTTATAGTATGTGGATTATGAATGCTTAATTCTTTAAATTTAAAATATTTAAAACTTTAACTCTTGTCCTGACGTTTTTCCCTTTTATTTACTGGATTTTTTATAGTGGACTACAGTATTGTCCTTTTAAATGAGATGAGGTTTTAGTCTTAACCCAGCATCTTATTTATTTAAAAAGTTTAAACATTAATTAACCGTGGTTAAACTTTTTCTATCCTTTCTGTTAACAATCACTAAATAAAATTTCCAGCCATCATTCAATTGCTGTTATGTATTTGACATCTTACACAGATTACTGTATTTAATCACTTCATGTCATTGTAAATTAATTATTATTAACTCCACATTGTAGGTGAACAACCTGAGGTTGAGAAAATTAAAGTGTCTTCTCCAAGACTGCATACATTAAGAATGGCGGGACCAGGATGTGAATCTGAATATTAATAATCGGTCTCCTCCTCCTCCATTGCCTTTTCCTCCCACCTCTTCCTCCTCCTCCTTTTCACCTTCCTCCTTCTCTTCTTTCTCTTCCTTTTCCTATTCCTCAATTCACTCTCTGTCTTGTGAACAGCATTTTGAAAATCTTTCATGTTTATTGTGATATCATTTTGGAATGTCATATTTTGCCATATCAACCAATTGTAGTTTATAATACTCCCATAGATCCAGGAGGTCTTCACTGGGCTCCTGGAAAGTTGTTCTGACTCTAAGACTCTCCCTTTCTTGTCTCTGTTGCTCTTAGAAGACCTCTTGCCCCCTGTCTGTGCACTTCAGCTCCACCTTCCTCCCCGACTCCAGGCTGAGCTCCCAATATGGAGGTCTGAATGTAACTTATTAGCTAGTGTTAGCCAGAAGTATCTGGCCCAAAAGAGGGAAGTTTGGCTACCAGATGTGTCTACCTCCCATAACTAGAGTGAAATGGCAGTTATGGCAGGAGTTTTCCCTGAGAAGACTGCTCCTTAAGCTGTGAACAAGCACCAGTTTCTTCTATGATGTTACCTATTACTTGCTTCATTTCAGGCATAGGAATCCACTTACTATTTTTAAAAATTGTACAGACTTTTAACATGCAAATTCTCACCCATGGCCATCAGTGCACAGTGGACAATCTTTTCCATCTAACAGTTGGTTAGTTTAAACTAACAACTTTTTTCAGAGGACTTTAAAGAATCAATAGCTATAAAAATAACCAAGTCCGGTAACAAAAGGATAAGCACATACACAACTGATTACTTGACCTCAATTGTACCAAACTTCACAGCTTCAAATGTATACAAGAGCTACCAATTAAAGAAATTCACTTTATTTTCAACAGATAATCTAAATGCTGGTAGAAACCTGGACCCAGCCCTGGAGATTCTGATTTAGTATTCCTAAGAAAGGACTTGGCTGTATATTCAAAAAAAAAAAAAAAGAAGAAGAAGAAGAAGAAGATATCCATGTGAAGAGGGTAGCAGAGACTGGAGTTCTGTTGCCAAAAGCCGAGGGATGTCTCAGGCCACCAAGAGCTGGAAATTAGAGAAAGCACAGCCTTTCCCACCCCCGGAATTTGACTTGTAGTCTGAGAAACTGTGAGAATGTAGATTTCTGTTGTTTAAACATACATGTGGCAATCCCAGGAAACTAATACAGAGCCTACAGGATCAAGACAGTCACCTGGTCTAGCTGATGGGTTACCTGTTCATTCCTGACCAGACAAGGCAAACTCAGTTCCTGGAGTTACCTAAGCTGCTGGAATCACACACTGTCACTCTGGATAGATCCCTTGAGCTAGATTTTTTCTTCTGTCTTTGCATTGGGTATGGTCTCACTTGGTGTAGAGGTGATAGTAGGAACATTAAGACTTTGTTTTGGTTTGCTTTATTGAAGGTTTCATGTATTCTGTGTTAAATAAAATCTCATTCTTACTTTCATCTGGAATACAGATAACTGGTATTTCATAAGATGAAGATATTACCATAGCTTCCTTGCTACAAGACCCTGGAATTTCTAGGTTTAAAGCCACTTCCACAAATTAAGACCACAATGTATGGCTTTATCCTCTGGAGTCCAAAGTTAATTGGTACAGATCATTCAGAATTGAAAAGAAATAGGGACATTATAAAATCTCAAGGTGATTTTGACATTGCCAGAACCCAAATGAAGATAATACAAATCAAGCAAAGTTGGGTGGAACATGTTTGCCAGGAAAAATGAAAGTAGGAGTAGAGGTTTTAAGCACTTCAATTCCAGTTCTATACCTGCTACCAGTTTGCTTAAGAATCCCACAACAAATGTGAAGGCAATGGGTCATTTCACTGATTTTTGCCCACTCTGTTTCAGGGTGAGTACTTGAGGCATGGACACTTACAAAGAAAACTAATTCGAAAAGAAGAGGATTGTGAAGTTGGTAGGCCAGGATGATGCTAAATACAGATATTGAATAGTTAAATCCTCCTTTCTTGTTGCTGGAAATGGTCACAGTAATTATTAAGTTAATGTCCCTCGTTTTACAAACTGAGGGACAGCTGGTCAACAGTGAGGTTAGGTGATGTCCCTAAGGCTGCAGAAAAATTAATCTTCTTAGAATAATGGTCATCTCATTCAACATCGGAAAAACAATTAATGTAATCAATCACATAAACAAAACAAAATAAAGCAACCACTTGATTTTATCAATTTATGTAGAAAAGGCATTTGACAAAATTCACCATCCATTCATGTTAAACACTCACAGCAAAGTAAGAAGAGAAGGGAGATTCCTCAAGGTAATAAAGGACATCTATGCAAACTCAACAGCCAACATCATCTCAAATGGAGAGAGACTGAAAGAATTTCCCCTGAAAACAGGAACCAGACAAAGATGCCCATTGTCACCACTTTTATTCAACACTGTACTGGAGGTCCTAGCCAGAGCAATCAGACAAGATAAAGAAATAGAGGGCATCCACATTGATAAAGAGTAAGCAAAAGCATCTCTATTTGCAGATGATATGAACTTATACACAGAAAACTGTAATGAATTCATTTTCAAAAACTTCTGGAACTAATAGTAGAGCTCATCGAAGTATCAGAATATAGGATAAATATAAATAAGTCAGTAGGATTCCTTTACATCAACAAAGAGACCATCAAAGAGGAAATCATTATACCAATACCATCTACAATAGCCCCTGAGAAAAAAAAAATTAAAAACAGAAGTAAATTTAACCAGAAAACTAAGAGACCTATACAAAGAAAATTACTTGATGCGACTGCAAGAAACCAAAACAGACTTACATAAGTGGAGAAACCTACCTTGCCCATGGATAGGAAGACTTCACATTGTGAAAATGCCTTTTCTACCCAAACTAATCTATACATACAACACAATCCCAATACAAATTCCAATGTACTCTTTTTAATGAGATGGAGAAACAAATTACCAACTTTGTATGGAAAGAGAAGAAGCCCTGAATAAATAAAGCATTACTGAAGTAAAAGGACATGATTGGATGCCTCACACTACCAGACCTTAGAACCTGTTACACCGCCATAGTAGTCAAAACAGGCTGGCAGTGGTACAAAAACAAATATATAGACCAATGAAATGGACTAGATAATCCAGAAATAACACTATCCACCTATAAATAGCTTGTATTTGACAAAGGCCATAAGTTTATGAACTGGGGTAAAAAACAGTCTCTTTAACAAATGGTGTTGGCAATACTGGGTATCCGTCTGCAAAAATAATAAAATAAGACCTGTATCTCACACCTTGCACAAAAAATAACTTTAAAATGGATCAAAGGCCTTAATGTCAAATCTAAAATGATAAAGATTATGGCAGAAAAAATAGGAACAACACTGGAAGTACTAATACATGGCATAAACAGACTACAAAATACTATGGATAATGCACAAACACCAAAAGAGAATATAGATAACTGGAAACTCCTGAAAGTCTAACACTTATGCTCATCTGTAGACTTCACCAAAAGAGTAAAAAGACTACTTACAGACTGGGAAAGAATTTTCGGATATGTGAATCTGATCGGTGTCTAACCTCTGTAAACTACAAGGTACTGCAAAACCTCAACAAGAAAAAGACAAACAACCCAATTAAACAATGGGCATAGGATATGAACAGGCACTTCACCAAAGAAGACACCCAGGATTCTGACAGACACATGAGGAAATACTCATGATCACTAGCCATTAGAGATACCACCTCATCCCAACAAGGCTGGTTTTAATTCAAAAAAAGCAAAATAATAAATGAAGAAGTTGTGGAGAGATTGTAACTGTTCAACACTGCTGGTGGAAATGTAAGATAATACAACCGCTTCAGAAATTGGTTTCGCACTTTCTTAAAAAGCTAGAAATGGAAGTACCATATGATCCAGCAATCTCACTACTTGGAATATATCCTAGGAAAATAAGGGCCATGTCACACACAACAGATTTATGTACACCAAAGTTTACATTGCAGCATGATCCACAATAGCAAAAAGATGGAATCAATCTAAGTGTCCACAAACAAATGAATGGATAAACTATGATATGTTCACACAGTGGAATGCTATGCACTGATAAAGAACAACACTGATCTTAGGAAACATCTCATAACATGGAGTCAGTCATCTGGAAGACATGCTGAGAGAAAGTAGTCAGTTGCAAAAGGATGAATATTGTACAAGACCACTATTATAAGGACTTAAGAAAGCTTTAAGCACAAAAGAAAATAATCTTTGATGGTGACACAGCTGGAGGGAGGGAGAAGGATATTCGTAAATTAGATAGTAGCTTGGTTAGAAATTGGGTTAGGCAAAGGAAGTGACATCATGCAGTAGAAGAGAAGATAGCACACTGGCCTACATCAATAGCTAGATGGTTTTCTAAACACAATCCAACATTATGAAAGACAGAGTAACAGGGACAAGGGTCTGGGGACCACGTTTTCGGGAGACATTTAGGCTAATTGATTTTTTTTTTTTAAGAAATTGGTGTGCATAACCACTTTGGTGAGTGACATCTGGAGTATTAAAAGCTGACAAGCTGCTGTCTAAGTACTAATTGGTACTACTTGTAGCTGAGGAGAATGAGGCACATCAAAGACATGAGGAAAAAATATGAGCCCAGCAAACGGAAGGTGCCACAAGATCCAGACACTACATCAGCAGTGAGAACAGAAGAACTAGGTGGTATCTGGTCACCACCAAATGACTGCCTTGACAGGGAACACACCGTAGACCTCTGATGTAGCTAAAGAAAAATGGGTGTGTAGAACTAGAACTCTATTAAAAGACCTTTCTTAATAGTCAGTCCAGAGCTGAAACCAGTACAGAAGCCAACTTTCGAGACAAGCTTGTACTGGGCTTAAAAACACAGTGATGCTGGTGAAGAATATGCTTGACTTAACTGTATACATGAGGCTATCTGAGCAGTTTCTGTCCAGAGGCAAGACGAGAGGGTGGATGGAGACAGGACTTGGCTGAATGGACACAGGAAGTATGGAGCGGAAAGGACTGTGCTGTCATGGCAGGTTGGGGGTAGGGAGGGAAGAGCAGTTAAGAGTTGCATAGTGATGTATGTGTGGGCTTTCACAGGAGAAATTAATCTGGACTGTAAATTTTCGCTTAAAGCATAATAAAATATTAAATAAATAAATTTGAGGTATCCTTAATTTTCAGCTAAAAAGGACATTTTCAGTAGATTTGCCCACTGCAATACATTGTTTGATTTCGTGACTGCTACTTGCATGGATGTTGATTGTGGATCCCAATAAAATGAAATTCTGGACAACTGTTTCCTCCACTTATCATCATGTTGCTTGTTGATCCAGGTGTGAGGATTTTTGTTTTCTTTATACTGAAGTATAATCCATACTAAGGCCTTCGATTTTCGTTCCATGTCCCTAAGGCTGATGCATCCCTAGTAGTATTTTGGGTGCTTTCCAACCTCAGGGACTCCTCTTCCAGCAGCGTATCAGACCATGTTCCACTGCTATTTATAAGGGTGTCACTGCTCGGTTCTTTTAGATCTAATCGCCGGGCCCTTTTTCCCAATATTTCTTAGGCTGGTAGCTGTCCACCAGGGGTGACCCTGCTGGTATTTGCTGGCCTAATTTCCTCATCACAGCCACACGCAATTCTCCACAATACAATAAGCTGACAGACCAATGATAGAGGGAGCTTAACAGGTCCACCAAAATCTCAGAAATGATTGTTGAAAGTTAAGTCATTTTTAAATCATCAGAAAGCAGCAGCTGTGGCACTATTTGTCCACTGTTTCCCACTCAGTCACTTATACCCTTAAAACACTTGTCACAAATATTAGTTTTCTACATATCTTTCTAATGACATTTATCTTTCCAAAAATAATACAACCACAATAGTATTTATATATTGTTCTATGTACATAAGAGTAATATATAAATACTACTGTGGTTGCATTTTGTTAACAAAAAAATAGTTTCACTCAAGAGTGACTCATCCCTTGACTGTTTCACATTCAAAGCATTTTTCCCTCCCCAGTCCTCACATCTCCTCCATGCATTTGTCTCTATACTTGCACTGTCTGGTAATTTGGATATTTTTTTTTAAGATTATTTGACCTTTGTCAGGTATTCTATTCTGTGGTCCCCAGTGTATGGTAGTTTGTTTTTAACTTCTTTTTTTTTCCTTGCTCTCTTTTTATCAGATGTCATCCATTGTGCCTCAGTATTTTACCCTTGGGTATTTCAATTATGTATGAATGAAATCTGCCTCACAGTCATAGGTTTCCATTTTCAGTCTAAATAACTGCACAAAAGAATGAACGCCTCTGCATTTAACTTGAGAAGCTCTCAGCGGGTCCCTGGTTTCTTCTGGGCTCACTCTGGTTCCTCTCTCCTGACAGCATTTGTGGTGCTGTGCCTAAATCAGCTCTCCTCTGCATTTACCTTACCGTTGGCACTGCCCACACTATTTCATCCAGCCTTCCTTGGCTTTCTGATGTTCCAGCTCAGCCACTATTTCTACAATTTTATTTGCAACTACTGTGATTGCTGCGAGTTTCCTTTAAAACAAGAGCCAGATCATTAAACAGTAAGTTCTCTAAGAGTCTTAAATCACTGAATAAGTTTTTCAGCAGTGCCAATAAGTCACTATTCCTCCTGGTTTAAATCATTCAGAATTCCTCAGGACTCTAAATTCACCATGATTTGGGGAGGAGGTAGGACAGAAAGGAATGGGAAATATCTTTGTTAGCATTGAAATCATGCATGTCTAAGGCAGATCCTGAAAAGCAAAAAAGGAGAATGATGATTGGGGTTGGTTCCCTTATGTGAAATATTCATCTGGCCATGAATGGAAATTCTCCGCTCTCCAGATCTGTGCCTTTCCTGGAACTTATCAGTCTGTATTATTTATCATATTTCACCACTGATTTGATAATGTGTCTTCAGTACAAAACCCAATGCCTAATGCATAGAAGGAACTAAGGAATGAATCAATCAATCATTGGGTATTCATAAGAGTTAGAATTATGGCAGTAAAAAGAATCGTAAGTAGTACAGTAAATCCAATGTAGTCAGTAAGAACACAGCTTTGAAATAGAATGTTTTAGGAGTCTTTTTCCTGAACGTTTCCATATGTAATTCTCAAATCATATGTACAAAAAATCTCAAATAAATCCATGTCTTTTTTAGCAGAAGACCTCTTAGTGTTGATAGAATTGGAGTAGGCTGTATAACTGCTGTTGTCAGTTGCCACCGAGTTGATTCTGACTCACAGTCACCCCATGTGTGCAGAGTAGCTCTACTCCATAGGGTGTTTGAAGCTGTGATCTTTTCAAAGTAAATAGCCAGGTGTGTCTTCCAAGGCATCTCTGCTTAGGTTTGAAAAACTATCCTTTCAGCCAGTGGCCAAGTAACACTTAACAATTTGTACCACTTAGCACCTCTACCTGCATAATGAGAGAACCACAGTGTTAAGGAACTCCATGTTTGCGTGAACCAAATCCGGTGGGTCAGACAGGCTCCTCAGAGCATTTGAAGGGCATTTTGCAGGACACTTAATGGTTTCATTGCTCCCCATCTACTTGCCCATGCTGTGTAAACAATCTTGATCGCCAATCTGTAGGGTATATTCTAGGTTTACTACCAATCTCGCTCCAATGAGAAACAGGGACTGTGCCAAGGGAGCATCTGTGCAGTTTTTGGAGTTGCTCTAATTCTACCTCCTTAGAGGAGAACATCTTCAAGAACTTCATGTCGAGCACTCTGGTAGTGCCATCTAGTCACAGAGCTTAGCATCTGCACCACAAGGATCATTAACATCGCATGTACTCCATCACAGAAAGCCACCCCTGTCCTCTGTCATAGAAAGCCACCACTGCAGCCTCAGGAGGAGTGCCTAGAATTCAGAGGGCATTGCATCAACAGAAGCACAATACCTGTATAGACATGAGCACTTAACAGACATTTAGATCTCTCATAAAACTGAAAATTTCAAAATATATATTTCCTAAATGAATGAAGACAACATAAAGCTGCGAAGTTTTTACTGCGGTGACCTTTATTTAAAACAACCCCCCCCCCAAAAAAACTACTGTTATCTATAATCATCTCGGAAAAAAAGGACACGTGTTAATACAAAAATTAACGTGTCCGACTCGAAGGCACTTGGCTTGGCTTGGCTTGGCAATGCAAAAAAAAAAATCAGTTAAGAAGGGCACAACTTCAGCAGTCCTTTAAACGGATGTGCCCATGTTTTTTCTCACTTCACGAGGTCTGCCCTTGTGGGTGATCGATCGCTCAGCCTCTCCCTGCGTCCTCGAAGAACCAGCCGGCAGCTCTGTGTTGAAGTCCCTGCAGGTGCTTCTCTTCAGCGCTTGGAGGGGCAGCACAGAGGAATAGGTAGATGTTTACCGGTTCTTTGAATAACCAAATGAAAGTCCGTGTACGTATCTGAAGTAAATACTGGAAACGCTCTCAATCAATACCAGAGCGACCCTCTTGCACCGCGTGAATCCAGAGAACAGCAGCACCAAAGAAAACCAACCTGAAGAGAGAAAAGTACATATGAAAACAAATGGCTTTAAAAACTCAGGGAACTGAGTTGTATTAACCTACCAGCTAAATCTTTTAAGAGTCTTCTTGCCATTCAAACTGGTCAATAATTACTCTTCAATGCACTTTTTCACAAACAATGAACAACAGTATTTATCCGCACAGTGATCAGCAGTGCGTCTAACCAGGCAGAAATGAGTAGCAAAATAAACCAAATCAAGTATATTACTTTGGTAAGAAACACCACCATCCCACTGGGGAATTTTGTTTTTAAACAATCAACCTGCTGGAACAAAGACTGAATTTGACAGACATGATTATTAGTTTAACCATCTTAATGAAGTGCGCAGACCTATGTGCTCTTAGATAGATAATTCATGTGCAATTTTATTATCTCTCAAGATTTAATTAAATATTTGCCTTTTGGCTAATCAACAGCAATTAGTAAGTGATGCAACTTGTAAGAGATGTTGGAATGGCTTCCGCTGGAGTTTCAGTCATCCTCTTCATGATAGCAAAGCTAAACATTAATATGAGGGTATATACGTGAGGCCAAAATGGGAAGAAGGGGAAAGAAATAAAAATAAGTGAGATTATTTATTTTAAAATATAAGCC